>JALJCO010013040.1:0-22823 GCA_023101725.1 Atherinomorus stipes | reverse complement strand
GAACGATCTGGATTCTTGCAGCAGGGGTCCAACAACTCTGCGCGGTCTTATGGTTGTTTTCTGAAACGTTTTGAGGATGAATGTGACACAAATAGAAAGAGACGGCAAAACTCCAGCCCAGCTGGTGTCATCACCACCCCTTTTTCCCCCTCTCTCCCACCTTGCGTCAAGCGTTTGTATTTTGTATATTTTTTGTATTTTATTTATTTGCACAACATAAAAACAATGTATAAAATATCAAAAACATAAAAAAATCAGATTGTGCAGGTGAGATAAAAAATAAAAAACTCCCAAAAGAGTTATAGAAAATCTCACCTAAATGTTAAAGAAAAGAAATTCAACTGACAGATAAAAACTATTTCATCACTAAAATACAGTACCAAAATAGAAATAAAAGTAATAGACAAAACAAAAAGGAAGACACAATGTAATCAAATAAAATCCCCTCATTAGTTGTGTATATGTGTGTATATATGTATGCTTGTATGAATGTGCACGTATATTCGCAAGAGTATGTGTGCTATGTATATTTATCAAAAACAAAATTAAGAAAAGAAAAAATAATTGTCAAATTTGACAACTCATCAAAACCCCACAAAATCCAATATAAGGAAAATGTCGACCAAATCTAGGCAATTTTATCTTTTAAATAAAGGGAAACCAAAAACTCTTTCAAGTTAGCTTTGAATATTGCCAGAGATGGAAAGATATTTACCACATGAAGATGATAATTCCACAGCTAAACTGACCTCTAGTGGTGACATTTTTTGGGATATGGTCATGATTAGCTTGCCCGGTGCTATAATTACGCACATCAGAATTCAAAACAATAAAGTTCTTAAAACACTCAGGTAAAAGATCTGACCTTCGTCTGGTTTTATATACAAAAGTGCAAATTCTGGACTTCTGTTCCGGACTTTGCAAGCGTGCAGACGGCCTCTTCCAACTGTTCCGGACTTTTGGCGCGGTAACATTGCGCAAAAAATACGGATGTAATCCCTTTCTGGACTTGAGAATGTTTTAATCGTAACAAAAGTGTCCATGTGACCCCACCATCATACATCCAGTACCAACAAGTACAACAGTAATGCAGGTACCCAAGTACCAAGTACCGTGACAACACTAACCGATACCGATAATCAATAATTATCTGCTTCTCATGGCGGATAGTGACACCGATATTAAAGCTGAAAATGATGTAATATTCATTCCTTGTGCAAAATTTGTAAATACTTCTGCTGCCGACGGTAGCTGCCAGAAATGTCATAATGTTGCACGTCCTCATGTTGTCCCATGTCCCATGGATTTTTTTTAAAAAAAGGAAAAACAAAACAAGATAAACAGCATAAAACCAAAACCCTGATATTAATTGGTTAATGATATTGATAACGGTTAATTTACTATTTTACATTTCTGTATTTCCTCATTTTAGGGAGCCTTTTAAGACCTGGCTAGGGACAACACACGAAAACTAGGCTTTTGGCATAATCTGGCATATCTCGAAGTTTTTCCTTTTTTTTAATATGCTTTGTCTCCTATCAAATAAACAAAAATTTAAGAATATCAGCCAATATTGGGTTGATAATGATATTCGCTTTTAAAGCCAATATCTGTCAGTACCAATATCAGTCCAGTAATATCACTCATCACTAGTTCAGATGACAGAAATGGTCAAAGCATTAACATTTCAAGTGTTTGTGAGGAGCTAATGAATGAAACATTCACTCAGAAGATTTCACCTGTTTGTTGTCCTGGTGTCTTCATCAGCGGGAGTTTTCGACCCCTACATCCCTCCAGAAGGCGACGCTCGTCTTTCTACTCTCTCCAAAGAAGGCCTGAAGCAGCGGACTGAGCAGATCCGACAGAGCGCTGCCTCCCAGCTGGCGTAAGTTAGCTGGTCCTCACTCTTCATGCTGACGCTTGTCTAACAGACCAGGCTCCTCATTTATTCACACACAGGGTTCCCACACATCCTGGAAAACCTGGGAAATGATTGAACATTTTTCCAGTCATGGAAAACACATGGAAAATGAGAAAAAAAAGTAAAATGCAATGGAGAAGCTTGAGTTATCCTGGAAAATAATTTTTCCTCCCTGTGTTTCGTCGCAACTTCGTCTACGCTTCATCTACGCTTCATCTCGGTTTCGTTGTCATTTCATCTCTGCTTTGTCGCCACTTTGTTGCCGCTTCATCTCGGCTTCGTTGCCGCTTCGTCTCTGCTTCTTTTCTGCTTTGTCTAGGTTTCGTCGCCCCTTTGTTTCCACGTTGCCACTGCTTCATTGCCGCTGCTTTGTCACCACTTAATCTCTGCTTTGTCTCTGCCGCTTTGTCTCTGCTTTGTCTCCGGTTTGACGCCTCTTCAAATCTGCTTCCACTCCACTTCGTCTCCGCTTCATCGCTTCTTCATTGCTGTACAAAATATAATTGTAGACCACTTTGTCTCCACTGGTTCATCTCTACTTCATTTCAGCTTCGACTCCGCTTCAATTTTGCTTCGACTCCGCTTCGTCTCCGCTTTGACTCCACTTCGTCTCCGCTTAGTTTCCGCTTCGTCGCCGCTTCATCTCCGCTTCGTTTCTGCTTCGTCGCCGCTTTGTCGCCACTTCGATTCCACTTCATCTCCGCTTCATCGCTTCGTCATTGCTGTACAAAATATAAGCTACAATTGTAGACCACTTTGTCTCCACTGGTTCGTCTCTGCTTCATTTCAGCTTCGTCGCCCCTTCGTCTCCATGTCGTCACTGCTTTGTTGCCGCTTCGACTCCACTTCATCTCCGCTTTGACTCTGCTTCATCGCCGCTTCGTTTCTGCTTCGTCACCGCTTCGACTCCACTTCATCTCTGCTTCATCGCGTCTTCATCACTGTACAAAATATAAGCTACAATTGTAGAACACTTTATTCTCTCTGCTGCTTCGTCGCCGCTGCTTTGTCGCCACTTAATCTTGGCTTCATCTCTGCTGCTTTGTCTCTGCTTCGTCTCTGCTGCGTCTCCACTGCGTGTGCTTCGTGTGCACGTTCTCCGTTGTGTGCATTCAGAGCTGTTCTAACAGATCTGAACGTAAGCAGGCTGATGAGCTCCCTGGATGTTCTCTGGAGTTGCTGAACGTGACACCTTCTTCAGACCACCTTATTCACCAAACCTTTCTCACCCAAAGCATCTAAATGGATTATTTCTCTGTTTCAGGATTCGTAAAATCAAAGAGCACGATACGGCGTTTACCTCGAAGACTTTTGCAGAGAAAGCGCAGGAAATCTTCATAGAGGCTCACAACGCTCTAACACAGTAAGGAAACAAAGTCCTGCCTCACCTCCATCCACCTCAACACATCAGGGGCCTGTTGCACAAAAGTAGGATTCAGATCCTGGATTAAAAACTTAGCCGGGTTCGCTCAATCCAAAGCAAGGGCATCCAGGTTTAATTGATTGCACAAAGTGGAAGGCATGGATTTATCAAGCCTGATGAAACTAATCCGGGATTAATCAATCAATCAATCACCTTTTATTTGTATAGCCCTTTACAATAACCAGAATGGTACTCAAAGTGCTTCACAATTAAGCCATAAAAGTACATCAATACATAAAACAGAAAAATCAATAAAACAGGATAAGAAAGGAATAAGAAGTAACTGGGAAGTGCCATAGCGCTGCAGGGTATTAAGAGCCTGTAGGAAACGCATAAAATAAGTTTAAAATAAGATGACAAATAAATAAATAAAAACGTTACCTAAAAACTAACCTAGATGGAGTTAAAGGCTAATCTGAAAAGGTGGGTCTTTTGCTTTGATTTAAAAAGCTAAAAAAGGGATTAGTGTGGGCTCACTGCTTCCTCAATAGACCCTCGAGATCTATCACAAAATTACTGATCTGAAATGATGCATTAACAGCAAAGTTATCACTCGTGTCATATAAACAATCCAAATCTGGCATTTTCTCAGCAATAGAAGCTGATTCCCGACATATGGGTGCTTTAGCCTCCTAATCTATGAACAATTCAACCATTTACAAGTCGATCACTTGGGCGTCAAGGTGTTAAAAGTTTGGGAGCACTGTTGCAGAGACGTACTGACAAATAAAGACTAAATTTTAATTTATTTTAGTTTCATAGAACATTGTGTGACTACAGTTTTGAACGGAGCTCATGGTTTAATTGCTTTGATTTATTTTTCTTTAATAAAGGAACGTCATCTCACTCTTTGATGTGTATTTACATGGGGCGTGTTTTTTATATGCAGTCTATGGGAAAGTGAAATTTATCTTATTATTGTCAGTCATCGAAAATAATTTATCTGAAATATTTCCAATTTATGACCAAAAGTGTTTAAATAATGACAGTGGGTAAAGTGATAACATGTGACGAGTAGGAATAAATATTAGTTTTTCTTTGTGGCAGCTGACTGTTATAAGAAATTAGTTTGAATAGATCCTGGAACTTCACTAGTTCCACAGAATAGATCTTTATAGTAATTTGTACCATAACTCAGTGGTTTTCAAACTGGGGGTTGAAACCCCCATCTGGGTCGCATTATAAATTCAGGGGGGTCACCAAATCATTGTAAAAGGGGGAAAAAAATTGAGCCTACAATATTATTTGGGATTTTTGGAGCTATCAACATTAACTCATTATTGCAAAGAGATTAATATGTGAAATTAACACACTCATTTTTTAATTATTACATATAAATAAGTTATTACATATACCATGTTAAAATCTGAATTTCGCATTATCTCAGTGAGAGAAGCTGATTTTGGGCATGTAGGTGTCGAATCCACCAGAAGACATCTATCCTCCTTATTTATGAAGTTTCTAATAGTTTTCATGCCTTACATGTAGAATTTGTATCATTAAGCATCCAGAAGTTATTACAGATGCTCTTCTAAAAACCCTAATTTGGCCCTATTTTAGTGGGAAAACCTGAATTTTGGCATTAGGGTGCTTTTTCCACAGCTGTTAACATAATCCCCCCAAATCCACTCCATCCTCCTTATTTATGAAGAACATGCCAGTTTCCAAGCCTCACATTAGAGGTAAAGATGCATCGATCCGATACCCGGATTGGATTTCGGCTCCAATACTGACAAATGAGCTGGATCGGATGAATGTGGCTAATCTAGTCATTTCTGTTTTTATTAATGACATATTAAATGTACACTTTGTTTTTTGTTAATAAAGTATACAGTTAATTCAACACCAATTTGGTCAGCCCAGATATCGGTATTTGATTGGATATGAATAAAACAAGATTGCTTTTTTTGCCCATCATCTAATTAGGAGGATGGACACATTATTACCCATTAGATGTATTACACAATTATTCATTTGGGATGTGTTGATACTCCAGAATCAACACAGTCTGTCAGACATCAGCGGCAGACGTGAGAAATGGACTGGATTAAACATGATCATGGTTGTTAGGAACAGGAATGGTGAGACTGATCAGTGTTGCTGATTATCTGTTGAAGTCAGAATGACCTCATCAGGCTGCAGCTGCAGTTTACTCTTTTTATTTGTCGTCATGTGGCACATAAAGGTCCAGCAGCAGCGTGAAACAATCTGTATCTGCAGCAGAGCATGCTGATATCAGAAATGCTGGACTTTGTTCTAACAGAGATTCACTTTGTTGATCTAGAAACAAAAAGCAGTTGAGAAGCAGAACAAATCATTTTGTTTTATTTTAGATTCAGATTAATTTATGTCCATTGCCAACAATACTGGCTCACCTGTATGTTTGACTGTGGTGATAAATTAGCAAGAAACAAAAATGTTACACTGAAAAACATTTCCAAATAGCAGAGCATCTATTCCTGGACTTAAAAAACAAACATGAACTCGTTCAGCAGTTAGAGATGCTCTCTCTGCCATGACCACGGAGGACTGGACCATTAACAACAATCATGACTCAGCTAACTGACTCAGCTCCTGCAGACCTCGGCCACATGATGTGTTGAGCAATGCTGCTGATAATATTGAGCAGATTGTCCAGATCTGTGAACCCTGATGATGAGCAGGTTTGGCATTTTCTTTAGTCATGTCAAATTAGCAAAACTGCTGGAATTTTATTGCTTTTTATGCAAGTTATTTTCAAGAGCCAAGTAGGTTTTGTGGCTCTAAACAATGCTTACTTGGTGGGACAGGTGGTAAAATGGTTTTCTTCTTTTAAATTATTTTAAGAGTGGCCAAGATTTTTTTTTTTTTTTTTTTTGCTTGTAATAAGAAAAAAAATCTGCTAATGGAACAAGCAAAGTTTTCTTAAGATTTCTTGACATAAGATACATTCCCTTAAAACAAGTTCCTTTATCTCACTGAAATATTTCTCTTTAAGTCATTTTGTCTTATTTTGAGTGATGAGATTTTTGACTAGAAATTAGAAAAAAATACTTGGTAAGATTTGAGTTTTTGCAGTGGAGGATGATGAAGATTAACTAGCATCATGAAAAGACTCAAACAAAAAGAATATAGAGATGCATCAATCCAGTTTTTTTCATATCCGATATGATACCTGGGCTGAGCATATTGGCCGATACTCAACGCTGCTGTTGAATGAACGAACCGTATTCCCATGTGAGAGAATGCATCAGGCTTGACGTAAATATTTAGTCCTGTTAAAAAAAAAAGGTAATAAATTAACACAGATATACTGTAAAGGTACATTATTGTTATTTATTAGCTTGAATTAAAAAAAAAAAAGAGCCAGGCTGGCTTTTAACCGCTAGTGTTCTGTCTGCTGTTGTCTTTTACTGTAGCTTTTAATTTGCACTTTATATGTTTTTGTCTGTTGTTTTATTGTATTTTATTCTGTGAAGCCCTTTGTTTACCTTTTGACTATTGAAAAGGCTTTTATGAATAAAACTGAATTGAATATTATTTATTTACAAACAACAAAATGTACATGAGCAGCAAAAATAACTAACACTTCTCTGCTCTGCGTGATGACGTATCTGCGCTGCAAATATAGAATTGAAGTGACTAAATCACCGTACTGTAACTATTGCTGTGTATGATATTGATAAAGAAAGAGTTAACTAGATCAGATTGCTGGATCAGCCTCATTTATCCGATATCTGATCAGGCTAATTAGTCAGTATCGGAGCCGATATCCTATCCAGGTATCGGATCTGTGCATCTCTAAAAGGATGTGTTGCTTTTACGCTCTAAGCTAAATTTTAGCTCATTTACAGTCAAACTGGTCATTTTATTTTTCTCGTTTGGACCTTTTTATGATTCCCAGTCTAACCAGTTAAGCTATTTTAACAGCTTTCTGACTCAGAGGCAGCAAGCTCTGATTTATATTAACGAGTGAGTGAGACATAAAGAGCAAAATAATCTTGGTTTAAGAAGCTTTTTCCAACCACGTTGAGCATTAAAGTGCCCCTGGCATGAAATTTGCGGTTTTTGATCATATATTTTAGTTTCCCCAGCCTGCCTATGTCCCCGAAGGAGTTCATCATCATCATCATCACTGTTTCTATACTGTTCCGGTCAGACGAAGACAGATCTAACTAGCAGAACTAGTGTCATATATCTTTAGTATTAACTATTAACTGAATTGGGGTCATGGGTGAAAGAAATAATTCAGGGAAACTTGTTGCTGGAATATGATGCTGTTTTCTTCTTAAACTCTATTCATACTCACGCATCAGCATCTGTCATGACCACCGTACGTCCTGTATGGATCCACAGAGGCTCAATACGAACTTCTTCCAGCAATTTCTACCTCTGTAACATGAAGATTATTTTCATGGTGAGACCTTGTTTCTGTTTCTTAACGTCTGCTGTTTGTTTCTCAGGTTCAACAAGGAGAAGCTTCACTCGCTGGTGACGGAGCGGTGTTATCCTGTAAGTCAGGGGTGTCCAGCTTCGGTCCCTGAGGGCCACAATCCTGCAGGTTTTCCATGTCTCCCTGCTCCATCACACACTTGACTCAAAATTGTGCAGAGCTTCATAGGATGTTAGATTGATTTAATGTGAGTCAGCTGTGCTGGTGCAAGGAAGCATGGAAGACCGTCAGGACAGCGGCCCTTGAGGACACCACTGCTGTAAGTTGTTCTGCTGTAAGTTGCTGCCTCACTTCTCGGTCTAACCACGGTTCCTCTGTGCTCTGCTCAGGAAATGACGAGGGGAAACCGTTACAAGACGATCCGCTGGAGGTTCGTGGAGTCTCTGGAACCGCCCAGAGTGGTCCATGCCCGCTGCCCTGACATGGTCTCCAAGGGCAACCTGTACGGGCAGGTGACTGTCCGCATGCACTCCAAGCAGGTGGGATTTATATTTTAATGCACTTTCCACTGCAAAAACTCAAATCTTAGCAAGTATATTTTTGTAATTTCTAGTCAAAATATCTCATCACACTCAAAATAAGACAAAATTATTCAAAGAGAAACATTTCAGTCAGATGTAAGATCTTGCAGAAACAAGCAGAAACTTTCTTGGATTTTAAAGGGTTAAAGTATAACTTTCTTTTCTTTTTTTTTTAAACTGGACCTTATTTTTAGGAGTTTATACGTGTATTTACTCACCAATAAAATTTCTGCATCACTTTGACTCCTTCGGGAGATATTAGGTTGAGTCGCACTTCGGTGTACATTCATATAATGGGAGAGACGGGGCAGGCTCTATATAAGACATCTGCAGCAACACTACTTGATTTTCACCAATACTTTAAGGAAAATGAACAAATAAACAAATGCTATTGTCCTGTGAGTTCAGATTTAGCTTTCTGTTAGTTATCAGGGTGTTCTACACACTTTAACGGGGCCCCACGTTCCCGATGCACGCTTCCGTAGAACAGCTGAGAAGAGCAACTCGTTACCCAGACAACAACAACAACAACAAAAAAACCCACAATCTGCGAAACTCTGAACTCACAGGACATTAGTACTCGTTTGTCCGTTCATTCTACTTAAAGCAACCCGTACCGATCTTGCATTTCAGAAAGTACAGCAAGATTATTTAAATATAAACAGACCCGCCTCATTCCTAAGACCACCCCCCATTCCCTCTGCCTCCCAATGCAGAAGCAAAGGTCTGACAGGCAGGTCCCTCGGCCAATCCTAGGTGAGCACCCCACTGCAAGGATTGGTTGGAGTTTTAATTGAATATTTAGAGTTTGGAATAATATTTTGTTTTGACTAATGGTGGGTCTGTCTTCTATTTCAGAGTTCCATGACTTCATCCGTAGCATTTTACTCTATTAAAAAGTAGTGTAACAATGCAACATGGGTAAGATTTGCTTTAAAGCATTGATGAAATGAAGGAGTTTTGCTGCAGATAATGTCTTATAGAGGCTGCCCCGTCTGCCATTATATGGATGTTGGCCTGGTTCACCAGCTTGACTGCATTCCCTCCATTAGGAAGTGATTTCCACTCCCGTAAAAAATTGACCAGACCAATCACAGCGCGGGAGGCGGGACTTCACGAAACGTCTTTTTCGGCGACTTATTTCTCTAACATAAACGGTTAGAATGGCGGCTGCAGAGGAGCAACTATATAACGGTGCCCTTTCTGATGTCTTAATGAGCTGCACATGTCCTTAAAACCGCATCAACTTGCTGCTCTGAAGGCTTTCCCACATGTTTTCCTCTTTCAGAAAGATGTTTGCATCACTGTAACGACTCTGTTAACAAAAAGTGCATGCTTCTTACTGATTAATGGGTTCTTTATTCCATTAAGCAAAACGTGTTCGCCTGGTAGATCAGCAGTAGAATTATGAAAAGGAACGTAAAACCCCAACATCTCCACCGCTGTTTCTCCTCTGTTTTGGTGCTTAACTAACAGCTTCCGGGTCATAGTCACATGACGTGCAACAAAAACGCTTCCTCATATTAGTAGTTCAGCAATAAACAATGCTGACATGTAACAGAGTATTTGTGATAATAAAACCTAACATTTTATGTTAATATACACAAGAAAATTACTTTATATAGAGAGAGAAAAACAATGTGTAAACGCTGTCTTCTGGCGTCGCCATAGCAACATAGCAACAATGTGCCGAACTACGCTAAAGGCCTCCAGCTACAGTCACTACCGTGTTTCTCTGATTGGTTCTCTCCAGTTCACTTTCCCCCTGTTAGTCCCGCCTCTCGCTTCTCGTCTCGGGTTGGAAATCAGTCTCCAGCGGAGGGAGCTCAGACTGACTTGCCGTGTATCTCATACATGGCGTCGGTCCGGCTGGTGGACCAGGCTTTATGGATGTACACCGAAGGGCGACTCCACGTAATATCTTCCAGAGAAGTCAAAGTGATGCAGAAATTTTACCAGTGAGTAAATGCACAAATAAACTCCAAGAAATAAGGTCCAAGTTGAAAAAAAAGAAAGTTTTCCTTTAATGTCTGGTGTACGGCAGCACGTTGTGGCAGCTGCCTGCTTATAGATGGAGCTTTTAGTTGTACTCCAGATGCAGGTAATCTTGCGACTGTACAATTTTTTTTAAATGTATTTGGGTTCAGATGTTTGGTAGGTATTAACTGGTCTGACTGGTCTGGTGTTCTGCTGCTGTACTGGAGGAAACCTCGTTCCAGTAGACAAACCTGTGTTTTTAGCTCAGTTTGTGGGTTTTGTGTTGAAAGTAGGGATGTAACGATAATCGATAAAATGATTAACCGTGATAAAATTCCCAACAATTATTGGCCTTTTCCACTGCACCCGCACACGGCACGGTACAGCACAGTACAGCACCACACGCTAAAGACAACCAGGATGGTTTTTGTTTTCACGCAGGAGAAGTAGTAGTCTACTACCTGGAAGTGGGCAGAGTTAACGCAGTTGAGACTGCAGTGACGTCACCGCCGTGCCACGCGGCGGGCAGTAAAGTAAAAACAACAATGAAAGCATTGGGCGATATGGAGGTGTTACTGCTTTTGTTGTTTTCTCTGTGGCTTGTAGTCACTGAAAACAGAGCCAGATATTCTTAGAAGAGGCGAAACGTGTGACGCGTATGACGACAACTTCCTTTGGCCAGTCAGTGGAGAGCCGTCAGGTACGTCATGTTTTGTGTAGGTTCAGCACAGTTAGAGCTGGCTCTGAAACGGGTGCGGAAAATCGTAACGGCTCGAAACAGGTTTTCCCAGAGGAAATACAAAGAAAGTGTGCCGTGCCGTGTGGAAGGGTTAAGAAAATGGGCAGTGGAAAAGGCCCATTAGTAATACCGTTTCAAATTTTAGGTATCGTTAAAACCGTGATTGATAACTGCACTTTGAAAAACTCACTGTTCTGTTTCTCATTGCCTGGGAAAGCAGCAGCAGCCCCAGTTTGCATTATTTAATTTATGAAAACATGGTGGAAAGCAACAAATGCACCCACGTGGACAGTTCTCTGGAGATTTTTTCCCCTTTAAAAAGGACAAAGTAGACATCTAGATCCATTTTGGATATTTTTGAAGATGCTGTTGGGGTATTTCAGTAATACCGCGATTATAATGATAACCGTGATCATTTTGGTCACAATAACCGTGATATAAAATTTTCACATCGTTACATCCTTAGTTGAAAGTTGTCTGTTTTACGTCAGACTCTGGCCATCTACGACCGCTTCGGGAGGCTGATGCTGGGCAGCGAGGAGCAGGAGAAGGACGTGTTGGAGTACCTGGTCATTGAACGTCATCTCGTCAACCCCTACGGCAGGTGGAGGCTACACGGGAAAATCGTGCCGTCCTGGGCTCCCGCCAAGGACCCCGTTATGAAGGTGATCCTTTGTTACCACATCACCACGGTGTCAGATGGGCAGTGGTTCTGTGAGTGCTGATTTCTCTTTATTCTCCTTCCAGACGGTCTGTATTCCTGGTCCTGAACTGAAGCCATGGGAGGAATTTGACGCCCTCAACTATGAAGTTCCCAAACCAGCAGCAGTGCAGTGGTATAAATAGCCCACCAGGGGGCGGTGCTCTTTTCATTAAAGCCACAGTGGACGTGATGAATAGTCGGGCCAAATGGAGGCTGTTGGTTTCAGTCAGACCAGACCAGTCTTCATTATCTGAGACGGTCATGTGGTTGTTAAATGAAGCAGGAGATGTTATATGTGCTGAAGACACATCCTGAAGACAACTGAGCTACACCTTTATGGACAATAATGATCATAATAACATCTCTTTTCTGGTTTCAGTTTGGTTCCAGTCATTTTTGTGTATGATTTGAACATGTGAGAAATAAAAAGACACCCATACAGAAACAAAGTGGTTTTATTTTGAAGAGTATACTGTGTGGTGATGCCAGGAATTATAAAAAATAAGTTTTCCTGCCTGTTTTTGCTCACACCAGTGCTTTTCAAGAACTGCATTACAATAATTTTACATGACACATCTGTTCAGAATTGTACAAACTTGCAGTACAGTGAACGCAACTCTGCAGATTAAAAAAAAATGTTTTCAACGGTGAATAAAAGTAAAATTTAACTGCTTAAGTCTGATGCTGCAGCAATATCTCTGAATTCACATAACTGCTGATGTAAATGTTAATATTGCTACAAAAACCTGCAAAACCTAACGGCTGTAAAAGCAGAGAACAATGTTTCAGAAAGGTTTCAAAATAACATGCATTCTTCAGTCTCTGGTGGAGGGGCCAGTCGAGCCAGTCATGGGAAATGGCCTTAAGACACATTGGACTGACTCATTATTAGTCAAAGATTTCACAAAAGCACACACAAAACCCAAAAAAAAAAAGACTATTTAATTTCAATCCCCCTTCCCAGTGAGGGGGTGCAGAATATCAAATACAGTATTCCAGGGATGCCAGTCACATTTATTTTTGATTATCAGAAGTGAACATCTGCCAGAAGAATTGACATCAAAACTGTAAAATAACAAAAAACCTCATTAAGCTGCAGAAATGGAGCTTAGTAAAACATAATTTCACAGTTGTAAAAATATGCTAAATTTATCTCTTCATTTTTATGATATCTTCACATTTCATCTTCATCTAGCTGGCATCCAGGTTGCATAGGTGCTTACATCTTAGCATCTTAACATTGGTGAAACATGTCACCACTTCAACTGAATCAAAAGTGAGATCATGGTATTAAAACTGGAAATCTCGACTTCATCCAATATAAGATGCTCCTCCCATTCAAGCCTCATTCCATGCAGGACAAACCATATGATTATTATTTTTATATTGTGAAAATATCATTTCCAAATATTGCCAGGACTTAAAGCTCTAAAATAGTTTTGATTTCATGTTTCTGTCTGCATCAGAGGCTGAGAAATTATGGGGTTTGGGAGGCGTTTTAGAAAAGCTCAAAGTTTTAAGAGCTTGCTAAACTCTGCTCAGGGGTTCACATACAAGTACCGTATTTCCCAGACTATAAGTTGCTCTTTTTTCATAGTTTGGCTGGTTCTGTGATTTACTGTCAAGTGTAGATCAAAATGCACAATATTGGATTTTTAGCCGTTATCCGATGCCTTTATTTTATGACACATTTCGCCGATAACTAATACCAATATTTTTCCCCCCACACCTATTGTAATTGCTGAGATGATCTAATTTCCTGTGTAGTAGAATTAAAATACAGTTTTATGCAGCATTCTTTGTCATGCTGGCCTGTTGGCAAATGCAGATGTAGAAAAAAAGTGGAAAGTTATGTAATACTGTATTTTCATGTAATATTTTCAATAAAAACAGTACCAACAGAGTTAAACCACTGTGGGGCCTTGAGCAGGGCTCTTAAGCCCCCAGATGGGTCCTGAAACATGGCAGCCCACTGCGCTCCAGGACATCTAAAGATGGGTTAAAAGCAGAGCTGAATTTCCCAATCAGAATTATATACATTATATGTATATATATATGTATATACAACACAACTCCACTTCTTCCTGAACTTAAGCCAGCACCTCTGTTTCCTGTCTTTCATTATTGGACAAACTGATTTTTCCAGGTTTGTCTGACCCAAGGACTGTAAAAAACATGGACATTGTATCCAGTCTCGTCTGAAGAGGGGAAAGTGAAGCCAGTTTGGTGTTTCCCACTGTCGCCATCTTGCCGTGTCGCGTGTTGTCACTCCCAGAAAATAATAAAAATGGGTAACGACAGGGCCGCTCCGAGCCGCGGGGGAAAATGATTAACACTATCCGAGCTAATCCGAAGTAAACAGGAATGAATGAAGATAGGCGGTTTAAAGGTAAGACACGCTCAAACTTGCTGTTAATCAGCTAAAAACCGCCGTTGTGCAACTCTGCTACAGGCTGAGGGCTTCCTGGGAGCAAGAAGGGAGCGAACTATTAACCTCCAGGGCTACAAACGGCATCCAGTCTGCCGCCTGTCAATCAAAAGGACACACACTTAATTATGTCATTTTAAAATGAAAAGGACTAGAAGCAGGAATTGTGAAAGAATAAACATGCATGTCCAGCTTTTTCATGCTAATGGGTGATGAAGTGTTAAAAAAACAAAAAGAACGAGCCCACCCTCGTCCCTCTCTGTTGCCTTGAACAGGCTGTGTGCTGCTTAATGCGCTGCGATTCGGTGGTCGAATTTTCCACGCGGTCCTGAGGATGTGACGTCATATGACGCTACATCCGCATCCCCGACAGTTTTGATACAGGAAGAAGACGGTTGCGGTAAATTCAAACACTGTAAGCGATAGTTATGGATTCTTCTGCCGTCAGCAAACGATCCAGATCAACTGAAAGACACTAAAAAGTGTAACTACGAAGAAAAAGCATAGTAAACAACATTATAGCTTCAGTTTGTGCTTCTGTGATGGCTTGGCTCGTGGCTGCAGTTACCTGAAGCGCCAGTCGTGGCAGTCGCGAGTTTCGTTTCTTAATCTTGCCTCAAGTCCCTTTAACATGGGAGTCTACGGGGATTTGCTCGGTTTTGCCATAGCAACAGCCAGGAAGGAGTTCTGGCAGAAAGATGTAAACTCTCTTCAATGTGCAAGATGGTCAGATTGTATACGTATTAACCAATCAGACAGTATAAACCAGAGATCAACAAATGTGGACCTCTTGGGCCAGTGTTTGGAAGGTTTTTTGAGAAAAACCAACAGTGGTAAAACCGCTTAGTGTGGGCCGTCCCATTGTTTTCCGATGGTAGGAGCAGTGGCACCTGACTAAGTGGTACCACTACCCTCAGCTTTCCATACCACTCGGCTCTGATGCTTTGCTGCTGGTTTCCACTGACATTTCAGAATGTAACCATAGACATAACAGTTCATATAGTCGGAGGTGATAGAGGAGGAAGAGAAACTACATGAAAAACAACATTGAAACCACCTAAAAAGCATATTATGATCTTGATTGGAAGAGCAACATGTGACGTCAGTTGTCAGATCGGGGTACTAGGTTTGTAAATAGGCAGAGTTTATGAACAACCGCCAGGCTAAATGTAATGCTAACACTAGCTTAGCTGTTTGTATACGTTCCAAGCAGACACCCTGAGTTCAACCTCTTATCTTGTAAATGCAACTTTATACTCCATAGTGACTTATAGTTTGGAAAATACGGTATAAAAAGTTTAATCATTTAAAAAATTAACTTGTCACCGATTGTGTTTTTCCACTGTAACAAAATAGTATAACTTCCAGGAAACCTTTGACTGAATACGAATTGATGTGATGCAAGCTGTTCAGGATTCCAATTTCATCTGCAGTCTCTGCGTTTATTTTGTGTTTTTGATTTCTTTTTTTCTGATTTTATGGGGGAACATCCCCTCAACCATGAGTATAACTTACAAGCAAGACTCATTACTTAAAAAACATAAAAAGACACAAAATAGATTTCAGTTGTAAAATGGGGGGTAAAAGCAGGAAGAAATGGGACTTCATCTAATAGCCTTAGATGTCCTTCCATTATTCAACACATCACTTCTTTGTTGGACCATTGAGGAATGTAATAAATATATTAAATATGTTTCAGCTACTGCTGATTTTACAACCAGTAGCGTCCAGCTCATCAAGTCTCTATGACTAATTTAATTGTCTGACACGTCTGTGACCTAACTGATAGCCATTGATAGGACACCTTCTAGGGTTTTGTCTTTCCTTATTGTCAATCTTCTTTTCCTTGTTTTTTTTTTTCCATCAGCAGGGAAGCTCTTCTGTTGGGAATCCATAAGTATTTCGGGAAGTTTAAAAACTGTTCCCTAAGACTGTCATCAGGGTATCACCAGGAAGGTTTTTATAAAGTTCATGTTTCCCTAACAGGTTATTGGGAAAATTAGAAATCACAAATCTGGAGGGAATATAAGAGCCTCAGCAGCACATTCAGCATCATCTTCCTCATCTTCCTCTGGAATATTTTCAGGTTCCCATGTGAAGACGTCTGAGGTATTGTCTGTGAATGAGCCCGATGTGCTCCTTGCTAGCTCCCACGGACACAAAGCATCACGCCGACCCAGAGCTATGCTTGCTTTATACTCGTCAGTCTGTTCTGTGCTCATGTCTGCGGGATTCATATCTGCACTAAGTGGCCTCTGGTTATCTGGGACACCATCTCCGTCCACTGCACTGCTGTCATCCTCTCTAGTAACTCCTGGTTCTTCCCTTTCTGATGGACAAATGTCTTCTCTAATGGTTTCTTGTTTTTCTGCTACATCAGTGTCTCCAGTCTCCCATGGACAAACATTTGCCAATGTACTGTCCTTCTTTTGGAGGGTTTTAGGTTCTTCTGCATCCCAAGGACAAACATCGGCTCGGGTACTGTCTTGTTTTTGGAGAGTTTTTGGTTCCTCTGTCTCCCATGGACAAACGTTTGTCAATGTACTGTCTTGCTTTTTGAGAGTTTTTGGTTCTTCTGTCTCCCATGGACAGACGTTAGTCAATGTACTGTCTTTCTTTTTGGAGAGTTTTTGGTTCTTCTGTCTCCCATGGACAAACATTTGCTACGGTACTGTCTTGTTTTTTCAGAGTTTTTGGTTCATCTGTCTCCCATGGACAGACGTTAGTCAATGTACTGTCTTTCTTTTGGAGAGTTTTTGGTTCTTCTGTCTCCCATGGACAGACATTTGTCAATGTACTGTCTTTCTTTTGGAGAGTTTTTGGTTCTTCTGTCTCCCATGGACAAACGTTTGCTAATGTACTGTCCTGTTTTTTCAGAGCTTTTGGTTCCTCTGTCTCCCATGGACAGATGTTTGTCAATGTACCATCTTTCTCTTGGAGAGTTTTTGGTTCTTCATTCTCCCATGGACAAACATTTGTCAATGCACTGTCTTTCTTTTGGGGAGTTTTTTGGTTCTTCATTCTCCCATGGACAAACATCTGCTTGGGTGCTGTTCTGTTTTTTCAGAGTTTTTGGTTCTTCAGTCTCCCACAGACAGACATTCACCTGAATGCTATCTTGCTTTTTGACAACTTTGGGATCGTCTGTGTCCCATGGACAAACATCTGTTCGAGCACCTTCTTGGTTTTTCTCTACCTTGGTGTCAGCTTTTCCCAGTGGAGAGACATTTTGCCCTGAATTTTCCTGTTTTTCTAATTGTTTTGGAACTTCAGATTTGACTATACTTTCCCCATCTATCTCCCATGGACAAACATTTGTCCGACCTGTGTCCTGACTTACAGGAGTTTGTGATGGCATTCCTGTTTTTGCACCAGTCTCCCATGGACAAACATCTGATGGCATGTTAATCTCTTGTGTTTTAGTGGCTACAGATTTTTCTGGGGTCTCGGTTTCCCAGGGACAAACATTTACTCTAGTGCTCTCTGCCCCTTCAATGTTTAAGGAAGCTGCATTTTGAGGTGAGGAACCTGTTTCTGAGTCGCCTGGTTTGCCTTGGTTTTCTGTTTCCCAAGGACAAACATCTACTTTAATCGTTGTTTGTGAAGTTGAGTTTTTATTTGTAGGCTCTTTGCTCCCCCTTCCCAAGGGCAAATATCTTCGATGATTTTAGGTGGTTCAGGGAATTCCCATGGACAGCTTTCAGCTGTCTTGGACACATGCTCACCTCGATTCAGGGCAGGTGATACTGTATTGTGTAGTTGGTTATTACTTATAACTTCTTTGGATGCACCAGGATAGATGGCAGACTTCATGGCTGCTCCTTGAAGGGGCACAGCTAGTGTTCCCTTGCTCTCCAAAGGATTCAGGTTCTCATATACAACTTCAGGTTTGCCCTCAACATCCCAAGGACAAACATTAGCATATTCACTGTCTTGTCTTATCGAGATTTTGGGAGTTTCTACAGTCTCCCATGGACATACATCTGGTGCTTTTTTCAAAGACTGTTGAGTTTGTGAATCTTTGGACAGAGTAGTTCCAGAAGTAGCAGGAGTATCCTGTGATTCCCAGGGACACACATTACTCCGACCCTTTTCTTGCCCCCCAGCATTTCCTTGATCTTGTGATTCCCACGGACATACATTAGATACCACTGACTCCTGGGGACAAACAGCTGCCTTCAAGCTCTGTTGCTTCTTTGGCCTTTCTCCTTGTTGGGCAGAACCAGCTTCTTCCCATGAGCATACATCTGTATGAGAAATGCTGCCGGCTGGTCTGATTCGATTGCTACTTCTTCTGCGAGTTGAAGGAGTCCTTGAGCTACTGGAACTTATACTACTTCGCTTGCTGCTCTGCCTTGATAATCCGTCTTTCTGAATGTTATCAGCCTCCCCACAGTAGACTGCAGATTTCAAAATAATGAGACTCAGAGGGCTTCTGTCAGTGGAATCCCCAGAAGACAGTCTTACTGCATTTTGCTTCACAAGGCTGGGTTTTCCATCTGTTGATGATGTACCCATTTTCTGTATTGGCCTTATTTCCACACTTGGACGTCTACTAGATGATCCAGACCTTGGTGTAGTGGAAGTACTTTCCTGGCTTTTTTGAGAATCCTCCCTACTTAAGTTTCCATCTTTACTGGACCTGCTGCTGACATCCATTGATCCCATAATAGATTTCACGGACAGCCACTTATTTGTGGTGGCGCGGAAGGAGAAGACCCGTTGATCCTTTGTTGGCTTTGGCCTTGGAGAGCCTGGTGCACTCGCAGACACAGTGACTGGTGTTTTGGGAGGAATGCTGTCAGCCTGTGGTTCTTTTTCCACTGAAGGAGTCTTCTCTACAGGCGGCGGTAAATGGTCCCAGGGACAGACAAGTGCCTGTGGGGAGGGCGGTCTCTTTTCCTCGCCTTCCTCCGAGTTTGCATATGTGACGTGCTTCTGGTTCTTTTCTTCTGATTGTTCTGGCTCCACTTCCCAAGGACAGACCTCAGCCTTGTCAAAGGATTCAGACTGGAGAGCACTCCTGGTCTGGTCACTTATGGAAAGGCTCTGCCTTGACCGCACTGTGCTGGATCTGGACATCTTTGGTATATGCTCTATAGAATGTGTGGAAGAAGAGCTTAGACTCCAAGATTTGTGAAGTCTGGTGTGATCAGGATGCAGAAGATTTGTATCAATTGTCAGATTCTGGGCACTGGCTGACTTACAAACGCCTGCCGGAATATCCAGAGAGTCTGTCTCAGATCGCTGGGAGCATCTCTTCACAGAATTAGCTCTTAATGAAGAATCACGCAAGGAAGAGTTGCGCAAGGAAGAGCCCTGTTCTGTGATGTGGTAATGGTCACTTTGGGACTTCCGGATAGATGGTGATGGGGATTTTATTGAACTTCTGTAACTGATACTAGCACTATCTGGGGATCTCCCTGAAAGAGTCAGAATGATTCCCAATGCTACTACGAAAAGATCCATCTCTCTCTTCACGGCTGCACTGTCGGCTCACAGTTTCTGGGATCTCAGCAATGCGTCTAATAATGGACCTCCCCAGTGTGCATCGAGAGCCACGTTTCTTTGACAGGTGAGGGTTGTTTGCAGTCATCTTCTTCGTCTTGTTAACTTCTAACTGGATATATAACTTCTTCAGTTCATCCTGGTACATATGAAGAAGGGAAGGAATTGATGGTAGGATTGAGCAGATAGTTGGAATGATTGAAGAGAGGAAAAGACATTGAAAGTCAGAGGAAAGGTGAAAGACAGTTCCAAACAAGGAGAAAACAGTTTAGGATCAGAAAAGGATAAAGGGTGGAGACAGGTCATATGTTTGCTCACTCCACTATAGATTGTAGTTTTTAATGAATAATCTAAATTATAACACCTTTAAGATTTGGTTAAGTGAATCTACATCTACTACGCATAAATTAAGGGACAATTATTTTTATTCTTTAAGTGTATTTTTTGAGATTTCTTGTACATTTTGCAAGTTATGTCCCACTGTAAAAGTATAACATTGGTCTGAGGGGACAAAAAGAGTTTACCCGAAAGTCTTCTGGGTCCACGCTGCGCTCACTCCAAGCAGAGCGAAAGCTGCTGTTGAGGTACGAGCCAGTGCGTCGCAGATCCACTTCATCTTCATACACCTCTGCTGCTATTTCCTCTCTCCCAGGCTTAGACAAAAGGAGGAACTGCAGAACACACAGAAGTACATCAAGTCAAGTCAAATTTATTTATAAAGCACATTTAAAAACAACCTCAGTTGACCAAAGTGCTGAACATAGAATTGATAAAATCGAAAGATCAACAATGAAATAAGAGCGCGGAATAGATAAAGCAGCACATAAATAGAATACACATAAAATCACAGAAGAAGATAAACATAAAATAACATAAAACACATTAAAGCCAAAAAGGAGATGCTCAGGCTGGAGGGAAGGCCAATGAGAATAGATATGCTTTTAGTAAGGATTTTAAATGAACAATACTCTGTGCACGTCTAATATTAAAAGGCAGACTGTTCCAAAGAACTGGTGCAGCAACAGAAAAAGCTCTGTCACCTCTGCCCTTTAGTCTGGTTCTTAACCGTCAGAGCAGCTGATTAGTTGACCTCAGGGATCTGACAGGAGTGTGGGGCTTCAAAATATCAGAGAGAAATGATGGTGCTGTGCCGTTTAGACTTTTAAATACAAGCAATAAAATCTTAAACTGGATCCTAAATTTAACAGGCAGTCACCGGAGTAATGTGCTCACATCGTTTACTTCCTGTCAGAAGACGAGCTGCTGAGTTCTGAACAATCTGTAAACGACGGAGTAACTATTGTTCGATCCCAAAATAAAGGGAGTTACAATAATCAAGGCGGCACGTGATAAAAGCAGAAATAGCCCTTTCCAGATCTTTATAGGGTAGATACATCTTCACTTTACCCAGAAGCCGTAAATGAAAGAAACTAGATTTGACCACAGAACTAATTTGTTTGTCAAATCTAAAACCAGAATCGAATGTCACACCAAGATTCCTCACATACTGTTTACAGTACTGGGATAATGGGCCAATCACACTGACGTGGCCGTCTAACATGTCGGGCTGACTAAAAAGAATAATCTCTGTCTTATCCTCATTCAAAAGAAGGAAGTTTTGCCCCAACCATTAATTCACTTCCACTAGACAGTTCAACAGTGTGTTAATGGATCCAGTAGATGATGACTGTACAGGTAAATAGATTTGAAAGTCATCTGCAAAACAATGAAAGGGGAAATACCATACTTCCTAAAAATAGAACCCAGCGGAAGCAAATACAAGGAAAAAGAATTGGCCCCAGGATGGACCCTTGAGGGACCCCACAGCTGACTGGGGCTGCAGCAGATGAAAACTGGCCCAGGCAGACAGAAAAATAAGACTGGAACCAGTTTAGGGCTACACCTCTGATGCCAACAAAACAGTAAAGACGAGATAATAAGATCTGATGATCGACCGCATCAAAGGCTGATGTCAGATCTAACAGAATCAGGGCAGCGGAGCAGCCACGGTCCGCAGTCAAAAGCAGGTCATTACAAACCCTCAGCAACGCTGTTTCAGTACTATGAAACAATTTAAAGCCTGATTGAAATTTTTCAGAAATGCAATTAAGATCAAGGTAAGACTGCAGTTGATTGTAAACTGTTTTCTCCAGACATTTTGACAAAAAGGAAGTTCAGAAATTGGTCGGTAATTTGAGAGAACAGAGAGGGGACAAGATTTCTTTTTTTTTAATGAGAGGCTGTACTACAGCATGTTTAAAGGCAGCTTGAACACAACCAGACCTAAACGATGAATTAATCAGGTTCAAACACACGCCCCTATACTATCAAAAACCCTTAAATAATCTAGAAGGAATACAATCCAGAGGGCAGTGTGAGGGTTTCAGGTACCTCACAATCTCACTTAAAGATGAGAGACACTTCTGTTCAAAACTGTCAAAAGTAGAGTGACAGGACAAAGAGGATGGGGGCGCTAAAGGACAATGAAAAGATGACCTAATTGAGGCAATCTTGTTTATGAAAAATGCAAGAAACCTGTCACAGAGCATCTGAGAAGGTGAGATGCTGCTGGAATCACAGGGATTTAAAAGGGAGTTAAGAGTCTTAAAAAGGAACTGAGGTTTATTAAAATTAGCTGAAATGAGGTCAGACAAATACAGAGATTTGGCAGCCTTTACAGCCCCCCTTGGTATTTATGTAAACTGTTACGAAGAATCGCAAAAGAGATCTGCAGATGATCTTTCTTAACCTTTCCTGAAGCGCGCCCGGAGGTACACCGAAGTGCACGTGGTGTCATCCAACCAAGGATCTGTACTTGGTTTAGAGTGCTTGGTCCTAGAAGGAGCCACTATGTCCAGAATATCTGAGCAAACCGAATTAAAGACATTTAAAAGAGCATCAGGACTGAAATTATCATGATCACTTACAAGTACTGAGCTACAAAATGCTAAAGAAAACTGAGATGCTGTCAGAGAGTTAATTTATAAAGTGCACACGGTGCTCCGGAGCACACTTTTTGACTGAGCACCAAAGAGCATAATGGAAAATAAAACCACATAATGATCAAAAAAACCTGCATCAAAGATCTCATGAACATGAACACTCAAAAACTAAAAGATAAAACCAAATCCAACGAATAAGTCCCATCTGGTGGGTAGTGCCTGCCACAGA
>JALJCO010013039.1:0-317280 GCA_023101725.1 Atherinomorus stipes | reverse complement strand
GGAGGTGTTTTGGATAACCTGATTAGAATGTGACACTCTGAACCTACAATACTGGAGCTTTTCACAGTATTCAAATTTTTTTAGTTTTTGAATTTGAGGGTTTTTAAGCTGCAAGTCCTAATCAGCAACATCCAAACAAACAAAAGCTTGAAATATATTGATTCACATATTATTTGTCTAAACAATACGTAAATTGCACCTTTTAAGTTGAATTACAGAAATACATGAACTTTTTCCAGATATTCAAATTTTTTGGAAGTACCTGTAATCTTCAGGTGGTAAAATATTGCAAACCTTAGAGTCTCAAACAAATATTGCTTAGTATATTATACACTGCTTATAACTTATAATAGCCAAAGAAGTACAGTTTGATTTTTCAGGCACAAACATTTGGATATTTTCCTCATCAAGTTAAAAAAAAAAAAAGACAGAAACTATGCTTTTAGGACAAAGCAAATGTGTTTTCTTCTGCATGCATCATAAATGATTATTAAATGAGTATTAAATTTTTGATTAATACATCTAATTAATGGATGTTCTGGAGGCAGTTACATCTGTTTGTAAATGTTCTGCTTAATTTGGTCATTTTAACTTTTTTTTTTATCCATTTCTAACTTGCTGTAACTTTGTTTCAAAGCCTCGGTCAGTTTGAATATTATTTGTGAGTTTGTATGATTTCTAACTGCTGCTTGGCCTGGACTCTTCTGAAAAGAGATTTTTAATCTTAATGGAACATTTTCTGGTTAAACAAAGTTTAGATTAAAAATATATGAATAATATTTTGAATTTCTATCAATGCTGTGTCATCACTAATCATAGCATCATTGTATTGATGTTAATAATGTGTTATTACACCCCTACACTCCCACTGGCCCAGCTTGAGAAAAGATTAGAGAGAAAATTAGCCAAAACACAAAGAGAACACATTTATTCATAATGCGGCCTGAAAAACGACTCCACATAGATGCTGCTGCTGTTCTGAGTCCACCATATGTGTTGATATCATGACATCAAAAAGAGCTGGTGATTTGATGTGTGGTGGAGTCGGTCTGTCCCCTAGTGGACAAAACTCAGCTGATTGCCATACTTCAGTTTGTGTTGGTAACTTCACAGTTGGGAGGTTTTTACTGCAGTCTCGGCTGTGTCAACAAACATTTGGAAGCTGAATGTGATAATTCAACCACATGTCTGGATGCATTATAAATCAGAAGCAACTGATCAGAGACGTTGTCCCGCTCCTGTTCTTGCTCTGCTCTCATTATGCCTTGTTTAGTCACAGAAAGTGTCCCCAGCACAGAAATCAGTTAGAGCTCTGAAAACTGTCCAGATAAAGCAAAGATTTCCCATCAGCAGAGAACCTCACAATTTACGATTCCTTCTTCCTTTTGCTATCTCTGACCACTCTAGACTGAAGGGGGGAATCACATGACCAACATGCTCAGTTGACCATGCATACAAGTTAAGGAAGCTCACAGCATCAAACGGTGCAATGAAATGGATGCAGATCGATCATCTTTGTCGCTCTGTAATGTTTAACAGACAGGAAACACTGAATAAACACATCCAAAAAGAACTGAGAGTGTTTGGGCTATTTTGCTTTAACACCAACACATGCACTATGTTCAAAATGAGATGAGCAAGTGAGCAATAAATGATTAATGGTCAATTTTCTGGTGGGTCTTTGAAATATTGAGAGACAGCTCAGGCATGAAATGCAATGTAAATGGATCTATTTTTAGTGTGGCAGAGGAAGTCATGTGGAACATGCTGTTCGGGGGTGCCTTGCTCATATAGCTTTTAGAGGCAAATGACAGGGGACAAAAGATGGGGGGAAAAACACACTCCACCCACATTTGCATGTAAAGCCACTTTTCACAGGGACATTAAACTTTTAGATGCACACAGCAAGAAAAGCAATAAATAATTTCCACATTGGGAAATATGGAAAGTCCCAACTCGACTCACTGGTCTCCTGTAGCCTCCCACGCCTATTAAGCCCCCCGCTCCTCTCACTTTGTCTCGTGGGATTGTTTAAGAGTGAAAAAGAAGGGAAGTGACATGTTAAACCTCTTTTTAGTCATTTTGGGGGGGGGGGGGGGGGGTGTTGGCGTGGTGTCACAGCAGTTGAGTGGAGCAGGGAGGCTGAGCGATGAGCGGTCAAGATAACAACCAGCAGTTCTTTTCATGAATAAGAAAAAACCCAGATTCCTCTGCTAACTGTGATGGAACATGATTTTTGTTTGCGCCACTGAGGGAAGAGATGTTCACGAACCTCTTCACACTTGTTTTTTTTGCAAGAAAAAAGCTCTGTGGGTTTGTGTGATGCTTGCAACATGGTTAACACAGAGAAAAAGACTAGCATGACTCCCACAGGGCCAGTGGAAGACATATTGCAGTCACAGATCAACTATTGTGGCTGTAAATGTTAAATGGAGGTTTGAATTTGAACATCTCAAAAGCTGCAGATGAGAATTTTTTATGCTTGCCAGTGTTTCTCATGATTGTTGTGTGTTCCCATAATGGAGTCAAAGAGGCTGATACAAGTTATTTTTGTTATTTTGAACCACTCTGCTTTTTTCCACTTAAAACAAATTATAAATTGTGGTTTTAAAAGTCAGCCTAAGCACTTGTAAACTTGAACTATTGACAGTTAAAAGGAAAAGCCCGGTGGGTGATCAGGATCACGATCCAGGGTGATTCCAGCGTCCATAAGCTGATGAGAAAGAACCCCTGAATTTAGTGTTACTACACTGCCATCTGCTGGTGATTACATCTTAATGCAGGTGTGTATTTATTCCCAGCCTACAAAATAACTACAGTCTGATCACAACTGGAACCCAACAAATGCGACACAATACAATACATAACTACAACACTGAATAAGTGATTACATTTGCATTAATCTATTGAAATGGGATATAATCATTAGATTAATAAATGTATCAACTTTACTTCAATGTGTCATCAATCAAGGAAAATTGGAAATACATATAAAATGAATCAAATATATATGTTATTGTTTGATCAATTATAAATGTATTTCTAATTTTCAATTTTAAATCAAAGAGTTGTTCACTGGTGTGGTGGTTAGCTCTGCCTAACAGAAGGAAGGTTGCTAGTTCGAGTCCTGGCTGGGGAGGGCCTTCCTGTGTGGAGGTTGCATGTTCTCCCCATGTATGTGTGGGTTACTGTAAGTTTATTAGTCATTAGTCATTCGTTATAAACAAACACTTAATTAAAGAAATAAATTAGTACACACAGAATATCAAGAGGAGGCTTATATTCACAAAGCTCCCCTTGGCAATGGTTCCGGTATTTATAACATTAATGGCTATACTAGTTACTGTAATTTTAAAATATTTTTAAAAAGAACTCAATTGAATTGATTCCTGATGAACTGCAGCAAAGGGACCACGAAATAATTATTTAATGTGCTTTAATGTAAAATATCTTAAGTTATTGACATATTCAGGATTTTTTTTCCTGTATTTATTCAATTATCCATTAATTCATTATTTAATGCTGTATTTATGTTGTTTATTTTGTCACCTTTCTCCCTCCACATAAAATTGCACCAGCTGTGTGAAATTATTTTGCATGTCCCCTCATCTGTTCATCTACGGCTTGGACACCTTCCGGTTCTGTTTCAGGTGTTTAAGTTGGGAATTCTAAACCAGAGACTATAGGAACTAAAGCTGTATGATAAAGCATGGATATTTGTCAGAGTTCCAGCTGACTGGAGCGTCAACGGGATAATTTCTTATTCAGCTCATAAAAACTTATCACTAGTGCTAATTAATGTTCCATCTGGGCCATATGCATGTGGTATTATCATGAAATACTTACTGGCTGTTGCTTCCCAGAAGTAAAGCCATAAAGTACTTTTTGCGTTTACTGTAGCCCTGAGCAGAAGCGTGTAATAAGAACAAGTGGGGCTTTTATCTGTAAAATATGCAGGGAAACTGTCATTATCTGCAGCTGGGCAGTGGAACGATTGAACAAAGCTTAATCAGCATGTTCATTACTTAAAATAACCTCTTTCCAGGCAGGAAATCTGCGTGATTCTCAGAGGTGAGCAAACTCTGCTGCATGGGAGCAGCCCACCTGCCACCTGACAATATAAAGAGACCAGAAGAGCTGATCTCTGACATACCGTGAACGGTTCAGATGTGAAGGCGAGATGAAAGGTCTTTGGTTACTGTTTGTGCTTGTGGCTGCAGCCAGAGCCGAGAGGGTCTTCATTGGGTAAGTTTATCAGTATTCTCACTCACTTTGTCATTATTTAGTGTTGACTTTCTAGACTGATGCAGGAGCCAGGTGTTGTTTTATTGATCTGCTCTGCTGGAGCTGATTGGCTGTACTTCTGCTTGAGTGGAAGAGCTCATGCTTTTAGAATTATAATGTGCACGTGGGATAAACAACATTTGAGTCAGCAGAGTATACTGCAGTGGGAAGCAGGAGCCTGTTCATGCACCTTAGGCATTTTTCTATTGGTAACCCCATACTATATGTATTTCACTGTGTTGATCCACAGGTAAAAGTCAGTGGAAGGAGCTCATGTGGAAAAACCTATCCAGGGTGTTTAGTTATACATGATTTGTATAGGCAACACGACTTCAGTTTTTTAAAAGAGATAGCCTACTGTATATACTGTATATATACTGTATCTCTATGGCCAAGTAGTCAAGGATGATCACTTGGAGGGATGATGACAGGACCCCACACTGTCACAGCTCTCCCCCTATTTCCACAAGCACATCCTCGTGCTCTGCGCAGGCTGCCACCCACCAGGAATCCATGGACCCACCCGTAGTGCTACATGGATCCTGCTGACAATGCCAGAATGTGGCAGGATGTAAGGGGGGCCTTGGCAGGGTTTGATCCCCAGCCTCCCACATAAGAGGCGTGCTAACCAGACTGATTAGCATGCCTGACTATGCTAAAAAGTTGCTGGCTTTTGATAAAGAGGCCAGATGGTGTTTCTCATTTTTGACACATCGTATTACTTTTTACCAAAAGCAGCTGAAACATGGACTCATCTCAGTTGACGCCATCTTCTTCGTCCATTACGTTCTTAGTTGGGATATCTGGATGGAACTGAAGACTTGCTAGTTTTCCCAGGTACTCCCGAGCCAACTTGGTTGTACTGATCATGATTCCATGTTTCTTTTGCAATGCTGCCTGAACCCTAAAAACTCAATGAATTCAAGAACCTTGAATTCGTTGAGAAACTTACTTTGCACTTTTTTTTAGCCCAATAGTCTGACAATATTGAGCTTTAATGGGGAAGTTCAGGATTTTTTACATGGGTTCTCATTTACAAGTCAGCCAGGATACTACTCACCACTGGAGACAGTTTCAACATACACTACTCACAAAAAGTTAGGGATATTTGGCTTAGCCACCATCGTTGCTAGCTATTCTTTCAATATGTTGTTTCAGATGAAGGAATTACCACATCATAATTCCAGTTAAATGTCCAACATTCATGATATAATATCAATAAGGTGTGAACATTTGACATTTTCCTTAAATTATAACCGAAAGTTGAATATCCCTAACTTTATGTGAGTAGTTTCATCCCATTATTCTAGTTCCAGGAGGTTGCAGATGCTAATGCTAGTGTGAGTCAATAGGAATCTGCTAGCCTGTCATTACAACCAATCTTATCCACTCCACAGAACATCTGAGACAAATCAGCTAGCCTATCTGTGTAAATACCGTGTTAAACTAGTGAACTAGTGTGTTAAACAAACAAAACTAGCCTTGTATGACTAATTTTGCATTACATATTGAGGAACTAGTTTCTTACCAGCTGCGGAATGATATACTTTGCTTCCAGGTGGTAGTGTTACTACCTTTGTCAGTGTATTCCGGTTCATTGAGATATGGTGACAATTTGATGAAAAATGTTCAAAATCCGACGTATCCTCATGCCTTTTAGATTTGGTCATAGTTCTGGCTGTATTAGGGATGCACGATAATTATCGGGTCGATAATTATCGGGCCGATAACAGGAAATTATGACGTCATTCCGAAAAGTCCAATATCATGAGGACATACCCCGATAACTTATGTCCCATAAAGTTGGAATTTTTAAGATCGGACATGAAGAAGTTGAAAATCCCACTTTATGCTTATCACGCTGAGATATTGCGATTGGGGAAAGAAAGCTGCTGCTTCACAGGGAAGACCCAAAACTGCTTCCAAACCTCTTTCCCTACCTTATTTTAGACTCAAACTACCCCACACAGTTGGATTTTTTGATTTGGTATAGTTAGGTATGTAGCCTATGTGTGTTATCGGTATTGGTTATCGGTATCGGCCTTTAGGAGTTGAAATTTATCGGTTATCGGTATCGGTTTTAAAAAATAGTTATTGTGCATCCCTAGGCTGTATATTTGTGAAAAAAATCCTTCATGCACATAGCAGCAGATATCACTCCGCTGCCAAATAAAGCAAGTAAAACTTTGTAAAGTGTCTCAGCAGCAACAATCAAAATGCAATGAAATGCAGGTAAGTTATATGTGTAACATTATTCTGTTAACACGGCATTTACACAGATAGTCTTAAGTTATAAATGATTTGCCTTGGATGTTATGTGGAGTGGACAAGATTGGTTATAATGACAGGCTAGCAGATTCCTATCGACTTACACTAGCATTAGCATTGGCGACCTCCTGGAACTAGAATAACGGGACGAAATACAGTATGTTGAAACTGTCTCCAGTGATAAGATGTATCCTGGCCCACTCCAAAATGAGGCCCTGTCAAAAATCCTGAACTTCCCCTTTAAGTGCTGAGCTCTAATCAGTCTTATGTGGACATACAATGTATTTGGTGGATGCTTGTTTTATACCCAATCCTTACACCCTCACCTTCATTTTCTGGAAAAAGGCTTTATGAAAGAGAGCCAGAACATGTAACTATGCAATGCAAAAAATAAAATTTAAACCTCCCAGTAATGACAACAGAAATATTATTCAGCATATAATCAAGTTACAGATGAAATGAAATATCAATGTTAAAAGACTGAAATCAATCTTCTTCCAGTGATCAGGTCATCAGGGTTGATGTGCAGTCAGAGGAACAGATCCAGCTGCTTCAGGCTCTGGAGGCTGAAGATGAGCTGGAGGTACTGTTCCACCTGAATATAAAAGTACTGAAAGTCTCGGTGTGTCCACTTTCAGTCCGTTGTGTGATTTCTCATTGGCTATAATGATTCCAGCTGGACTTCTGGCTCCACCCAGTTTCCACTGAGCTTCCTGTAGACATCCGAGTGCCCCGTCCCAGTCTGAGCCCTGTGAAGGAGTACCTCCATGCTCACGGCATCCCCTTCACTGTCATGATTGACAACCTCCAGGTTTATACATTTCTAAAGTTTTGAGTCCGGTTTTGCGAATCAAACAACACCAGCGGTGAATTTTAGATCTGTTAATCTCATTCAGGAGCTCCTTGATGAAGAGAAAGCTGAGATGGAGGAGAACCAGATGAAGGAGCGCAGCACAAGGAGCTTCAACTTTGGAGCTTATCACCGTCTGGAAACAGTGAGCTTCAACTACAGAACTTTTTCCTAGCTCAGATTAACTTCATCAAACCCTGACTGGTTAGCAAAGAACTGATAAGTGCTCGTTAAGGTGGTGGGGGCCTGTCTCGGGCTGTTGTGTTTAAAGGGATATTTTAGGTTCAGGCATTAAGTATTTATGAGCAGTCAGTGTGTCACCTAAAAAAACAGTACTTAGACAAATCTGTTTGGAGAATTAGAAACAAATAACATACAGGCAAAGGTAAAAGTGTAAAAGTTACGTATAATTCATGAGAAAAGACCAGTTTTCAGCATCTTTCCATGGCCATCTCTGGCTTTTCACTTAGCTTGTTTTAATCTGGCTTTATAAGTACTTTACACAACTCCTAATTGAAAAATACATGTTCCTTCTATAAATATACATTTAGCTCATATGAAAATAACTTGTATACTGTAAAAATAGTCAACAAAACACAATATTTACAGCATTTTATTGCCATTCTCATTCGGTTTCACTGTTACTGTAGCAGGTGCAACTGATAACCATGGAAACATGGAGGGTGTTTTCACACCCCTGGCTGCTGTGTTGTAAACCTACGTTTCTCCATACAGATCTACAGCTGGATGGACACCCTGGTGGCTCAGTACCCACACCTGATCACCAAGCAGGACATTGGCAGGTCCTATGAGAACAGGCCCATGTATGTGCTCAAGGTAAGATTTCATTCATGAACACACCAGCACTGCATGTGTTTCTACACCCATGAGTGTGTTTTAGCATTGTAAGGTATATTAAGCAGTGCTTGTGTACTTTTTTTTCATAACTTGAAATCTGCTATGGATGAAAAAACCTAATTTTCTTGTAATTCTTAGCTGCATGAAATATCTGTGTTCAAATCTACTGAGTTTGATTGTGTCAGTTTTGTGTTTAGTTCAGCACTGGTGGCTCCAAGCGCCCAGCTATCTGGATTGACACTGGTATCCACTCCAGAGAGTGGGTGTCCCAGGCTACAGGAGTGTGGACAGCCAACAAGGTAGGATATCCAGCTGGCTGAGCAATTTCTCTCTTGCATAAAACCTTAACTTGTAGAAGCTCCATGAAATCCGTGCCTTGTGTTTTTGCTCAGATTGCCACTGATTATGGCAAGGATGCCTCCTGACCTCGCTTCTGAAGACTATGGACATCTTCTTGTTGATCGTGGCCAATCCTGATGGCTATGCTTACACCACTCCAATGTATGTGTTGGAGTTCCTCCATTTGTTTTTCCAGAAATGAGTAGAGTGGTGGTTTTTTTTCTTGATTTGAATTCATGAAATTTGAAGTTGAAGTTACAGTAAGTTGAAAATGCAAATGACTTGACTGACTGGTGCTGTGTGACTGGCAGAATCGAATGTGGCGGAAGACCCGTTCCAGGAACTCAGGCTCTTCGTGCATTGGAGTCGATCCCAACAGGAACTGGGATGCAGGCTTTGGTGGTCAGTATTGGACAAACATTAAAATGTTTTTGTTCTTAAAGAGGAGAGATAGCAATTTCATTGTAAAAGGCGAATATAATCTGGGATATCAGTTAGTGTAATTACTGCTGAGGGCAACAAATATATGAATAAACATGAAGTGTTTGTTTGTTTCCTGAAAACACCAGTGAGCACCACCACTCCTGTGTCACAGATATCTTCCTAAAGATCTTTGTAGTCTGGTCAGGGGTTTGAATTTCCCACATCCCAACTTCAATTTCCCCCACTTGATGACTTTCATTACATCACACCTTTGAAAAAGATAGGAATTTGAAAACAGTTTGAAAAATTCTTGCTTCTGCTTTGTGGACATGTCTTCTTTTTGCTTCGTGGTTAATTGTCAGAGAACAAGGAAGCTTTAAGTTTTTATCTTCAACTTCTACAATAACAAATTTCACACAGGACTGTGGGAATTATGTAACATTCATGAGATAAATGGATGAATGCATTTTTTGTTGCTCAAAGTGGTCATTTTATTATGTGCAAGAATTGTTATGCAATCATTTCTAATTACAATTTGGTCTTAAACTTTTGGTTTTGCAGTAAAATGTGTTAATATGAGAAGTACAGAAGAACATTAATAGCAGCCCAGTGCACCATCATCACATATGCATCAGTGAATCATGTATGGATCTCCTTATCCTGTTGAATTTTACCACATATTAATGTTCAATTAAAACAATGTCTTCTGTTCAGGCCCTGGTGCCAGTCATAGCCCCTGCAGTGAAGCCTATCACGGCCCCTCTGCTCACTCTGAGATCGAGGTGAAGAACATGGTGGACCTGATCAAAAGCCATGGCAACTTCAAGTCCTTCATCTCCGTCCATGCGTACTCCCAGCTGCTCATGTATCCCTACGGATACTCCTGCAGGAACGTGCCCCATCAGCCTGAGCTGGTAAGGAAAGAGAAAAATGGAGTTAAACGAAGTGGAGAACAAGGGAAATGAAAACTTACATCTCCCCTCTCTAAACCAAGTTCTTTTTTGTCTCCTAAAGTGTGATTACAAGCAAGTTCTCACACATCAAAGATGCTGTGAGGTTTACTTTGTACAGTGTTTATATCCTCAGGGAGACAAAAAGGTTCTGGTTTGATGAGCCAGTCTGAAACTGGGTCTCATATCCTGCTTTTTAACTCACTGACAGCTATATCTTGGGATTGCAATTTCGAACCTAATTAAAATTTCATAGCTGAAATTTTGAATAATTTCCCTCAAGGTCAATGAATTATAAACTCATCTCTACTCAGATAATTTCTTTCCCTTAACTCAAGCAGCTTTGCTCTTTATGTTTAAGCAGTACAAATGAACTATGGGAATTTGCCTAATGGACCCAAAGTCCTGTGGTCATTCATGCACAACTAAACCTCCCTGATAAAAACTAATAGCTTTGTGCTTTATTAATAAAACTGCTGGGTTGTAATTGCAAATGTTGTGTCATACAAGTCCTGTACAGAGGTTTTTGTTTGACCTGGAAGCTTTGATCTTTTCTCTTTTCTTTTTTTTTTTATTGAGAACTTTCTTTGATTAGCCTTTCCTTTCTAATACTCCAGACAGCACCAGAATTATCTCCTCATTTTGCCTAATTGCTGTGCACTTTTTGCTGTCCTGCAGGACTCTATTGGCAGAGCTGCAGTACAGAAACTCACTTCTCTCTATGGCACCAGATACAAGGTTGGAAGCATCTGCAATATCATCTGTAAGTAATCATGTCCAGCTATTTGTTAATGCCACCACATCTTAACACAAATCCTAAAATTTGACTAACATGACTTACTTTCCTCTCAGATCAAGCCAGTGGTGGAAGCATTGACTGGGCTTACAATATGGGCATCAAATACTCCTTTGCTTTTGAGCTAAGGGACACCGGCCGCTATGGTTTCATCCTGCCAGCCAATCAGATCATCCCCACTGCCACAGAGACATGGCTGGCCCTGAAACACATCATGGAGTATGTCCATGATCATCCTTATTAATTGCTAAACAATCATAAATGGAGAATATTTCATTATCATGGCAATGAGACCAATAAAACAATGAGAACAATGTCTGTGTTTTATTGTTCTGTTTTGTCTCGCTACGTCAAATTATTACTGTAAGAGATGCCTGTGAAGGTGTATGACAGACAGACTCGACAGCGACACATTTAGGTTTAGAGAAGATCATATGAACAGACACACGAACTGATTCTTTTTTTTGTTATTAATACAATATAATATCAACTACTACTTTCCTCTTGTAAATGATAGTAAACCAGTAAGCCATGCTTGTTGTTTTGGTTTCGTTAGCTACCAACAAACAATGCATTCTGAAGTCCTGTCTTGTCCTTTGGTAGTTAAGGTAACTGTAAACATGCAGCCTTACTTTTTTTTTTTTTTTAATTGTTGCATTTCTAAGCAAGACAAGATTATTTGTGTAGCACAATTTATGTGAAGGTCAATTCAAATGTTTTATATAAGATGAAGCATTACAGTGGGAAGCAGAAGAAAAAGTTAAAGAACAAAAGAATAAAAACACTTTTAAAATAAAAAAGAGAGAACAATGAGCCTTATTTGTATGCTTATTTATATCTATAAAGCGCTTTTCATGCACAAAGCAACACAGTGCTTACATATAAAACAATCCATTCATGTTTTAATAATTTAATAATAATTTTAGCAATTACACAGGCTCAGTAATTCAAGCCTAGGGACCCCCACCCCCACCCCGCCGAGACCGTGACAAGACCAAGACCGTGAAAAAGCGGCCTTGAGACCAAGACCGGTCTTGAGAACTACAAGTCTAGCAAGTCAACACTTTTCAGGAACCATACAGTTTGCGTATCGTAATGGGCTTGGGGTTGAAGATACCATCATCAACCTACCTCAGAGAGCCCATGCTCATCAGGACCAACTATGAGGTTCATGTTCTTTGATTTTTCAAGTGTTTTTAGTATGATTCAGCTGCTTTGTTATGTGAGAAGCTCCATAAGCTCCAAGTGGATCCCTCCACAACCACCTGGATTTATGCGAAGCTAACAAAAGACCACCGTTTGTAAAACTGAAAGGTTGTGTGTCTGAGATGGTGGTCAGGAGCACTAAATGATGATAGCCATTTATATATAATCATCTGTCAGTTAAATAAGTTGTAATTGGAAATGTAATAGCCTAATACTGAGAAGTTCATTTGCAAAAACAATTAACCACCATTTATAAAAAAACTGAGTTAACTGCTTCTGCAAATAAACTCTTCATGTATTTTTTGAACATTTTAACCACATCACACTCACATGAAGTAGAGGGTTTTAATGATGTTAAATGGAGATAGGAGGTTTGTACCCGACAGCAACGAAAAGCAGTTAACTCCGTTTTTTTCTAAATGGTGGTTAACTGTTTTTGCAAATGAACTCTTCATATACACTACTCACAAAAAGTTAGGGATATTTGTTTTTTTGTATGATGTCAGATATTTACAGTCTATGGAAGGAACCTAAAATCCACTGCGACCTGTCCAAGTGAACTGAATTAGACTTTCTCTAAACTTTTATATGGACATGTACATTGTTCAACTGTTGAATATGAACATTTGATATTTTCCTGAAATTATAACCAACAGTCGAATTTCTGTGTATACATACATACATATATATATATATATATATATATATATATATATATATATATATATATAGAGAGAGAGAATAGATAGATAGATAGATAGATAGATAGTTAGATAGAAAAAAAAAGTACATAAAATTGTACATCAATTTAAAAAAAATAAAATAAAAGTGGAAAGATAAATAGAAATTTTTTTCTGGCCACATTCGAACAAAGCAAAAGTTAAAGTGACAAAAAAGAAAAAAACGGGGGGAAAAATTGCCACTTATAGTCGTGGCTATTGTCTAATTAAGAGTCTACAAAATGTTAAAGTGCTTTTAACATTTTTGATGTTTTTGTCTACACTTTAGTCATCTGATACATCAGCCAGTGGCAGCTTTGAGCGTTTCATTTTCAGTGTGGTTGATGGCAAAGAGGTGAACATCACTCTGCCAGCTGGGAGCTGGACTGATAAGTCGCGAGGACCGAGCCTCCGGGTAGACTGGGAACGAGGGTGTGCTTCCCGCCTTCAGCCCAGATTTCCGCTCCACTCCAACTTTTAACAGAGCAACCGCTTGATGCACGTCCACAGAGTTAGATCAAGATGGGTTATCTTAAACAAATTGAAATAGAAAACTTCAAGTCATGGCGCGGGAAGCAAGTCATTGGTCCATTCATACGGTTTAACTGCATAATTGGGCCAAATGGCTCCGGTAAGCAAACTTAACAACTAAGCTAATTTTCTAGTTGGCTAACTGTAGCTGCTAGAACTGCTAGCATGTTAAAATGAGCATAAAAGTCGCTTCCCCTCTGGAAGTACATAGTTAACATGTAACGACCTGCTAAACCAACATATTTCATATTTCTACTATGTCAAAGTTAATCAAAGCCCAGTAAATGTTGGAGTTAAATAATTTTGCAAACCATTTTATTTATTTAAAAATCAGGAGTCAAACTACATTATCGACTAGCTTAGTTTTCGCTGCTAGGATGAGACAGCATTTGTAGGTTATCCTGTAAAATAAAGAAAATTAAAAAATTAAAGCACGTGACGGTAATTTTAAAAAAGAAAGTCAATATATGCACTGAAAATGTGAAATCACACAAGGTAAATCCAATGTGATGGATGCTCTGAGCTTCGCCATTGGGGAGCGAGCCGCCTCCCTCCGAGTGAAGCACCTGCGAGAACTGATACACGGAGCCCACATCGGTCAGCCGGTGTCCGCCACCGCCCGCGTGGGTCTGCGGTACTGCACCGATGACGACCAGGAGACGCTCTTCTGTCGGATAATAACTGGTCAGTGTAGTACTCCTCCAGATATCTCTTAAAATCTCTCTGAAATAATAATACTAATATTTTGTTTTAAAAAAAAAAGTTATAAAGCTGGAAAGACCTGTTAAATCCAGACAAGCTGATTAGAATATGTTAATAAAGGGAAGTTAATTAACTTATCATCTTACACAGAACAATGTTACCACCAAGTAGTAACTGCAGTTAAATCAAGTCATAAAAATGACCTAAACGTGTTCCAAACTTTACACCCACCAGTCAGTGTGGGCTCATAGTTGACAACTGACACAAAAACTGATGGACTCCTGTGGGGGCTGGGCACGGATTGGGTTTCCTCTGCTAGTTACAAAATAAAAAGAAAGAATAAAATATGGTGGGAATTCTCGAGTGCTGGTAATGAATTTAGTTGTCCCAGTGGATACCAGTTTGCTTTTTGCTTAGCAGGCTTGTGCATGAATTGTCTTAAATATATCTCTTTGATATCCTCAAGTGTTGTTCATTGTATTCTTCAGGTGATACCTCTGAATATCGCATCAACGGTGTTCGTATTTCCTCTGCTGCGTACAATGAGGAGCTTGAGAAAATTGGCATCATGACCAAAGCTCACAACTGTCTGGTGTTCCAGGTAAAATGCAACACCACTGCACTTAAATCCATCATCTGCACGTTTTATCCTATTCAGGTTAACACCCTTAATAATTCACCAAAATGATAATACATTTTATTTAAAAGCATCTTTCAAAACACACAAGGACACTACACAATAAAAAACATAAACTGCATAAAATTCTGTCACAGAAGATCAAGATAAAAGAAATGTTAAAAAAAAAGAAATAAAAAGCTGCTGTGGAGTGAAGGAAGTTATTCTGCAACAGGACTAATAATAAAGATGAGAAACTCGAAGCACCTAGGACAGACCCTACACCCCCCCCCCCCCCCTCATGCTGAACAACATACACTTGATGGTACAATAAATCTCACATACATTATAGGCTAAATGAACGTGGGTAAATGAATCTCTGTAACTTTGTTATCAGCCCTCCTTGTGTTGAAATATAGATGCTTGAAGGGGAAATTGTTTCTTACATTATAACTGGTTCATTTTGACATTTGAAGCTCCAAGGGTCTTGGCTGGATTTTGGATAGGTGATCATACTTTGGACGGTTTATTTTGAACTCGGTTTCTTCATTGTCCTTTCTGTTGCTGAGGTGCAATGACCACAAGGTGGCCTCAAATCTGTTCCTTAACATGTTTTCATATGGAAAGAAAAAGTTGTACAGTATGGCCATTCTTTTCTCCAGTAGTCACCTCTGTGGTTGATAAGACTAGTGAAAACAAAATGGCCTGGAAGACAAACTCTTACAGTTAATTCTTTCCCCTGAAAAAAAAAGGTTACCTATAGAGAAATTGACCTCTGATCATGTGCTCCTCACCAGGGGGCAGTGGAGTCCATCTGCATGAAGGACCCAAAGGAAAGAACCAAAATGCTGGAGTACATCAGCCAGTCCAAGGAGTATGCTGTGGAATACAACAGGAAGAAAGAAGCCCTGCTAAAAGCTAAAGAGGACACTCAGTTTCACTTCAACAAGAAGAAATCTGCCACTGTGGAAAAGAGGCAGATGTCCCAGGAAAAAATAGAGGTAAAGCAACAAAGCTTGATGTGAAAGTCTTTCTGTTTTATGCTGCTGTAGATTTTAGTACATGAACATCAACAAAGTCAGCAGACACAAGGACCTGTTGAATTATCAGCCCTAACAGCGCTCCAGACTAACTTTTAAATTTGGGTGCAGTCCAATTTTTACTGCATCACTCTCAGCAGCTCATTTTAATTCAGTTTAAAGGAGTACAGTGCAAGTTCCAGCTTTTTTCAAGAAGCGTGCTCCTTTCTGGCGACAAGTGGAAGTGACGCTAATGTTGTGCACACGCATGAGCTGCTTCGACTGCGTTTGTCTTTAGTTTAACCAGCGTTACTCTCAGTCTGAGCCCAGAGTTAGAGACACAATGTCTACTGAGGTAATAAAGTTATAAATCTGCAATTTGTTTCCGGTTTTATCGTTGAGTAAACTGACAAACTGTATGCTAACAGTAACAACAGGCTAACGCTGGCTTGTAGTTCAAATATCCAAATTCAGAGGCTGAGACCACGATTACCTTATAAAATTACCGCATCAACTAAATGTAACAACTGGCCAGAGTGTATCTCGTCCCCAGGAACAGTCATATGGCTGTCGCCACATTTCCATGCTAAAAACTTAGCATTGCAATATTATGCATCCTTATTTTCCTCATTCATCACATTTGCCTTGTTAGTAAGAAGAAAGCCAACTGCAGGTCAGGTTTATTCCCAGAGCAGATCAGAGCTCGCTTCATTAAAAAAAAAAGCTGCTCGGTTCTTCCGTTTTAAGGCCTTTTCACACCAGGACAGATGCGAATAAACGGCACGAAATTGCAAATAATTCGGAGGAGAAATATTGATGCATTTGTCAATACACACCTGCTCTGACGTGAAATTTCGAAGATGCAAAAAAAAACTCACATTTGTTATACAGTACCAGAGGAACCTGACCACATGCAGCAGTAACGGAGGGAGAGGCGGCTGCAGGTAAACTTCTGGATGCTGAAAAACAGCTCATCTCACCGTGGAGATGCCAAATGCGGATTTTAGATATAACACTGTAGCTAATAACCTCGATCTGCTACAAAATGTAGGGAAACACTGTTACTTAAGCGCAGATTTTTTTCCCTCATTGGCCAAACAAAAGTGCTGTGACACAAAGATGGTCACACCTGTGCCTTAATGATACAGTAGCAGCGACCAAACCACACTCTTTTTGGCTGTGACCAGCTCTGTGACGATCAGAGTGCCTTCTCTGATTGGTGGATTGTGTGTCTGTTGGATGTGAATATTAAGAAAATCAACTTCAGTTTGAAAAAATAAACATTGCAAAATTGCAAGACAGAATTTTGTCACTGATGTGAACGCTCCCGTTGACTTGACATTAATTTGATTAAAGCTATTGCCGTGCGAATCTTTTTGACAAAGTATTCGAAGTAGGTGTGTAAAGGCCTTTACTCTGGTGCTGGTCAGACTCAAGTTTGGTTCTCTTCATTTCACCAGACAAAATTTTTCTTCTTTGTCTTACTGGAGTCTGAGTCGGGGTTTGAGAGGCACTTGTTATCCATCTTATAGCAGTAGTCAGTGAAACTGAAAATTTCAAACTTTGAAATATCTCATGAGGCTGTGAAGCTTCTGGCAAACGTCTCTCCTCTGGACTTACTTTTTATCTTTTTCATAATACTGTAATTATCTACTGTACTTATACCTGAGTTTAGTGAAAGGCAGCTCCTTCTCCAGGACAGCCTCCTCAAACGCATGGAGCGAGTTTGGCAGAGCTGCTCTGGTTTTCTGGCAGATTCATCAGCCAGTATATTCTCAGGGTTTTCCTGCATATAGAATTATGAGGCTCTGAAGCTTTTGAAAGTGCCTCCATCTACAGCAGAGCAGATCATTCAGGCTGGAAGTTAGTCGATGAAAAAAGCAAAGTGAAAACTGCAGCACAGACATCAAGCCATCAGCTGAGAGAGAATCTCACTTGATATGTGACACCATGGATGACGAGACGTTTATATATTTTAACTCACCAGTAGATGCACAAAACACAAGGAAAAGTATCAAACGAAAGAGCAAACAGGTCGGACTGGCTAATTAACCTTTTGCTGGTTTATTATTCACTTTAATTGTTCGTAAGTGAAGCAACTGTTGCATGATTATATAATCCTAGTGTGATCGAGTGAACTGAGAATCCAGTCAAGGCAGATGCTCAGCTCTGAAGCTCCTGATGGAAGATGCTATTTCCATAATATTCCACGTTGATTATGAATTCCATTTTTAATGTTCAACTCTTGATTCCATCCACAATTCTTTGATCATGGGTTTCATATGGTCTACCCACTACTTTGCTCCAATTTATCCACAGTGTCAGCAGTCAGATTCAGCTTCTCTCTCTCCCCTCTGCTAACCCTCTCTCCAGGCCCAGAGATACCAGGCGTTGTTGGATGAACTTCACCAAAACCGTCTGCAGCTGAGCCTCGCTGAGCTTTACCACAATGAGAGGAGCATCGGAGGCATCAGTGACGCGCTGAAGGAGAAGCAGCTTGCTGCAGCAGATAAAAAGAATGACGTGGTCAGCTGGGAACAGACAGTCAAAGCCCAAAAGAAAGAACATGGCCGCCTCACCAGAGAACAGCTACACATTGAGAAGGAGATCCGGTGTGTTTGTCTTTGTGTATGGGGGATTTTTTACTGTTATGCGAAGTGTGTTTTCATTTCGCAGCTCTAAATAAACTGCATCAGAATATCTGTGTTTAAACCACAATGTTCTGGTCTACTTTGACTCTGTTGCACAGTGATCAGGAGCACATCGTTTCCCAGTCTCGGTCTCAGTACATCAAGGCTAGAGTGAACATTTCTCATCACACAAAAAAGGCAGAGGAGATCCGTGATGCTGTGAAGAAGAGTCAGAAGCTGGTGGCTAAAAAAGAGCAGGATCTGGCAGAGGGTCAGCGGGAAATCTCTGAGCTTAAGAGGACTCTGAAGAACTATGAGAAGCAGGTCCAGGAAGAGAGAGCTGCAAGAGGGAGGGAGATTGAGCTGGACAGTGATCAGGTTACTTTACATAAGCTGTTAAAGAATGAAATGCACTCACGTTTACATTAAAGATTTCATTTTTTGTTCAGAATTTTTCCTGTCAGTTTCTCTTTCTGTTTGTATTGATTACTTGGTATGTTGGATCTGCAGATAGTTTGAAGTAATCATTTAAAAAAAAATCTGGATCATGTTTTTGCTCGTGTTTCTATTACAGTTAGAGAAATACAAGGAGCTGAAAGAGTTGGCCCGGAAAGGGGGGCTGTCCTGAGCCAGCAGGCAGAGAAGCTGAACTGGGAGGTGAGAGCAGACTGCGAAAAGATTACTTTCGACCAGCACAGAAAGCAGGAAGTGGAGGTATGATCATTTCTGGCAACACTGCATCCTTTCAGCTTATTAGATAGAAATCAAATATCTGCCAAAACACAAACAACAACATAAAACATGCATCTTATTATCTACATTTCATACAACAGAATCTGTGATTGAAATTTTCTAAAATAAACTGTGCTGCACATGGATGATCTTTTCTTGCAGGTTGCCATCAAAAACAGCCAAACTCACCTGGAAGATTTGACAGTTAGAGCAGAGAAGCTGGAGGAGTACTCTAAGACCTGCGAGTAAGTCACGAATCCTGTCAGCCACAGTCATGGTAGCTGCTTTGACTGCCTGTTGGGACTCTGCTGATGTGCACAGGGTTCTGTTTAAACAATTATGGCCAACAGTGGCAGATTTCTCCATTGATGCACATTTAATTGGTCTGTACTCTACAGTCATTGCACTCTTTTACTGAGGTTTTGTTGAGTCTGTCATTCACTTTCTATAACTCTCAACGCGGTTCAGAATTGTGGGAAAGCTGAAGCCTAGAACAGGCGAGAGGCAGGCTACACCCCGGACAACCACCAGTCTATTGCAGAATTCTGCTGAATCTTTCCTCAAATGATGTTTGCTGTCCTTACTATTCATTCTTTTGGCTGGTACATGCAGTAGAGTTGCATATTTTTGGGCTGTATGTGTTTTCACTGCAGAGAAACTCCTCACAGATACTGTAGGTGCAGATGACAAACTTAACATCCCACAGGCCTTGCACAGTAGCAGATGGTGCGACTCTGACTTCAGCTTCAGACAAACTGTTGTACAGTACCCACTGAAAGCTAACTGCCTAACCTCACTGAATTAAATGCTAAGGTCTGTCCTGGAGGACTTCCGTCAGCAGGAGGAGACCCTGAGTGCAGAGCTTGAGCGGGTACATCAGCGTAGTAAGGAGGTGAACCAGGAGCTGAACCAGGTGATGGAGGAGCTGGGAAACGCTCGTCTTTACAGGCAGGAGAGCAAACGCCAGCTGCAGCGCAGAGAACTGCTCGAGAAGCTACGCAGACTCTTCCCTGAAACTGTAGTAAGACGCAGACATGAAAACAAGTGACTCCTTCCTTACAGTCATTAATCAGGAAGAAATATGTTGGTTTGGATGGATGTACTTGTAATACACACCTGTATGTGAATTATTTCCATCTTTTTTCGTTACTTTCACCTAACATGCTGTCTTTTTCATTGTATGGTAAAAATTCAAAAGGAAATTTTTTATTAACTAGCCAGTTATTTGCCAATATCCTCCATTCATAGCCAAGTGCTGTTGATGTTCAGATCTGTTTATTCGATCTGTGTATTTCCTGTCCCAGTATGGCAGACTGTGTGACCTGTGCAGTCCTATTCATAAGAAGTATCAGCTGGCAGTCACCAAGGTGTTTGGCAGCAACTTGAATGCCATCGTGGTGACGACTGAGAAAGTGGCTCGTGACTGCATCACCTTCATCAAGGAGGAGCGAGCTGAACCAGAGATGTTTTTGCCCATCGACTACTTGGTTGTAAGTTGAAGCTGTTTCTCAGGCAGACAGACTCTGACATCTGCGTCAGAGATAACTACTGCTACTTTGTTCGCAGGTGAAACCCCTGAATGAGCGACTGAGGGAAATTCCTGGTGCCAAGTTGGTGGTTGATGTTGTCCAGGTTAACGCTGCTGCAGCCGCTGCCCAGCTGAGAAAGGTGGTGCAGTTTGTCTGTGGCAACACGGTGGTGTGTGAAACCATGAAAGAGGCCAGGAGTGTGGCCTTCGACAGAGGAGAGCGCTTAAAGGTCAACTTGCTTCTTATAAACGTTAACACTTTAAACTCCACTGAACACTGGTGCCCCCAAGTGCTGTCGTTTACAGGTGTTACCCCAAAAATTTGAATATCTGGAAAAAGTTAATTTATTTCTGTAATTCAACTTAAAAGTTGCTATTTACATATGGTGTAGATAAATAATATGCAAATCAATATATTTCAAGCTTTTATTTGTTTGGATGTAGCTGATTAGGACTTGCAGTTTAAGAAAACCTCTAAATCAAAAACTCAAAAAATTAGAATACTGTGAAAATCTCCAGTATTGTAGGTTCAGAGTGTCACATTCTAATCAGGTAAGTAATCCAAAACATCTGCATAAGTGCCCTGAGCCTTTAAAAAAGTTTCTGTCTTGGTTTAGAAGAATTCACAATCATGGGGAAGACTGCTGATCTGACAGTTGTGCAGAAAACCATCATCAACTCCCTGCACAAGGTGAGAAAGACACAAAAAGTGATAGCAAAAGAAGCTGGATGATCTCTGAGTGCTGTCTCAAAGCACATTAATGGACAGTTAAGTGGAAGGAAGAAGTGTGGAAGAAAGCGGTGTACAAGCCGGAGGGCTGACAGCAGCCTGGAGAAGATGGTCAGTGTTAAGTTTCCCCAGTCTGTGGTGACCTGGGGATCCATGTCAGCTGCTGATGTTGGTCCTCTGTGCTTCATCAAGTCCAGCATTAATGCAGTCATCTACCAGGACATTTTGGAGCACTTCATGCTTGCTTCAGCAGACCAGCTGTATGGGGATGCAGACTTCATCTTCCAGCAGGACTTGGCACCTGCCCACACTGCCAAAAGTACAAAATCCTGGTTCAACAACCATGGGATCACCGTGCTTGATTGGCCCGCAAACTCACCTGACCTGAACCACATCAAAAACATGTGGGGCATTGTCAAGAGAAGGTTGAATGGGAAGAGACCAAACAATAAAGAAGAGCTCAAGGCTGTGATGGAAGCATGTTCCTCTTCCAAAACAGCTGAGATATGCCAGAAGCTGGTAGCATCCATGCCACGCCGGGTTAAGGCAGTCATTCATGCAAAAGGGCCCAAACTAAGTATTAAGTACAGATGCAAGATTTTATTTTAGGAGGCCCGACTTTTTTGCTTTTAAAATCCTTTTATAATTGATTTCATGCAATATTCTAATTTTTTGAGTTTTTGAATATGAGGTTTTCTTAAGCTGCAAGTCCTAATCAGCAACATCCAAACAAAAAACGGCTTGAAATATATTGATTTGCATATTATTTATCTATACAATATGTAAATTGCACCTTTTAAGTTGAATTAGAGAAATAAATTAACTTTTTCAGGATATTCAAATTTTGGGGGTAGTACCTGTATATTGTCAACAATTTCTCAGGAACAGTTGTGTGTCACTGTGGAGTAAATTGTGGCAGATAGATTATTCGCTAAGTGATCTACTCCAGACATTTACATCCCTTTGTGAGCCATGATCATTATTTATCAAATTTTGATAGCAATAAAAAATAATTGGTTATCACCATGTTGCTCACCCCTCAGTTTAACCGAATGTAGAAGCGTTGCTGAGCGTATCCACCAAACTTTCCACCCAGCCCCACTTTTCCAGAGTGGAGCATCTCTGCCTCGGCTGGATTATCATTACACTCAACCACGTGAGGAAAACGATATCTTGTGATAGTTGATCCACTTACAAGCATTTAAAGTGAATAATGCAACAGCAAAAGCTTGTTTGGCCAGTCTGACCCACACGTCCTGCACTTGCTCTTTGTTTGAGCACCTTTCCTTGATTTTTGTGCTTCTGTTATGGATAAGTGAGTTAAAACAAATGAATATCTCTTCATCCATTGTGTCAAGTACCAACTCTCTCTCCTGATGGCTTGGTGCCTGTGCCGGGGGCGGTGGTGAGGACATAATGTTGTTGCTATCCAAAGTCTGCACATAGTATTATATATATAGTTTTTAAACTGACCAGATCTACTTTGCCTTTAACAACTGACTTTCTGCCTGAACAATCTGCTCTGCTTTAGGTTGGTACAGTTTCAAAGCATCAAGCGGCATAAATAGAACAGCCACATAATTTAGAGAAACAGAAAGTGCCAGGGCTTCTGGGACGATTCAAAAATGTGCCGCGGCACACCTGGTGGAAGCAGTCCAATTGCTTAGAGTTGCTATGATTAGCTGTGAAATCACAGCACAGCTGCAACGTGGCTTTTGGGTTTGGTGGTTGTTTTCCACAGACCAGCCCTTGGCCTCCATCTCATAACATGATAATACAAACTACGCAGAAATCCACATAAAGGTACAGAGACAACATAACATTACCACATAATATGAACTCATAGTATGAAAACTGAGGCTGAAAAAATAAATCCTGTATTTTACTGTGTTGTGTTGAGGTCTGTATGCATAGAAAAAAAAACAAAAAAAAAAAACAAAACAAAACAAGTTAACCAAAGATAGCAAAAAGTGGCTTGGAGTTTGAAGGGTTAAAGAATATTAATTAAAAAAAGAACAGCTAAATTATAGATTAAAGCTCAAGAAAATGAAATTGGACATTCTTATAAGTATTATGATGTTGCAGACAGTTACCCTGGATGGGACGTTGTTTAAAACATCAGGTGAGATGTCAGGAGGTTCCAGTTATCTGCGGACCAAAGCTCGCTGCTGGGACGAGAAGGATGTGTTGCTCCTGAACGAACGCAAGGAGCAGTTGACAACTGAGTTGCGCGTAAGCTATCAGTCAATGCATATAACGGAAACTCAAGTCCTGGTTTAATTCATTTCTGCATGCAATTTTTTTCTGTAGCTGCTTTTATTCTGTCAAGGTGAACATTTATGGGTGAATAATTTTTTGAGACTCATGGTTTTAACTTCCTCTTTGGCAGGATTTGATGAGGCTGAGGAGGAAGGAGTCAGACTTAAAACAGATCATTGTTCAGGCTCAGGGTGCTCAGACCCGCCTCAAATACTCAAAAACCGATTTGGAAAACCTCAAGAAGAAAGCCATCCCAAAATGCCAAGCGGTACGGCTTCTGAACTCTGATTACATCACATTTACTTAAATTCCACAGCACTACAGAGAGAGATTTTTACAGATGATGACAAATTTGCAAAGGTGAAGCTTTTCTAACCTCCTGTGTCGTGCTTATTGGTTTTAGGAGAGCTCTCGTTTGGAGAGCGAACTGGCAAATCTGGACTATCAGATTCAGATGCAGCAAGAGAGTCTGGAGGCAAAGAATGAAGAAATGAAGAAGATAAGACAGCAGATTGACCAGGTACTGCTGTCTGCACAGCTGCCACACCCTGTTATACCATACTGACCTAAACAGAATAGTCTCAATTCAATTTTAAAGCCCCAGTGTGAGAATTACTCCCATCTAGTGGTGCATTAATTGAATGCAAACAACCAAGCAACGCTCTCTGGCGCCTCGCTGTCCCCTTTCTTCCTCATTCTGATCCTTAGTTTGAACTTGATGAAGTTGTCTTGACCCTGACTAAATGACTAAAAGCACTGGCCAGCTGGAATGTGATAGGCTGATTAGACATTTGTGTTAACTGATGAGGTGTATTTATTATAGTGAGTGCAGTTATCACTAAATAAATATTAATGTTAGATTAATAATAAATAGAAAAGGTCCAAAGACTGGGTACTCTGTATAGATTTAACAGTACAGTTGTTGTGTGTCTAGATGGAAGATATGGTGTTTTCTGACTTTTGTGCCGAGATCGGTGTGGACACCATCCGACAGTATGAATACGAGCACCTGAAACAGCAGACAGAGCATGACAAGAAAAGGTACAAGAATCAGTTTCTTCTCTGGATCCCATATACTAAACCTCACCGTCAAATCAGGGAGCTTAAGAGAGTCTTAGGTAGCTTAGTACAGGTATTCAGGTTCTGCTTTGTTTGTCTGCTCTAATACTTTCATGCATCTCTCCCTTGAGGTTGGAGTTTGAAAGTCAGTGTGCTCGCCTGAATGCACAACTTGAATACGAGGAAGACCAGCTGGAGCAGGCGAAGAAGAAGCTTAGAAAAATGGAGGAAACTATCAGTCAGGAGGAGAGAACCATGTCTGAGCGGAAAGAGGTAATCAATCACCTCAAGCTTTCATTTTAAATGCAGATGTAAAACATTTTATGCCATCAAACTCCTCGTGTAATTTACAGAGCAACAACAATATATGTTTAAGGAATTATTTAAAAGAAATAAAGATCATCAACTTTTTTTCTGGAACATTAAAACCTTCTGATGTCTGAAAAACAAATAAGTGGTCGTCATGGTCTCTTTGGCCTCTACAAAAATCTTGAGCCGAGTGTTTGTGTTTGCCTGCAGGAGGAGAAGAAGCTATTGCAGGCAGTGGAGGAGGATCAGACGAAGCTGCTGGATCTGAAGAACCAGCTGCTGTTTAAAAAAGGCCAGGTGGCTGCTGACAAAGCTGTGCTGGACCAGAAAACTCAAACCCTTCAGGAGATTAACAAGTAAAACTTACTCTATCACTGCAGCATTTCCATTGACTCTCTTCCTGTTTTGTTTCAGAAATACGTTTTCAGTCTTTTCTTTGAGTACTGTCGCCATCTTTATTTGATATGGTTGATGAGACAGTCACCTTGAATTTCTAAAAAGGAAATAATTCTCTAACATATTTTCTATTAAAGAATCCCAGAGGGGGAAAAAAAGTTTGGTTACCCACCTCTCTAAAAAGTTCAGGCTCAAAATTGCACTGTTGTTGTTTTTGCTTTAATCCCTTCAAACTGCTACTTTTTCACTTCAGATGTTGATCTTTAAGTAAACCATTACCAAATTTTAATGGGCTCTTTTTCTGCCTTTATTTCTCTTAGAGAGTTGGTGACGCTTCAGCGGGAGGTGATGTCTGTAGAGGCTGCTTTGGAGCAGAAGCGCTTGGCCAGACACAACTTACTGCTAGCTTGTAAAATCCAGGGCCTGCCTGTAATCCTGCTGTCAGGGAGTCTGAATGAAATCAGTGAGGTGCAGGTAGGACACACTGATGTTACCTCCCCTGCTGCACCATTTTGGCAGAGCCCTAAAAACGAATAAAAAGCTTAAACGATCAGGATTTGAAAAATATGAAAGTAAAGTCTTGTCTGATGATGGATTTATCGGGCCTGTGCAGCTGGATGCAGATTCAGAAAGCACTGCGGCCTCCATTAGCATCTATGAGAGAGAGGCGCAGCTCGTCATCGACTACTCTGAGCTGGAGGCAGATATCAGGGTGAGACATCAAATCAGGTTTAATCTTGGTCATTATTCTGTGTCAGTGCTCTTAATTTGCATGTAATGATAATGCGTGTGGACAGAGTCTGCAGGCTGAGGAGGAGATAGAAACTTACCTGGAGAGGCTGAGGGAGTCCATCTCCTCTGCACAAGGAGTGCTGCATCGCACCACTGCTCCCAACCTAAAGGCTCTGGAGAAAATGAGGGAGTTGAAGGACAAATTACAGGGAGTGATGGAAGGTATTTTGCTTCATTCATGCAGTGTTTAGTTTCAAAATGAAACTTGGGGGGGTGGACTGTGGGCTTTTTATTTTATTTAACCTATATTTATGCAGGTAAATCCCACTGAGACATGCAGTCTCTTTTTCAAGCGAGACTTGTCTACCTAACATGAATGTATTTAGATGGCGGGAGGAAGCCGGAGTACCCGGAGAGAACCCACAAATACACAGGGGAGAACATGCAAACTCCACACAGAAAGGCCACCGTTCAAACTTCCCTCCCCAGCCGAGGCTCGCACCAGTAATCCTCTTGCTGTGTGGCTGCGATGCTAACCACCGCACCAACGTTTAGGCTTACTTCACCACTCAAGAGTTTATCCATTGGGGCGAGAAATGAAGCTCCTTATTGATTCATATTGATTATGCTTGTGATTAAGGTTCCTCTTCCTCACTCAGCCTTTGATGCCAGCACCAAAGCAGCAAGGAAGTGCAGCCAGGAGTTTGAACAAGTCAAAGCTCAGCGCTTCCACCTCTTCAACCGGTGTTTTGAGCATGTGTGTGTTGTCATCGATCAAATCTATAAACGGATATGCAGGAACAGCAGCGCCCAGGTAAGACAGCAAAGTCAACGATATACTGTAGTTTTCTTAGTTTATCAACACTGATGTCTCATTTTTATGTAAAAAGATTTGAAAGACTTGTTACTAGGTAGCAAGTTGAGCATTAATCTGGGATCCTACGAGTTAGTGTCCTGCAGCAATCCTTCTGAGACAGTGGACAGTACTTCAGGGCTCCTTGTACTGTATAACCAGAGGAAAACAAATAATGGATAGATTTGAATAAGCTGTAAAAAGTTAATTATTCTGGTAACAATTTTCATTATCTTTGAGTATTTGAGAAGATGTTTTGAAGTATTAATCATTAGATAACAAAGTCATTTAGAAAAATACTGAAATTGTCTCCTCTGCATCCACCAGGCCATCCTGAGTGCAGAGAATCCAGACGAGCCATATTTGGGTGGCATCAACTACAACTGTGTTGCACCAGGGAAACGCTTCATGTCCATGGACAATCTGTCTGGTGGAGAAAAGGCCATCGCTGCTTTGGCCTTGCTGTTTGCTATTCACAGGTAACACTGAACAGGGAAATCCCAAAGTACACTAGAATTACAGAAGATAATGGGAAGTAACACAAAATTAATTAAACACGTAAGCATGTGCTCTTTAAAGTTCAGATTTTGTAATCATGTAAACACTTGGAAATTGATGAAAGACAGTTTATACTTACTTGATACTTAATTAGTTACACCTAATATACAACATCCATCCTGCATCACTTACTTGTTATCACATGGCAGCAGCTCAGTGTCATCTAGATACGGTCAACAAGACTCGCTGAAGTTCAAGCTGAGTATCAGAATGAGGAAGAAAATGGATTTAAGGGTCTGAAAAAATTTAATCTTCTGCCTATTATTTTCTTTGGTCAGCCTTTAAAAGGTTAAAAGGCATTAAAGAGTCCAACCTGGTACTACGTTTACCAAATAAAGTGACCGGTGAGAATATTTACCTTCACTCAGTGAAAATTCTTTGTAAGCATGTGTCCTGTAATTTAGTTCTAGTTAAAACCGTTTCCAGGACTGCAGCTCAGACACATTTCTGGTTTATTTTGGGCTCACAGCAAACGATTTTTACCATCCCAGACTCAAGACTGAAGGCCTTTAGTAAATCTCAGGAGTTTTACTGGAGTTGCAGCTTGCCCCTGCGGTCTTGATCGTTAAGTTTAAGGAGGTAATCTTGCTGTTTTATATCAGTCTTTTCCTTGTCTTGGGCTTGCGATAATATCAAACGTGTTAAATATTATTGCAACTCGCAGCGATGCAACACAATCAACAAGCAATAGCTGAATGAGCTCTTGACAGCAGCAGAAACAGGTGCCGACCTCCAGAACCGTCAATACTCAGAGTTACAAAAGAGATTGACCAGAGCTGTCAAATACAAAATATGTTGACTTTGCTGTAAAAACGATCACGTGACTCACGGAGGTTTCCAAGTGAACCCTGCTGTCATATCTGACTACAGAACAGACAACAGCCATCAGATTACTGACTGTAAATACTTATAGGTACAGTAGGTACTGTATGCTGCAATGACATGTTTGTCACTGAATGTTTTAGGGTTAGAGAGAGCATGATGGGAACAAATTGCATATTGGGAAAAAATGCTGAAAGAATCTACACACACCAGCCACTTTATAAGGTACACCTTTCCAACTGCTTGTTAGCACAAATTTCTAATCAGCCAGTCACATGACAGCAACTCCATGCATTTAGGGATGTAGACATGGTCAAGACGATCTGCTGCAGTTCAAACCGAGCATCAGAATGGGGAAGAAAGGGGATTGGTGCCAGATGGGCTGGTCTGAGTATTTCAGAAAATGCTGATCTACTGAGATTTTCACTCACAACCATCTACGGTTTACAGAGAATGGTTCGAAAAAGAGAAAATATCCAGTGAGCAGCAGTTCTGTGGGCACAAATGCCTTGTTGATGGCAGAGGTCAGAGGAGAATGGCCAGACTGGTTCGCTGATAGAAAGGCAACAGTAATTCAAATAACCACTTGTTACAACCGACGTATGCAGAAGAGCATCTCTGAATGCAGAACACATCCAACCTGGAAGCAGATGGGCTACAGCAGCAGAAGATCTCACCGAGTGCCACTCTTGTCAGCTAAGAACAGGAAACTGAGGCTACAATTCGCACAGACTCTCCAACATTGGACAATAGAAGATGGAGAAATGTTACCTTGTCTGATGAGTATTGATTTCTGCTACAAAATTCGGATAATAGGCTCAGAATTTGGTGTCAACAACATGAAAGCATGGATCCATCCTGCCTTGTATCAACAGTTTAGGTTGGTGGTGCAATGGTGTGGTGGAGATTTTCTTGGCACACTTTGGGCCCCTTAGTAGGGCTGGACGATAATTCAATATCAATATATATCGATCGATAGAGGTTTTTTCAATATAAAAAAAGAGGGTCAATAAAAGTTCAATATAGAAGCACAGTTTTCTGCAGTAGCCTATCAGGTAGAATGATACTACAGTCACTCCTTCCCCCAAACCAATCACAAATGCAGACCAGGCAAAGGCTGAACTGGAATTCAGTGTTATGCTCCTTTCAGACTTCCACTGGAAAGCGGTAATATTGTGAACTCTGTCCTTTATAAGGCTGCATTCAAACATGCGTACCGGTCTTTTACCTCAGAGATGTAGCGGACATGTACCGGCTGGTCTACATGTCACAAGAGCGGAAATGTTGCGGCACGTCGTTTTGGCTGAAAGCTCATGTTCCACAATGCAAGTCTGAAAACGGCCTTAATTTGATCTTTACTATAAGTAGGTCATTCAGCAAAAGCTTAAATGGTCAGGGCTGCACCTAACATAGCTTTTAATTTGATAATGGCTTTTTTTTTTTTTTTTTTTTTTTTTGATAAATATCGATCGATACAGATTTTTTTTTATCGATAATCTTTTTTTCTATATCGTCCAGCCCTACCCCTTAGTACCAACTTGGCTTGATTTAACCACCACAGCCTATCTGAGTATTGTTGCTGACCATGTCCATCCCTTTATGACCACAGTGTAGCGTCCTCTGAAGGCTACTTCCAGCAGGATAACACGCCATGTCATAAGGCGTGAATTATCTCAGACTGGTTATTTGAACATGATGATGAGTTCATTGTACTCTAATGGCCTCCACAGTCACCAGGTCTCAATCCAATATAGCAGCTTTGGGATGTGGTGGAACGGGAGGATCTCATCATGGATGTGCAGCCGACAAATCTGCAGCAACTGCGTGATGCTGTCATGTCAATATGGAGCAAAATCTCTGAGGAGTGTTTCCAATACCTTGTTGAATCTATACCATGAAGGATTAAGGCAGTTCTGAAGGCAAAAGGGGTCCAACCCGGTACTAGCAAGGTGTACCTAATAAAGTGGCTGGTAAGTGTAGTTGTAGTCTTGCAAATAGTGACCCTGTAAGATTCACAGTCTTTGGAAAATCTCAGTCTGAGACTAAAAACTCTTTAGATGTGAACAGGTGTAAGCTGATAGTCTTCCAAGAGTCTTTTCCAAATCTTTTAAAGTCTTCTGATGTAAGGGAGCCATTACTGTCTGATTTGCAGCTGATGTTCGTGTCGTTCCTCTCAGCTTCCGCCCGGCTCCTTTCTTCATCCTGGATGAGGTGGATGCAGCACTGGACAACACCAACATCGGCAAGGTCAGATTCCCGCTGCCTGCGAAGTTTCACTGCTAGTAAACTCTGCTGTGCTTTAGTAGTTTTTCATCGCCAATAAATAAGTTGCAAACTTTGTTTTTCACAAACAGATTCATAAATAAGCTGCTGTCATAGACTTTTTTTTAAAGACTTAAGAATTACAGTATATCTGCTACTGTTGCATCATTTTTAGAGGGTTTCATTTTTCAGTGAGAGGTCACTCATAGTGAAATATCATGGTTTCAGGCTGAGTTTTTTTTTTTAACTGGAGTAAAAAGGGAGAAAATATATTGTTCAGGTGAACAATCAGCAACTGTGAATTACTGATAATATTTGCCATGTATAATTTACATTTTTTCCCTATGTGCCAGGGTTTGTATTACAATCTGTTAAGGGTTGTATTCTTAAATGTTTGAGGTAAATGTTTTCTCCAGATGACCAGCTTCCTCAGAGAGGAGTCCAGAGACAACATGCAGATCATCGTCATCTCGCTGAAGGAGGAGTTTTTCTCAAAGGCTGACGCTCTGCAAGGAGTCTATTCAGATGTAAGAAACTATAATGAGACATTTTACGTTAATTACCTCATGTCAGGGTAATCTCTGAGTTTTTCTCCTCCTCGCAGATGGATGGATGCATGTTCAGTCGCATTCTGACTCTAGACCTCCGTCCCTACCCTCTGGCTGAAGAGGAAAATGGAAAACCTGCTGACAAAGAGAGCCCAGCAGAGACGGGACAGGATTAGTGTAGTCTGGAATCACCTGCTCGATACCATAGTTTGTTTCCTGTTCATTTTTTGGTTTTTAGGCTGTCGTTCTTTGTGTTTTTATCTTTTGAGTAATTTTTAAGTTGTTAAGAAAACTAAAAGAAGGTCACTGTGTTCAGCAGTGGGGAGTTTATCTAAATGAGTGTTACTTAGCTGAGTGCTCTTACTCACTTTTTAGGATTAAATTTCAGCTTTGAAACACTGACTGGATGCTTTATTCAATTTTCAAGCTTATTTAAAGGTTCTGTGGTTTAAAAATCCCTAAATGTGTCAAATTTGGACAGTTTTAACAGTAATAGGGCTAAGAGGTTAAAGGAAAAAAAAAGTAAGAACAGCTTAAAATTAAACCACAATTCAAGAGAAGTTTCCCATTTTCTTAAAAGTTGCTGGATGTTGGTATATTTACTTGGTTTTATATGTGTTCTGTGTGCAATTCATGTTTTGAAGCATTATATGTGTTTATTAAAAATACAGCTGAAAAATACGGTGTGCTTTTCTCTCATCATGTGGGGGTCCCTTTTTGAGTGTCATTTAAAAGTAACAAATCCTGCAAAACTGCTCTATTTTAAAAGCCATCATTCTTTATTCATTTGGTCTTTCACCCTGACCCTCGAATGTAATATTACAAGACTGTAAGCCATCCTTTAAAAAGATCCGCAAACGTTTTTTTTAACAGCCACATTTACATTTTTAATTGGTCGTAATGTATATCTTCACAATGTTAACAGAATACATTTCTGTTGGCTTTGTAATTTGCTGATTACTTCAAACTACCTGTAAACTACAAGATCATCACTTTGCATTATAAGAGTGGGCTTGTCCAGACTCAAGAAAGTAAAACTTTCAAAATCATTTTGGGGGAATTATTATGATGTCTAGAAGACATAAATTTAGCTATTTTGGAAAAAAAAATTAAACAAGATTTATATTTTGTTATACTGCATCTGTGTTGCAATACTGCAATGCTGGGTTTGAGAGGTAGCTGACTAACATACCTGACACGCTACATGGAGACACTAACTGCACTTTGCTCCTGTTGATTCATGAGCAAAAGTACTTTTATCAGGATACAATCTTTCATGATTAACTGTAAGTCAGACCAGACCATGGTTTTCGCCACAATCCCTGCTGTATTTGAGCTTACTCTTTATAAAAGACATGAAAGCATTATTTCTGGTAATTATAAGGAATACAGTTTTTTTTGTATTGTTATTATATATATATATATACACAAAAACATATACCCAAATTTTGCTTTCAACATGGCCCAACGTTGCAATATTAGAACATTACCATAAAAAACTTGCTGGGAAAAAAATAAATAACATTTTATGCACCAGAAGCCTCCTAGAACATCTTGGAGGAAAAAAAATGTTTGGGAACTTTATTTATATATAGTGGTTGTACAGGATTAATATTAACCAATCATAAAAAAAAAACTATGTACTGTAAAATGATCAGTAACAGTGAAATCCAAAGGGATCTGGAAGCTTGTTGATTTTTGGTGTGTGTAATAAAACTTCCGTAACAGCAGGGGGCAGTAATGTTACTGTCAATACAGTGGAGAAGAAAACGTGGATCATTATTTACGGAAGTAACCCCCCTTTTTCTCAACAACAAGAAGTTATTTTGTGCTTTTGTTTGATGTGGTTTAGCTCTATTATTTCCATGACCTGTAACATATCGGATACAGGTCAACTCAGAACATTTCAGCTTCAGTGAAGCATGTGATTTTAACTCCTCCGAGCGACAGTTGAGAAATTTAGATGAAATCTTCCCCGCTACAGCTGCCTGGCTTAGAAGCACAAAGCCAAGAGGTTCCCGTAAATTTTGCTCCATTTGCAGTCCAGCAGTCATTTTAAAAGTCGTTTCCAGTCTTTCAAATTGCTTGCCGTTTGAAACCCATTTTTTTGGACTGTACTGTGGAAACGTTATCCAAAGTTGACAGCTAGCTAGCTAGCTAGCTTGCTAACTCACCTTTAGCACCATGGGAGCCGAGCAGAGCGGAGATGCGGAGCACAAACACTCCGATTACAGCGCATCAGGTAAGTTTGCGTTGCATAGTTGGTGTCTAGTTTAGTTTTTGTCATCGTTTTAATTGAAATGAGGTATAACAACTATCATTTTACTGTATGGTAGATGTCTAATAAGTTGCATGAGCACATTGGTACTGGATGAGGAACTTTTGAGCACATGTGGAGTCCTGTCAGCGGCTTCTTTAGTCTCATAACAGCAGGGCCACAGTCTTTCTTTGATTTGATGAGTGGTGTTAGCTAAGATTTGCATGCTCTTTGCTTTACTACATTTCAGTGGTGCCTTCCCCTGCTAAGCAGAAGGCAAAGATGGATGATATTGTGGTCGTGGCTCAGGGGACTCAGTCAATGCGAAACATCCACAACGACCCTGATGTCATTAAGCTTCAAGAGATACCCACGTTTCAACCACTTTTAAAAGGTATGTTTTATCCTATCTGTATCCCAGCTGCAAAATGCAGCACGAGATACTGTAGTGTAAAGGATGTGTGCACACATTAGGAAGCAAGCTATTCTAACATGTCGCTTACCAAAATCATGGCGAGAAACTCCGCTACATGACTCTGCCAGACATTGGCAACCACACCAAACTAAGTCCAAACCACAAGCAATCATATGGAGTGTAACAAAAACATTTAGAGCTTCTGCTCATATCTCCAACCAGACCACACAAACAAGGTATCATGAAAGCAGAGACTTCTGGTTACAGAGATGTCTGTCTCATCACTGCGGACGAAAATTGTGAGCTAACAGCCAAAATCATAAATCATCTCTTGCTTTTTTACTGTTTTGTGGTCAAAAGTTGTATTCCATTTCCAAAAAAACTCTGCTATTGTGGTCACCTATGACTCTGCCTTTGTTTGGGATTAATCATGAAGGTCTTGGTAGTTTCCATAAAGATGAAGGAGGTTTTATAGGGAAGAATTCACTTTTCTTATAATATACCATCTTGTGGTTCACGTCTCTAAAACTAATCTGAAAGCTCTCCTTCATACTCCTGATTCTGACTATTGATAGAGGTGTTGATCATCAGTATCAGCTGATGTGTTCCTAAGATGCCTTTTGTTTTTTCAAACATTACTTTATTAAATCCCAAATATGCATTTCCTTTTACATTTTATGTTTTTATGTTGAATTGAACTCCCTTCTGTTTCTCTCCATCTGGTTTCCTTTTTTCTTTGGTAAGAAGTCCTTGTTTCTGTATAATAGAAATCAATATTATGATTGTTTTAAATAGATACAGAGTTTGGTCATACAAAGGCTGCAGTCCTGCAGGTTTTCAACGTGTCCCTGCTCCAAAACACCTGACTCAAATTGAATGGATCCAACTGCCTATGAAGTTCTGCACAATAACTGCACAAAATTTGAGTCATGTGTGTTGGAGCAGAAGAATATTGAAAACCTGCAGGATTGCAACCTCTGCAGGACCGGATCGAGTAGCCCTGACCCAGATGTTCTGTTTGACCCTTCAAAGCCAAATGACATAAAAAAGTGGATCATATATGGGCCAACAACTACTCTGATCTCTAAAGTCTGATCTATAAAGTGGACAGACATGGTAACACACACACATGAACTGTAAGAAATGTGCACTTGATCGTATGCTCCAATTATTTTAACTGTAATTTGCACATTGCATACATATTATACACACACACACACACACACACACACACACACACACACACACCTAGTCATAATATTGTTTTTCTATTGTATTTTTTATTTCTATATAATTTCTTTTTCTTATTTAACATATTTCTAATTTTGACCATATTTTTTGGGCTGTTGATTTAATTTCCATTTTCTGTCTTGAGGACAAGCAACACACAGTGCTCGTATAATGACAATAAAGCTAATTCTATCTCAACAACACATAAATACATATCTTGAGCTGGTCTGCAGATTTAATAACAACCTTTAGATTTCTGTGTTCAACTTTATTAAGTTTTCAGAACATTTTTTGCTGTTTCTTTGTCACATGTAGAAAATTGGATCTTGTTTGTAGCCTCCAGAATTCTGTCTTCAAATTCTGAACAGGTGATTGCTTCCAAAACCAATCAGGAGTGTGTAAGAAGGTGGGTAATGAGCCATATTTCCTGTGCTGGAGCTCTTCTGATCTTTCAGCTCCTTCATGTGGTTAATTGCAGTAATTCCAAAGTGGCACGCTGTTGCGAAGTGTGACTTGGATCCAGCATGCTCATCCATGTAAACCCTTTTTTCTCTGTTCTCTCCACAGGGGTGCTGAGTGGCCAGACGTCACCCAGCAGTGTGTGTCTGGAGAGGCTGGACGCAGCTCAGGTTCTGCAGCTCTGCATCCGATACCAAGACCATCTGCACCAGTGTGCTGAAGCTGTGGCTTTTGACCAAAACGCCCTGGTCAAGAGGATCAAAGAGGTCAGTTTCCAGCTACGATGCGAGGCACATGGTGCACACCAAAAGCAAGCTGAACTTCCTGCCTCCCATCTTCCTTTTCAGATGGATTTGTCAGTGGAAACCCTGTTCAGCATAATGCAAGAGCGCCAGAAACGCTATGCCAAGTATGCCGAGCAGATCCAGAAGGTCAACGAGATGTCCATGATCCTGCGCCGCATCCAGATGGGCATCGATCAGACGGTGCCGCTGATGGAGCGCCTCAACAACATGTTGCCTGAGAGCGAGCGCCTGGAGCCCTTCAGCATGAGGACCGATGGGGAATCTGCCACCAAGTAGCCTGAGTCAGCACAGGCCGGCCTGGCTGGGAGAAAACTCAAGACTCGCAGTGGTAGAAGAAAGCCATCAGCTGATCAAGTGTTGCTTTTTATTTCTGGAGAGGCTGCTTGAATGACGACGCCTGAGACAACTTTGGTCTGCTCTTTAGATCAACAGTGATTTTTTTTATTCTTTTATTTATTGCTGGGGGCTTTGCTGAGCACACACATTAATAATCAATAACACCCTACTCAAGAGAGTTGTATTTTTTCCTGCAAGCTGCCCAGATCAATCATAACACTCTGCTACTGATCCCTGAGCAGCCCTGCAACCATGGTCCCCGGCTTAAAAGGGAGTTGCTGTGTCAGTGTTCCCTAGCTCCGTAGATGTCTGGAGGGGAGTCAGACTTGGGATGTTTGAGCTCAGGCCATCTTGAGTCCAAACTTAGAGAAGAAAAAGCATGCACTCCAGTTAGATCTCTGCTCTATAACTTGTCCTGCAGGTTCAGGGATTTCAGTTTAGATGTGAGCAAAATAATAATTAAAAAAACACGTGAATCAGCTGCTCCAGAAACTTGGGGAGAAGTGAAACTCTGAGTAGTTTCATTTGGATGCTGGACCTCTTCAAATCATTGTTGCTTATGATCCTGATCCATCTTACTTCTTCCTGACAGAACTGCTTCCATGCAGATGAACTTCTTTCAGTGACAGCAGCAGTAATAAGATGCTCGTGATGGGAAGCGAGACTGATCACGGTCAGCATGAGCGGCATGGATACACTGAACAACAGAAGTCAGATAAGAACCTTTTTAACTGGAGTTTTGTTTGCAGAGAAAATGACTTTTAACTTATTTTGTTGTTGGTGTTGCATGCAAGCACTGAAAAATCATCAAAATCCACGAAAATGACTGATGCTTCTGGATGTTAGGAGATTCATACAGGATGCACAGATGGAGGCAAAGCACTTCAACGTCAGATTAACAAACCTTAGCTCGAGAGTAAATGTCTGCATTAATTTTGTGACAGATGTCAAAAATCCAAAGAACTCCAAAAATAAACACAAGTGGGAGTTGAAGACAAGCCTGTGTCCTCTGCTGTTGATTCTTCATAGAAAACTAATATTGACATCACTGCATCGCCTTCTGCTTTGTTTCTTCGTCATAATTCATGCTCTATGTTTAATCCTTAAGTTGGTTCGCCATTTTTTTTTTGCTATTTTTGGTCTTCTTATTTTGTTGTTTTTATATTGTAAAAATGCAAGTAAAACATTACTTCCATTTTGATGTACAGTCATCCCACAGACATTATTTTTTCAGGACAGCATCAGTTGTAAGATTGGGAGGCTAAAATTATTTATTTTTTTGCATATTTCATGAGGAATAACCTCTTGAGATGAGACATCTCATTTTCAAGGCGGTCCTCAGTTTCAACAAGATGACAATTGATAATAGTGTCAAAGTAGAATATAGTATTGGTTATATAAAACATGTGATATGTTTTATATAACCAATATACTGTATATATGTAGGTACTACTACCCAAAAAATTTGAATATCTGGAAAAAGTTAATTTATTTCTGTAATTCAACTTCAGTCAGTCAGTCATTTTCTGTACCGCTTATCCAGTTCAGGGTCGCGGGGGTTGCTGGAGCCTATCCCAGCTATTATCAGGCGAGAGCTACCAGCTATCAGCTTGTGGCATATCTCAGGTGTTATGGAAGACCAGCATGCATCCATCACAGCCTTAAGTTCTTTATTTTTTGGTCTCTTCCCGTTCAGCTTTCACTTGACAATTCCCAATAGATTTTTAATGGGGTTCAGGTCAGGTGAGTTTGCGGGCCAATCAAGCACGGTGATCCCATGGTTGTTGAACCGGGATTTTGTACTTTTGGCAGTGTGGGCAGGTGCCAAGTACTGCTGGAAGATGAAGTCTGCATCCTCATACAGCTGGTCTGCTGATGCAAGCATGAAGTGCTCCAAAATGTCCTGGTAGATGGCTGCATTTATGCTGGACTTAATGAAGCACAGAGGACCAACATCAGCAGCTGACATGGATTCCCAGGTCATCAGAGACTGAGGAACTTAACACTGACCATCTTCTCCAGGCTGCTGTCAGCCCTCCGGCTTGTACACTGTTTTCTTCCACATTTCTTCCTTCCACTTAACTGTCCATTAATGTGCTTTGAGACAGCACTCTGAGAAAACCCAGCTTCTTTTGCTATCACTTTTTGTGTCTTTCCCACCTTGTGCAGGGAGTCAATGATGGTTTTCTGCACAACGGTCAGATCAGCAGTCTTCCTCATGATTGTGAATTCTTCTAAACCAAGACAGGGACTTTTTAAAAGGCTTGGGGCACTTATGGAGGTGTTTTGGATTACTTACCTGATTAGAATGTGACACTCTGAACCTACAATACTGGAGATTTTCACAGTATTCTAATTTTTTGAGTTTTTGATTTAGAGGTTTCCTTGAGCTGCAACTTCTAATCAGCAACATCCAAACAAATAAAAGCTTGAAATATACTGATTCACATATTATTTGTCTAAACAATATGTAAATTGCACCTTTTAAGTTGAATTACGGAAATGCATGAATTTTTTCAGGATATTAAAATTTTTTGGGTAGTATGTGTGTGTGTACATATATATATATATATATATATATATATATATATATATGCATACATATACATATGTATAATTAAAATGGATCCATTAAGGGATATAACGCCATAAAGGCCAACCAAAAAAACAACCTAAAATTTATTACCAACATTTTAGAACAACACACAAATCAGCATTGACCAAACCTTTTCTCGTATCATTCTCTCAAGTCTTTGCTTTCAGGAGAAAGACTGCTGGCACTGAAACACATTTTCCTCTAAGTGTCTTTTTTTTTTTTTTTTTTTTTGCTATTTGCACTTATTTATGTCACTTTTTTCTTACTACCCTTGCAAAACCAACTCCCAGTCAGCCTGCTTTTGGCACAACCATGTGTCAAAACGTCTATTCCAGCTATAACTTTTTCTTGTCATTTGTTGATCTTTGGTTGCTCCTTATTGGACTTTTTGCCAGTTTAAGCTGACTGGTGGAAAGTTTGACAGGAAAAGGCTTCATCATAATTTTAGGGTCAAAATACAGGTCTCATAGCTAGAATGTAGAAAAAGCAATCTTTTTTTTATTACGAAAATGCGATATTGGTGTTATTATGGATCATACACTGTGGGTTTATAGTTGCAGAATAAACACTGCGTATTTTGGCTGGATGTTAAACTTCATAGAGGCAGAGGCTCATATCTCTCCCAAAACAGTTCATCAGTGTGTCAAAATTAAGTTTCTTCCTCATAGAAATAGTCAGAGCACCCAAAATGCATCATCCCTGTATCATTGTGTAAGCACTGCAAACAAAAATATTTAGGTATTTTGTCATTATGGCAGAGGACCATGGAAATATCCCTCATGTCCCCCTCTCAGTTTTAGCTCAGTCCTTCAGTCCTTATTTTGTGCTAATTTTTTTCATCTTTGTCTAGCTAACAGAATACAGCTATGTTTTAAAAAAAGAAGAATTGGGTTTCACGTTACAGTTTTTTTTCAATTGCTACTACACCAAAAGCAAAAATTAGGCACAATTTTCACAACCTTTACTTCTGTTCCCAATCGCTTGACTCAGTTTGTTACTACTTTAGATTTCCTCATCATATTAGAACTCTGACTTTCCTTCTTTACACTCTGATGTCAATTTCACATCACCATGTTGTCAAAAGACAACACACAATTTTTCAGGTTTGCACACACTTCTCACATAAAATCTCAAAGCATCAATCCACAACACACAAATATTCAAATCTCTAAACTTTTGGGTCTGGCGAACAATTTTCAACCAATGACTGCAGCATAAAAGGAGGCTTGACCCTCTGTTTCGTTTGATGAGCAATGGAGAACAGAGACAACAGTCAGAAAAGGAGGGTAGGGAATTTTATCTCAGTGATTCCCCCCATCAGGTCCGACGACCCAAAAGTTGAATAGTGAATCAAAGGCAATGCACTGGCCGGCGCCCGTTATCAGCAATCTTTCAACCATATCAGCCACTACTTTAGAAAACTGCCATAATCCTTGATGTTTATGCTTGAATGGGGGGACATTTTTAAATAAAATGTTTTGTCTGAAAATTTGTGTGATGTTTTATGTTTGTTTATAAGAGAAGTGGGCATTGTCATTGATTCAGTGTGTTCTATTTCTATAATTGTGTTTTCAGTTTTGCTCGTTAGTGTTCTGCACATGCTTGGTAGTGTTCAGCCAAAGCGTAGTTGTGTTTATTTAAAGAATGGTATGCGAGTGCCATGCGAAAATATGGCTGTGTTTACCAAATGAAAACACGAGTTCCACTTTGTGAACATGTGAAGAGATTAGATGGCAGAGATGTTTTGCAAAGGGATGCCAGGGTTTAGCAATTTGTGTGTGATGGTTGGAGTTTTGTGTGTGCAGTTTAAAAAAAAAAAAAAAACGTACAGTTTTGAAAAATGTGTTTTGGCAATTGAAAAAAACTGTGAGTAGCTTCCAACATTTGACATCACACATTGCAGTCATACTGCCAAATAAATTATAACCATTGTTACTCACACCCAAAATAATTTCCATACATCACAGTCACTATTAAAAAAAAGTGTACGGCATAATATAGCTACTGTAATATAAACGCAAACAGAAAAAAGGAAATCTATATGCAGCCTATAGTGCTGTAAAGAGTTTCACACATTTCATTCTGTGTTATGGTCTTTTGACAGTTGAACAGACTATTCTGCATGTGATGCACAAATAAGGCAGCTGCCATGTGTGGACCCATAGCCAATAGATAAATGTCTCATTGTTAGAGAATAAAAACAGTAAAAAGAGTAGAAACAGTTACTTTAGTAAAGTGATTACACACTAAAAGAAGCAGTGACATGCTAAAGATGTTGTCATTGACTTTTGATGTTGCAATACAACGCATCTTTAAATTCAGTTTTACAATGTTGTAGAACAAAACTGTATTCACTTATATCTGATGGAGGCTGGAATCTGAGGACCTGGAGAGATGAGATTTAAGCTGAGCTGCTATTAAAGCAAAGTGAATCAATGTTTTTTTGTTGTTGTTGTTGTTGTTGTTTTGTTTTTAGGATTATTCAGCCCAGACTTGTATTTATCCACTGCCCAGTTTGCAGTTCTTTCACTGGAAAAGGAAGAAATCAAGTAGCCGAGTGGAAAACATGGTTTTTACAGGAGATTATCAGTGTTTATCCACTAGGGGGCGCCAAACATCAGCCCATTTTCTTCATGGTTGAAAAAAATGGAGCCGTTTCAGTGAGTTTGGAAGAACTAGAAAATACTAACGTGCTCCATGTTGGGAGGGCTGTCATCAGCCCTTTCACCTGGCACCTATTCTCATTTCCTAAACCCTCTACTTAGCTGAGTGTGTGATTTAATGTACATATGACAACCTCTGTTTCTAAATGTGCACCACCGTGTAGGTTACCAGACTTAGTAAAGTGGGAAAGTTAGCTGTATGACTACAGGTTTACATCACAAACGTACAAACCTTCAAAGTGCATCAGGATCAGCGATGAAAGGCTTTTGCCCAGAGAAGATTTGCCTCTAATGCTGAGGGGCGCTCCTCTTTTGTAATCAGTGGATATTTCTCACCACCCCTTCAGCCAGTGCAGTCTGATTGGAAAAGTTGTGTGTGTGTTGTTTCATTTTTCATCAGCATGTAAACATTCAGATCCCACCTTGAAAAGAAAGGGGATCCTCCCTCTGGCTTGCTTTGAGCTGCACAATTAGCCCGCTTCGTTGACATATGGGACATAAAGCTCAGACAAGTTTTCTCTTGAATTTAAAGCAGAACTCCTTTGATATGTTATCGCCTTTCAAGTGTAAATGAAAATGTCTTAAATAGCCTTGGGGGTATTGTATGAACACTGGAGCTGAAATGGAAATTGTCACCGCATTCTGTGGCGAGGAGGTGTAAAAGTTCCTCTGTGTGTTTGTAATGAAGAGCAGCTCCTGACGCTCAGAGCTGGATATTAACGCCACAAGATGATTCAATACTATCTGCCGCCAGGAAATTCATTCTCTGAAATGAAAGAGAAATCCAATTTCCCCTGTATACTTCTCATTTGAATATAAATCAAAGGCTGGTTTGCTGCCTTATTCCTTTCTGTTTTGCACACTCAGAATTAGAAACATGAAAATAAGTCTGGGCTTCTTATCCCTGCCATCGTTCAGTTGAAGTGTAGGCTAATGCTGGCTGCTTCTCTGCAGGAAGAGAAGTTTGGATTTGAGGGTAATTTGCAGTGGGAATGTGGAAAATACAGCATTAAGTTTTAATCAGACACTTAAAACACTTGAATAGATTTGTTTGTGCACCCCATTCTGGGCTCAAATAATTGACAGTGTGAATTTTATCATTTGAATCTTTGTCTGAAATAGTCAAATTATTGATTTCCATAAATAAGCAGCAATGTTGGGAATGAATTCTTCAGCAATCACTGCTATAAATTTGTAAATTTATTTGTCAGTGTTTTCTTTATTTATTGTGATCTATACCCGAGTCTTAAAAACCTAATTGCAAGAAAATAAATCGGCCCCATTTGTAATTATGGACTTGATTCATTTAATAATTTCTGAAACAACCACAGAAGTACAGCTCTTATTTTGATGAATAAAAGATTACCTGTTATTCTTTGTCTATTATAAATCAAATGCATTTGGTGTTTATGTTGAATGAGTTAATTAGCTTGTTTTGAAACTTGTAAGCAGCTGTATATCATGTGCTACACATAACATACGATGTTAAGGATTTGTCGAATATCTTAAAAATGTAGATAGTTTAATCTTTAGCTTTTGTGTAGGGTGCTGTGCAAAAGTCCTTGTACCTCACCATAACCAGAAGAACATATTTCTGATTTGTTGACCTGGAGGTCATTTAAGCATAAAAAGAGACCAAAGTGAAGAGATGAACCAGTGTGCCATCACGTGAAAAATTAATTTCAAATAGTATTTTTAGGCACTTTGTTACTGGTAGCCAGTGGCAAAGATTTGTTCCCATTTCTTTATCTGGAATGTGTACAGTATATCCTTAAAAATTTAGGAAACTGGACAACTGGAGGACTAAAGAAGCCGTGGCAGCATTAAACACTATGTACAGCAGAGTTAATCTGGGAAAAAAAGGGAAAATATCCAACAAAGACCCGATACAGGACCTGAAAGATGAATCTGGACCCTCAGTTGATAGATTTACTGTTCACTGAAGCCTCATCAGAAATGGTCTCCATCAAAGGGTTGCTGTCAAAAAGACATTCTTAAATTTACATTTTCACTTTGAAAAGAGGAAGAGAAAAACATTCCTTTGCATTTTTCTTTTCGTTTGGATTTTTTTTTTTTTTTGTGACAGTTATTATCTTAGCAATAGTGAAATGGTCAAATTTGACACTTTGGCATTACATACAAGTCACTAACTTGTTTTTACTTGTTTTGTAAATATCTATATGTGCCTGCTTTTAGCTGTCAGCTCTGAATGATATTTTGTTAAGGATTTATTATTTTTTCTTCTTGTACTTTTGAATTGTAATTTTGTAGTTGTTTTCATTATTTATTGTCCGGTGTTATTTACTTTGCTGCCGTCATTGTAAATGAGAACTGGTTCTCAACTGACTTACCTGGTTCTAAATAAAGGTCACTACTACTACTACTACAAGTGGTAGAAATGGCTCTGGCTGGTTTATTCTCACTAATTTTGAATAAAAGTCATTATATCCATTGAAAGATTTGCTCTACCATTTAAGTTAAGTATGCAGGTGAAAGGTTAAAGGTATAGTATGTAAAAAATCAAAGGTCATTGGCAGAAAAATGTGATATATAATTTAGAACTGTTTCAATCGATGTGCAATCACTGTACTCAAATAGCTGTTATGTGTTTATTTTACTAAAATGAGTCATTTATATCTACTTGCTGCGGGTGCATATACATGGAGGCTGCCATATTTGTTCCACCGTTTTTACTACGGTGTCCCTGAGTGGACAAAACAATGTGTGTAAAGTGAGAACCCTCTGAACTTTAAAACTGCTGTACCAGCTTTGTTTAATGGGAGTTAGAGCACTGTTTGGGATAAGTAATTTAATAAGTAAAAACTATATTAAAAGTAGTTACTCATACAGTCATAGCTACAGAACCACTGTCCACAGACAGATGAAAACATCAATATAATTGTGTTAAAAAGTGATTTCTTATTTTTTTGCATGTTTGTTACATTATATGTTTCAGATCATCAAACAAATTCAAATGTGAGACAAAGATAACACAAGTAAACAGAAAATGCAGTTTTTAAATGAAGATTCTTATTAGTAAGGGGGGAAAAATCCAAACCTCCATGGTCCTGTGTGAAAAAGTGATTGCCCCCTCTGTTAAAACATAAATTAACTGTTGTTTATCACATCTTTGGAAAGCTGAGTTCAATTTCTTTAGCCACACTCAAGCCTGATTACTGCTACACCTGTTCTTAATCAAGAAATCACTTAAATAGGAACTTCCTGAAGAAGTTAAGTAGACAAAAAAGATCCTCAAAAGCTAGACATCATGCTGCTATCCAAAGAAATTCAGGAAAAAATGAGAAACAAAGTAATTGAGATCTATCAGTCTGGAAAAGGTTACAAAGCCATTTCTAAAGCTTTGGGACTCCAGCAAACCACAGTGAGAGCCATTATCCACAAATGGTGAAAACACGGAACAGTGGTGAACCTTCCCAGGAGTGGCCGGTCGAGCAAAATTACCCCAAGAGCACAGTGACGACTCATCCAAGAGGTCACAAAAGACCCCAGAACAACATCCAAAAACTGCAGGCCTCACTTGCCTCAATTAACGTCAGTGTTCATGACTCCACCATAAGAAAGAGACTGGGCAAAAATGGCCTGCATGGCAGAGTTCCAAGATGAAAACCACTGCTGAGCAAAAAGAACATAAAGGCTCATCTCAGTTTTGCCAGAAAGCATCTTGATGATCCCCAAGAGGGAAAATACTCTGTGGACTGACGAGACAAAAGTTGAACTTTTTGGAAGGTGTAGGTCCCATTACATCTGGCGTAAAAGTAACACGGCATTTCAGAAAAGGAACATCATACCAACAGTGAAATAGGGTGGTGGTAGTGTGATGGTCTGGGGCTGTTTTGCTGCTTCAGGATCTTGAAGACTTGCTGTGGTAAATGGAACCATTAGTTCTGCTGTCTACCAAAAATCCTGAAGGAAAATGTCCGGCCATCTGTTGGTGATTTCAAGCTGAAAAGCACTTGGGTTCTGCAACAGGACAATGATCCAAAACACACCAACAAGTCCACCTCTGAATGACTTAAGAACAACAAAATGAAGTCAAAGTCCCCACCTGAACTTGAAAGAAAACATCTTTTCTTTCAAATACCCATCTTTATGTAATTCTTACATACTGTACCTTTAAGGAAGGGAAGCAGGTAAGAGAGGCTGAAGAATGTCGAATCAAATCAAATCAAGCTTTATTTATAAAGCACTTTTCATACCATTTAAAGGCAACACAAAGTGGTTGACATAATAAAAGCAAGTGCATATTCAAATAAAAAAAAAGCCTTCACACATCCAAGTATGTAACTCAAAATGCACACACATGCACACACCCAACCCCCCTCCCAATTCAACATGTGACTGCCAACTCCTATTTTCTGTCTCTTAGTTGAATAGGTAAAAAACACAAACAGTAAAAACCATGATTCTGCTGTTAGGAAACGATATCTTGGGGATCCATTCACACCAGGAGCCAGCCCACCCTGGCCACATAAGGCCCAGCTGCAGGGACCCCCCAGATCAGGGCAGGCCAGGGTCCACACCACAGCAGGGCTGCAGTGCAGGACCCCAGCCACCATGAAAAGGGCATCCACCACAGCTACTACCTACCCCCCCCCCCTGACCGAGCAGGCAAAGTTCCCAGAGTGAAGGATCCCCATGAGAAAATAAGCACTTTATTTATCATGATGAGTCGATAGTCAGGAGGGGAGGGAGGAGATGATGGTGGTGTGTTGCCAGGCCAATCAGGACGGAGGGATGGAACAGGAGGATTTGCAGGTGGAATGAGAGACAGATGAAATTAGTAGACAGCTAGCTGTAACAATTTCCATGAAGTTTTCCCATTTTCCAGCATTACATAAAGACATGAGACTTGGCTCAATACTTTTCACAGTACAAAGGTCCACACTGTTGATGAGATAATTGAATGATAGAGAAAATAAGCACTTTATTCATCCTGAATGAGATTATTTGTTGCTTACTTGGTATCAAATTAAAATAAGACAAAATATTTGCTGCTCATTGCTTCATATAAATAAAACACAAACCTTCCTCCCCAGGAGTTGCTTGAGAAGACTGACACTTAACTGCACTAAATTGTTAATTACAGCTTTTGGTGAAGTAATTAACAATTCTTTATCTGAATTCACATTTTCATCTTGTAATGTTTAAAATGCATGAAAGCAACCTAACAGATTCCTCTGTTCTGCATAGAAACCCTCACAAACTACCTTATGTGTTACCTGTGTGGTTTTAGAGTTAAGGAAGTGACCAATTTTATTCAAATTTCTTTAAAAGCAACATTTTATCCTCTGTTTAATTGGTTATTGTCAGACTAATTGCAACTAAAAATAACAAAGTTTATATGAGGAGAGAGCTTTTTCTGAGTGGTTTAGGTTGGAAAAGTTTTAGGGATTCCAAGCTGAAATTTTCTGTCCAGCAAAAAAAAAAAAAAAGAAAAAAAAAAGTGCACTGCTAAAAAATTGCCTGTTGCTGGGTTATTAGGATGCCAGCAAATTCTGTAAATAAACAGCTTTCTATTCACTCGACCTCATCATTTTCAGACAACCACAACTTTACAGAATATTTTTCGTGGGTAACTATAAGTAAATTTTATTTAAAGTTGAACAAAAAATTAGTAAATTCTCAAATTTAAATTCTGGTATTTATTATAAGACAGAAGTGTTCAATAGGGAGTTTGTGACCTCCAGGAGGTTGTACTGCAAGGGAGTTGTAACATTTTTGTTTGATTAAACAGTTTTTGACAACACTTTTCATATTTTTCTCCCTCATTTCTTCCCCACAAATTTACATACGTAACATAAATCCAACCTATTATACGGCTCTTTAGAATGCTGTCGAATGCTCCGTTGACTTGAATGGGTTTTCCCAACATTCCAGCGGTCATTATTTTCGTATAATGACCGCTGAAACAATATAATGACCGCTGTCAATGGCAACAGATCTTTTTCTTTCTTTTTTAAACTGTTGCAGTGTTGCCAGGTGGGAAATATAGAATTATCGTACCAGAGACTCAAAATTATCGTATTTTGAGGAAATTATCCGTACACCCGTCATAAGTAAAATAACAACCCCACTGATGCGTGAAATATTGTCACCCTAGTGTTTAAAAGCGCTCACAGGCACTCTTGACTTTGCTGCCGTCAGTACGGAATGGGGTTAAAGTCGTCATAATATCAGGTGTAATCTACATAGATGATATGTATGTAGGTTTATGATGTTTCACATTCATTTTCATGACAACTTTAACAGCGACCACCAAAAGCGAGTGACCCTGATTGCTTGGCATGATGTCACTGGTAGACAGATTATTACAGGCTGGTAAATATTTTAACCACTAAACACAACTTGTATTGATACTCAGTCTTACTTGTGAAAAGTAACTCCCAGTTTGCTGTTTTCGATGCTGTGCCGATTACAGCAGAAGATGCTGCGCAGCTCTGGCATCGTTCGTCCACAGTAGTTATTAACTGAGTTGTGACTGGTCCAAGATGGTGGCCACGTTTCTCGCCCTCCATCAGTCAATCTGGCTTCTACTCATTTATTATTTATACGAATATGTCCTCCTCTCCCTTTGTGTTGTTTTGGTTTTGAATCTCGCTCGCCTTCCCGTCTGAGCGTCTCCTGGGGCGGGCGCAGCTTACCATGCAGCCAATCAACACATGGACGTCACTCGCATCTCACGCTAAGCAAAGCATGATTGGCTGGTAACATGTCACATGGGAATTGATGCCTTCAGGGTTTAACAAAAAAATTCGCCAGCCGACAGTTTTGCTCACATTAATATGAAATGGTCAAATTATCGTACATTTGCCCTTTTTTAGGATTATTGATCGTACATCGTACAGAGGGCCAAATTATCGTACAAATACGATAATTATCGTACACCTGGCAACACTGAACTGTTGTCTCACGGCGATCCTAATATTCCTCCGCATCGCAAGTAGTCCGGTCACTGAAAGGCAAAAAAACAGCAAGCAAGCACTTGCGACACCTCGTGACCAAAAATAAGTGACTTCCCAATTAATTTGAACATTTTTGGCGGGTGTGGAGATTTTGAGCAGCACTGGGTCCAGGCTGCGTTTAAGGATACACCCTCTCCAAAACGAAAAAGACAAAAAGAAGACTAGTGGTAAGACGCATACAGCTAACAGCAGAGAAGGAAATGTCCAGTTCAACTTACAGAAATAGACGGTGCTAGGCCAAATTCCAGCTGCCATGACTCAACTAACAAACGTTGCTAAGCAACAGGTGCCCCAACAGTGGGGAACTATTTTATTAATCAGAACAGCAGAGGAGGAAATGTCCAGTTCAACATACAGGAATAGCTGGTGCTAGCCAAAGGTGCTAGCACAAATTCCAGCCGCCATGACTCAACTAACAAACGTTGCTAAGCAACAAGTTCACCAACCTGGCCTCGACCATAGACATCGATAGACCCAGCATTCGCGGGTTTGAGACGTGCCGACAGAGCGGCCATCTTGGGTCAGACCAGGCTGCCGTCAGAGTGAATGCGTGCCTGTTGAGGAAAGTGGTATTTCTCATGTTCAGACCTGCTTAACCCAGTGAATTTTCAGCCGATTTCTAGATAAATGGACTGACTGAAAATGCCATCCTTTTACGGGCTGCACAGGACTATTTGACTGAATTAAAGGATTGCATAACTTTATATATGACATTTTGTTTATGTATTGACAGCAGCAAACCTGCAAAGAATCTCCACTTTTCTTCAAATAGAGGAATATAAACCAGATCTTGCGTGATTATAGTGATTATATACATTGTGTGTGTGTGTATGTGTGTATATATATATATATAATATATATATATATATATATATATATATATATATATATATATATATATATATATATATATATATATATATATATATATATATATATATATATATATATATATATATATATATATATATATATATATATATACACACATACACACACATATATATATAGGTATAGGTTGTATATAGCGGAGAGATAGAGAAATTCATCTTCCAGCAGCCATCACCTTAAAGAACAAGGCTGACTGACTTATTATTGTTATATCATTTCATATAAATGTTGTATTAATTAAAAAAAAAAGTGAGCTTTTCCAAATGCTGAATTTCCTTTCTGGGATGAATAAAGTATTTTTCATATATATATATATATATATATATATATATATATTGTGTGTGTTTTTTTATTCTTTTATTGTGTTATTAAAACACTATAAGCCTGACACAACAATAAAATGTAATTAATTAATAAATCAGTTAATGATCAAGTAATTTATTCACATTTATTAATAATTCATTCATAATGTGTTAATCCATTGATTATTAATTTATTGAGTTATTAGTTAATTTATTAATATTCATTAATAATATTCACTTATTAATTAAGAATGGATGAATTAATCATTCACTCATTTATTCTAAACTTTGTTAAGAATGTACACTGAATACATAGTAATACAAAAGAGTATGGGCATTACAAAGGGAAAAGGAAAGAAAAAGTAAATAAATAAAATCCAGTGTCAGAACTTTGCATAAAAGTGATTCCAGAACTCTGAATCCAGTTTGAATCAAGTGAATAAAGTTTGACTTTGTTCACTTGAGTTTAAATTGTTTTTGTTCTAAATAAATAAATGTTTTCCAAATAAAGTTTTTTTTCCAGTTTGTCTTGGTTATTAAAATGGTAGAGTCATTTAAGTGTTCATTGTGAAATTTTATTTCATTTTTTAGTTGTCTTACATGTGATTAATCTGAGATCTGAGGAGCCTCCCATTCATTCTGACAGCAGCCGTCTGACCTGTGGTCTGACCCAAGATGGCCGCCCGATAGGCACGTCAGCCTAGCGGCCAGCAGCGTCCAATGGGGTGTCTACGTATATGATGTCTATGGCCTCGACTGTGGGGAACTATTTTAATCTGAGCGTAAAACAATCAGAAAGTAATTTGACCCTCGCAAAAATAGAAGACTTTAATTAGAATTTTATTTTTTGCAAGTAGCAGTATAATAAGCGGGGTAATGTATGGAACGGGAAATACTGACCGGTCTGCATTCGCCCTGTCGGTCAGTATTTCCCGATAACGACCTGTGTTCCATACATTACATTACATATTGTGGGGAATGGATGAAGAAAAGCAGGGTGTCGTCTTCCAGGTAGAAGCATCTTCAAAATACAAGTGAGGAGGTGGCGTCTGCAGCTACTGTAGTGTAGCAGCTGATAAAGATGAACGCAAACAAGAGAAGGCCAGAAAATATTCTGAGTTATCTTAAGCGTCCATTTACCTTATCTTACTGAAATTTTCACTGAGCTAAACAAACTTGAAACTTCCATGCAAGGTTGCAGTGTACATGCCGACCAGCTGTATGATGGTCCATCTTTTCATCCGTCCTGGACTCCTTGGCCTGAAAAACCTTTCATTTTGTTATTTATTTGGATGGGATAATGCTGGTTAATGAATATTTGATAAAATATGAATGTAAACATGCTGTGTTATAGCCCAGGGCTAATCTGAAATCCCCCATCATACAATAAGATATAGAATGGGAGAAGGGGTGATGACGGGTGGCAGCATTGTAATATGCTGTACATAGACTGCTGAAGAAGACTGTATAAAGATATGAAGCAGACAGAACTAAATCTGGTGGCTGGGTTAATGTATTTATATCAAAATTGGGTTGTTCATTTATTTAAATTGTACTCTGTTCTTCAGAAACTATATATTTTTGTCTTATCATTGACCTGAATGAGTGTCCTGTTCTGCATAGTTTATTTCCTTTTAATTCCCATCCCTAAATGATCTGGCTAAATGAAGGATCAACCCTGAAGCTTGCCATCGAGGTCTACCTTTTAATGACCCGTTAATTTGAATGAAGCGTTCTGAAGCAGGGAAACGTACAGAGTAGTGGGTCCCCAGGGCAACGATGGAGAAAAGCCAGTGTAGAGGACGTGTTCCAGATTAATCGAGTTCATTTCATCATAAAACCGGTGAACTTGTACACATCTGAAGTTTAACTCTTTCAGAAACCAACACTGAAGTAAGATTCATGAAGTTGAAATTTATGATCAACACCATGAATAATGCTGTACCTCTGGCACATTTTCAACAAGTACTGTGACTTTTTCATTTAAATCTTCAGACAAAATATATGTTAAACATTTTCTACATGATTTTACTCATAAAGGAATGTACTTCATTTCATGAGGGCACAGCTTAATAAGCAGATTTGCATATTTACTTGTACACATGCCTCTTTTTAAAAACTCTTTTCTTCCTTTCATGAGTCATGCAGCCTTTCTTCTTGTGCCTCCTATGTGACCTTTCTCAGCAGGTTAAAACCATTTAGCCCCGAGCTGTAAACACTACAGCTGGAGTGATGGTGTGAGGCGTCTGTTAGATGATTGCCTGTATCGACTGTATTGACTGTCACCCTGTAAAAACTGCTTTTTATTTGACAGCCAGTCACCTCTAGTGATAGATCCCTCATGGACCCTCTTCCCTCCTGAGTTTACCTCTCCATCTGGAGATGTGAATTCATCCTCACACCAGATATGTTGCAGGGGAGGGGCGTCCAATAACGCACTTTGTTGCCTCGTTGCACAGTCGTGCTCTGAAGGACAGCGAGCTCCCACAACGGACCGGGAGTGACGTGTCCTTCTATTGAAATTCCACTGTTTCAGTAATGTTTGGCAGCATGACTGTTCGTGTCAGCTGCCTTGAAAATGAACAGAATAAACAAATTATGCTTTTCTTTGGTTTCTATAACATTTAACTAAATATTTACCTGCATAGGTGCATCTGATTCCACTTCTTACTGAATTAAAGGTCTGAGAACAGCGCTAAAAGACACACTAAAGCCAGGATACTACAGTGACATTTAACACAAGGGGATAACACTGAAATTGGTTGAGCACTTGCTGTTGCTTAAATGTGGGATGGTGTGAGACTCAGATGGTGATTCAGTGCCACTGTGGCAGCTGCCGTGAAATCCAAGCGACAGCATCATGTCTCATCTGAGACGGCCTGTAGCCAAACAAACAGCAGCTCATTACAGCTTCCGTCTGCACTGAATCAGAGAGGTGATGCTGGCTCATCGCGTGCGGGGGGAAGGTGTGTGTGGAGTTATGAACTCTTTCATGTTCCTTTGTGCTTCTGTGGTCACGATGACCCATCAAAGTCACATGAACTTTGGATGCACTGACCCCTGAGTGTGGAAGTGAGTCAACCAGGTGATGGATTGCAGCTCAGTTTGTTTGGAAGCATGAGCCACACTTGGAAAATATTCCCGAGGGGATGCAGTTTACTCGCGCTCATGATTCCAGGAGGTCAGGAAAACAAAAGAGCTGCAGAACACAGACGTCAGTTTTCCACTTGGGGATTCTACAACTGCTCCAAACCATCACAGTCCAGGTCATTAAATTTTCTGACCTTTCTCTGACGTACTTTCATCAAAACTGTGCATTATGCTCACTGGCCTCTTTATTTAATGCTCACTTGCTTGCTAACGCAAATAGCTGATCAGCCAATCACATGACAGGAACCATCCTGCCTTCAGGCTGCTGCTGGTGTAATGATGTGAGGGATATTTTCTTGGTGTCCACTTAATACCAAACACCACAGCCTAGCTGAGCATTGTTGCTGACCATGTTTATTCCCCCAGCAGCAGGCAGAAGGCCACCCTCTGCATGTGGAGTACATATTGCTGCCACCTGGATGCAGATACCTCGAGCCCAAATGTAGAACTTTGTTTCATCCTCCATCAGCAATTTAAATAGCTTGTGCTTATTTATCTTTTTCTTCTTATATAAAGTGTAAATCATTGTATTGTATTTGATGCTTTTTTTGTGTGTGTGGCATGTTGAATATAATGTGGCAAGGTACGCTGATTTATTATAAATAACTTTTTCAAACTAATGAAATAAATCAGGACTTGTGCATTCAGTTGGTGCCATTGTTGTTGGTCAAAGCTGTTAAAAAGAAATGTGGCAAAGGAGTGAAGGCTGTCATCACAGTAGGGTGTGACATGCACTGAAGTGTGAACAGATAGCACACACTTCCACACAGTCTGAATGCATTTAAGCAGCACTGTGTTGGAGGCAGAAATGAACAAAAAAGATGAAACTCTGACTCCTTACTCTCACTCAGGCAAGCAGGAGGCAGGATGCACCCTGGACAGGTCGCCAGTCCATCACAAGACCAACACAGAGAAAAAAAAAAACTCTGCAGAGAACATAGGGGAGTGTCTTACATCCTGGTCCCCAGGGACCCCCCACCCTGCATGTTTTCAAGGTTCCCAACTCCAACACACCTGATTCGGATTCATTTAAATGCTTATCTAGTTCTTTGTAAGCTGGCTAATGAGCCGTTCAGTTGAGTCAGTTGTCTTAAAGTATGGAAACCTCAAAAACATGCAGGGCAGTTTGGTACTTCAGGACCAGAACGCTGATTTAGAGCAACCAGTTAACCTAACATTCATTTGTTTGGACTGTGGGAGGATGATGCCACTACCTGGAGTGAACCTGCACATATGGAGAGAACAGGCCTGCCCCCACCCCCCAGAAGAAGAAAGAAACAAAGAATAATTTTACAGGAACCAATTGTATTTCATCCATAATTAATAGAGAAGTGGAGGAAGCCTGGAGAGGCGGGAGAGACTGCCATCACTGCTCTGTAAAGTTTGACTCGTTCTGATGTGTGAGTCAAACAAGCTACTGGGATTTCTCTCTCAGTCTCAGCCCAATGCTGCAGGACGTTTTCTCTCAGGTAACACAGCTCTGACATTTTGCTTTTAGCTGTACAACTCTTGGCTAATGTGCTTTTTGTTTATGGCATATTTCTGCATGATTTCTTTTTTTACATCTTAATGAAGTATTGACGATCTTTGCCATTATTTAGGCAAAACTAAAGGTGATCTGTTTATGGATTTATTTAGACATTCATTTAATAGTTTAACCAAACAAAACAATCAAAACCATCATGGATATCAAACAATCGAATGAAAACCAGCAGAAAGAAGCAAAATCTTTTATAAACTAACCAAACATAGTTGAACTAAAAGCAGCTGCAGGCCAGTCACTGATTTATTTTTAAGTGACACTTAATTTTTATAATTTTCTTTACTCACATCACCACAGAGCAATGAGAAAAATCTCATATTTTCTTGTCCAAGTAGTTTTGATGATTTATTTGAAACACAACCATTGATTTAGCTTATTTAGTCTCTTTACACTGTAAAATCTAACTAGTTGTCTTGAAAATATGCAAACTTGCTGCCTTAAAAATAAGTTTTGATTAATGGGAGCAACCAAATAGAATCAACAAGAATGATTTAAGTTTGTAGAACTTTTTTTTTTTTAACTTGATAAATCTGATTAGGCTGCAAGTAAATGAGGTGGAGGAAACCTGATGTGATTAATTTCACATAAATTAGATGAGATACTTCACAAAAATTAAATTTTCTTTTGCACCAACATGATGATTTCAAGTTCATGTTACTTAAAGGAATAGTTCACCCTCAGAATGATTTAACTTTATTTTCCACTTACCCTCATGGTGAGCAAGACTCTGGAGCACTTTTTTAATATGTCAAATGCAGATGGAGATCAGGACGACTTCTCGTTTCCCCCCAATGGAGTTCGCCAGGGTCCGAGCCAAAAAGGTCCATAAAAGTCCACAAAAAATTGTCAATATTCCTCCATACTGCTCGTCCCAAGTAGTCCAAGTGCCCTGAGTGGGTAGTGTCCAGAATTTACTTGAAACTACGCCATTTAGTATATTTTTAGAGTCTAAAAAGAAGTATTGTTAACGTCCATGAAGCGCACACATGCGCGGTCACGAAACTACGGAAGCCTCGGCGTTCAGAGCCTACTCTGCCGATAATGCCAGCGTAGAAGAAGAAATTCCCTGTTTACATTGTGGTAAGAGTGCAAGAGTTCTAAACAAACCGGGACAAACACAAGAGGGGTTGATATTGATCTAAAAGAAAGAAAGAAAGAAAAAGAGACACTACATCGCATGCCCAGCATGCGATGTAGTGTTGTTTAGACTCTAAAAATATACTAAATGGCGTAGTTTCAAGTAAATTCTGGACACTACCCACTCAGGGCACTTGCACTACATGGGACGAGCAGTATGGAGGAATACTGACAATTTTTTGTGGACTTTTATGGACCTTTTTGGCTCGGACCCTCAATTGGGGGGACACGAGAAGTCGCCCTGATCTCCGGCTGCATTTGACATATTAAAAAAGTGGTCCAGAGTCTTGCTCACCATGAGGGTAAGTGGAAAATAAAGTTAAATCATTCTGAGGGTGAACTATTCCTTTAAGGTAATTGATGAACACAAAACTTTTCTTGCTAATTGGCAGGATCTTAATGTGGATGGGTTTTAGCTAAACCCAGCGCCATTAAGTATGAGAGTTACGACACACTTTGAACTCGCCGACAGGCGGTCACGTGGTTCATGCAGGATTAAAAACGTCATAAACAACACCGTGCTGTCTGTGGGTTGACCGGATTCAGGCAGGAGGCAGAAAAACGTGGATTATCCTCAGTTTTCCTGAAATATTGACCAGTTATGTTTATTGATTACTGCATTGACTATGTATTTTATCAGTTTTATTTTTTCTTTTAGTACGAGAGGGGAAAAAAAACACTAACAGCCGTGTTAAAGCTGTGTTGTTGGTTTCTTTGCATGCTAGGACAGGTGTGTGACACCTCGGCCTCCTGATGTTCCAGAGGTTACTGCCCTGCTTTTCCCTGATCTGAGTTTATCCCAGATCTACACCCTTACAGTCCTGATGTTTCTGTCTGATAAAAGATTTAATCAAATACTCCAGCTGTGGAGGTCACATCCCCCCTGGTGTTAGATGGACAATTAGATGAATGGCAGATCTGATCTCAATGACTTGAAAAAATAAAATAAAGAGATGCTCTTAGTAATGACTTGGAATTCATTCTTCTCCTCTATAGAGAAGAATGAATATTATATTATTACATATTTTATTACTACATCATATTCAGCATATTTCATGATTTGCTGCGTGAACTGAATAAATACATCAGTCACTCTGTTCATTGTTGTAGTCAGAAAACTAGAGCAAAATAATCTGAATGATTTTCTGAATAATGTAATTAAAGAACAAAATTACTGCCACGTTTTCAAACACAAACAGCTTTTCAAATAAACATTATACAACCAAACATTTAATTATATAAAATAACTTTATTATGCACATTATGAGGTGATGTGTACAAAGTGGAAGAGACACATTCATGTTTCTATGGTGACAGGAAGCACAAGATGGAAGTGGTTGTCTATTTAACAGTAATTCTACTACTACTGATAATATTTAATAATAAGATTTATATAGCACTTTCCATTTGTAAGACAGATCTTAAAGTGCTACACACTAAAAATAAGAAGCCAAGTGTTAAATAATAAAAACAATTTATGTAAAACCACTGTGTAAAAACACACAAAATCTAGACATAACTGCTGCTGGTATACTCAAAAATAAAAGCAGCAACCTCCATCTGCTGCATGGTTTATGAAGCAGGAATCCCTGGTTGGACATCATGTCCCCTCGTCCACTAGTTGGACATCATGTCTTCTCATCACCCTGTGAAGAGAATACAAAGCCACTGAAGTCCTTCAAGACTCGATGCAACTCTTCCATGGATGTACTGCAAGACCTGTGAACACAGGAATTATGATGCAGCATTACAGTTTTAACCATCCAAGAAGACAAAAGACAAGCTGGACCGTGGACATGTTTGTGTTGAGAAAATGGTTTACTAGTTCCAGGTGCAGGAATATACTATATTACTATACATACATACATTATATATATATATATATATATATTTATATATGTATATGTATATATATATATATATATATATATACACATACATACATACATATATATATATATATATATATATATATATATATATATATATATATATATATATATATATATATAATCATCTATATTCACAATGTATTTTTAATGAATGATATCCACATTTATGCAGCTGAGCCAGGCTGTCTCTACATTCATTTTGCTATCTCTGAACCATTGTCTGTTAAAGGATGTAGAACTTTATATCAATCGTAATGAAGAAAAGACGGTTAATATTCTATTTCATATAGTTTACCACCAGGAATTGAGATTATGTGCATGATACAGTCATCACCAAAAAAACACATCTAAATAATATCTTTATATGGAAAAAACGAACTTGCCTATAACTGCAATAAATCTGTGATAACTTCATGTTTTCCGGCGGTGATTATAGCGACTGAAGCCAAGCTAACATTAGCTAACCACAGCTAAACTATAACTAGCTGGCAAATCACACAATAAATGGACTAAAACTGCCACATTAAAGCAGAACTCAGTAACTTCAACTCGGGGCTCCCCCTAGTGGCGTCCTTTCACTGTCGTGTTCAACCCCCCCTTACACCCCCACAGCACACAGACGGCGTCTCTACCTGTCTTTCTTCTATTTTGATCCCTGGATATATTTCTAAGCTTTTTCTAGCTTGTTGATGCTACTTTGCTGCGTTGGTAGCAGCACCACGTCTCCCTCTGCTCAAAGCAAAGACCTGTCTCTTCTGAAACGGGACGTTTTACCCGCGATTTGCGGGTAAATATGCCGTGGATTATATTTTTCACTGGTGTTGGCGAGTAGCAGGTAAGAATACGAACTTTTATTTACTTTTTGCGGATGTGACAAGTGATTATTGAGCCTGAAGCAGTGATGCTTCACCCGGCGCCCAGGCAGCGCAAGCTACGTGAATCACTCTGGTCCAGCAAAGAGTTGGTTATGAGAGCCAGGAGCCGTGTTTAGGTGGTGTGAAGCTAAAGAAATGTTTTCTTCGAATTAGCGCTGGTAGTCTGGTTCAAATCAGAGCTGGAAGCAGCTCGGTAGATAGGGGACCTGAGTACCGTACAGCGGTTTCTGTTCTCGCAAGTTCTGCTCGGGTCGGCGCAGGCAAAGTTGTATTTAGCTGCTCGCAGGCCAGAGCCCCCGGCGGGAGGGGGGGAAACATTGAATCGCTCCGTAAACACTTTGTTTAGCCCCACGGGGATTCCGAAAAGCATTTATTGAGGTAAAAAAGTTACTGACTCTCCCCTTTAAGTTACACTGTTCACTTTATTTGTAACAGAAAATTCAGTTAATGCCTCACAATGCCATGAAATGTTGTCATTTCAGATACTTACTGGCAGAAACGTCCCCTACACGAACGGAATAAACAGCCGTCAATGTTGGAACTTTTACCTTTTTGAACTATTTGCAGCTCCGTGAACCACGTGACTTCCGTATTCCAATCTTTCTATAGAAGTCTATGGAAGTGTCGCCACTCTCATTCAATCATTCTGGCTAAACCTAAACCTAATGTCAGACTACAGACATCTCTGTCATGGTGCAGCAGCTGCTTAAATGGTAGGTATTGAATTTTATATTATATAACATTAAATATAAATCCTTCATTTTCTTCCCCACTCATCGTTCAAGCAAATAAACTGGTTTTTATGTTAATATTGCTTCAATCAATAACAATGCTAAGTAAATATTTTTTCTTACCTATTGCAGAGGATATTTAGTCCATTTATACCACTAATGCCATTGATGTTGAGTGATTTGCCCTGAAACAATACTAATTCCTGTTCAAATATTTTATGTCAAGGAATTTGTCCAGCCTATAAACATTTTTTTCTAATATTTTCTTTAAGATTGTGATAGAAAATATATTGGTTATTGGGGAAAACATATTTGTTGCCATTTTTATGAAATGGAATTACTACTGAAAATCATACTATTGATGGAAAACCTGTGGTTGAATGAAATCACAGATGCATGTTGTGGTTCTAGACAGAAGTCATGGAGAAGCTTTGATGTTTTGTAATCAGATACAATAAAGTATGCTCCTATGTACATGAAAATAGTTGCAGCCAATGAACAGCACACAGTTCATTGTGGTTTCACTGAAGGAGGAACATATGTACCACTTCACTTTGACAATAACAAGTAGGAGGAATCCATTATTCGCTGTTATTCATATGCAAACTCATCCTCTACGAATATGCCCTCCTCTTCAGTCTCCACTTGGCTATTGCTCCCACTTTGTGTGTGTGTGTGTGTGCTTGAGTTTAGAGGGAAAAAACATCCTCCTATATCAATTATGTTGAGTGGTCTCTTCACATTGATTAGCACATAAGAGGCTGAGCCAAAAGCTTTGTTCCAGATATGCAGCAGCCAAAAGGGTTGGAGGGTGTTTGTGTGCGTGTCGGTGAAAAGGCTGCAGAGGACCCTCGAGGTTTGATCAGAACAGAGCCTGTTGGCTTGAAATGAAATGTCCTCTTGTGTTTGGCTGTTTTCCATATCTGGACAAATACCCAAATCATTTACAATAATCGGTATCACTTTCTCCACAGCGCCATATTATCCACAGCTGTCTTGGTCAAACATCAGACAGAAGGGCTTTTTTTGCTGCCTCTGTTTGGAAGTAGGCTGAAGTTAGTTGTGCATGTTTAAGATTCATTATATCTGGTAGTAATCTTTTGTGAATAAATACCATTAAAGCCAAACACCAACTAAAAAAACCCAAAACATTTTCCTCTTTGCCAGAGATCTCAACAAGGGATGCACAATATCGGGATTTTGGCCGATATGCCGATATTTTAAAACTCATATGGCCGATAACTGATATCAATACCGATATTAAAGCTGAAAAATAAGCAGTCAATGCGAGATTTCATTAGTAAAATAGATCGATATTGCATTTTAAAATGTCAATATGATATCAGCATATGAAAATGTTGCAATATTTCAGTGTATTGATATTTTTTTCCCACCCCTAGTCTTCAGAAGTTTTAAAGTCTGTAAAAAAGACGTTTTTGAAGAAGAAAAGTAAGAAGTTTTGGGGTTTTTTTTAGACTTTAGAAACAGCAGGCTGATTGGTTAAATATCGGTTAAATATTAGTTAAATATCGGTGGGGTGCCCGATGTCCAATGCTCAGTTTTCAGGCCGATATAGGCCGATACCGATAGGGGGCCGATTATATCGTGCATCCCTCTCAACCATTCAAAATAAATAACACTCCATCACTGAATCGTGTTCATCACCATGGAAGCATAAGATGATGCTGCATGGGACAGGAGTGGAACTAGTCCTCAACATAAGAAATTCCTAATGAAATGTTTACTGCTGCTTTTTATCCCTGTGGGACGCTCCAATTTACTGTTATTTCAGGTTATAAGTGGACAAAAAAGTCTTCTCCCAAAATGCTACAAAAACATTACAGATAAACATTATTTCACATTTTCGCTCAAATCTGTCCAGCAACTTCATTCCTTATTAAGTCAGTCAGTCAGTCATTTTCTGTACCGCTTATCCAGTTCAGGGTTGCTGGGGTTGCTGGAGCCTATCCCAGCTATTAAGACTATCAAATATGTAATAACTACAATTATTTTAAGTCTTTAAATACCAATTGTATTGCAAGATGGCAGTGCTTCTGTTAAATAAACCTAGAATGAGTTATACTTTTTTTCATAAGACAGGAATTTCATTTCATGCACAGGAGCTACAATTACCTGGAAAGATAATGATGTTTACACAATTTCTCTTGCTAATGGCTTCTGCTTGTGAACAGTATGTGAAATGGGGAAACCATGGCTGCTTTTGTGAGTAACTGCATGTTTTGTAGCAGCTGCAGAAACAACAAATGGAAACTTTTGGTTATTCAGTGAAAAATTAAGTTAATACAATGCACATTAAGCCACATGAGAAGATGGTGCAACCTGCAGGGAGAGGCTGGCTGGGGATGGTGGCAGCAGGCAGTGTTCGGAAAAAGATTCCTGGCTGCTAGTTCCCTCAACCCTTTCCAGGTGGCTGATAGTGCCCCTTTCATTCTGGACCAGGTCCTGGCTGTTAACGGTGAGCATCTACTCAGCTGGACTGGAGAGCAGCTGCTATTCAACTGGATGGGGCCAACTGGATGAGGAGTGTACAGCAGCAATTTCCCTGATCACTGCTGGCTGTTGTCGCCTGGTGGTTAGCGCCTGCTCATTCAGCCTGGGAAGTGGCTGCTACCTTCCAACTGGTGTCTTCTAGTTTCACGTTGCATTCATTCCTGACAGCATGCTAAGTTGTCGGACAGACCGACACTGCGATACTGTAGTCAAAACAGTGTAACTTATAATGCAAAAACTTCACCTTGGATAACCCGCACACTAACTGGGATGCAATGCCTGGAGAGTTTAACCATACAAGCAGGGAACTATGAATGGATAAAGTGTAATTCAAATGTGCAATGACCAGAATGTCCACTAAAGGCGATGGGCGGTCACGATTTAAAGATCCAAAACGTAACTTTTAGACTTTAAAAATATGCGTTTCTGACTTGTTTTGATGGTACACCACATTCATTGTGCGCATTTTCGAGCCGTCACTGCCCAGAGGCATCTTGAAGCACAAACGGCACTATATAACTTTTGCGTCTGGCCGTGACATTGCAACTGACTATTCGTTGCACACCGCGTCACGTACTAGCAAATGGATATGAACCAGACATGAACACGGCGGGTGTTTTGAATGCACATCATGTTGGATTTGGCAAAGAAATGCAAGGAAACATTACTGGAGGAAGAGAGGAAAAGACAGAGAGGAAACAACAGAACAAGAGTCAAGATAAGACTGCCTTTTACTGGCTGGAGTGAATCACAGTACAGGCAGGATGAAGATGGATGCTAGTTTAGTCGCCGATAGGGTCTAAACTTAGAAAATTACTAAATTACTAAAAGTTCCGTTGTGGGTCTTTAGTACATCTATTAATCATGTACCAGGAGTCACTCACTCTACAGCTGATATCTGTCCTGTACTTTAACCTATTTTTTTCTGTAGTCTACCTGTAGCTTTTAATTAATGTCAGTTCATTGTGTGACATAATATCAGTGCACTGGAATTTATACAGAGAACAAAGCTGAACCGTGTGGACCAGCTGGAATAAAGAATGGATCTCATGTCTCTATACTGTAAATGAAATGATGAATCTGTTGTCATGTAAAAGTTTCAAACACTCTAAATCCAAACCTACTAGTACATTTGAGGGTTGATCTGCAGGGTTCAAATTCTCTACTGTAACATTTGCCTGTACTATTAGGCATCTATTGTCTCTCTGCAAGAATATTTCAAACTTTGTATGAATCATCCGCTCGGTTTAACAAATTATGACTTGAATATGAAGAGAAGCTTTTCCAATTAATGTGTGGACTCACTGGGAGCTCCTGCAACATTTCAAATTATCAGCTATGAAATATTCACACCGCGCCTCTGTGGAGACGGAGCAGAACACGGCATGAGCTCCGGCAGCTAATTGGCTGACAGTTCCCCTTTAATGCTCACTGTAACTGTATTCACCTTTTAAACTGACAAGGCTGACATTAATGAATATTTTTCAAGTTTTTCATGCATGTAATTGTGCGGCTGGCAGCTAGAAAATATACTAACTGGTATAATCCATTCCCTCTGATAAAAGTAACACTGAAGCATCTGGGAGCCATTATCCAACATATCCAAATGTTACATTATCCAAATATTCATGATATTAGTGCATCTGCACACTAATGCAATATCAAATTTGCACAAAAGTTTTAAAGTTTATAGAAAAAAATTGACAGATGAGACAAAATTATTGTATTTGAGGAGTTATTTTCTTGACAAAGGTTATAGCTACGTGCTCCTGCTAAATGTTCATTATTACTGCAAACTGGCTTGGGGAATTTCAGTGCGTTTCTCTGCACATATCAGCTTCAACTTTGGGAAGTTGGTGGGTTTCCCCTGATTAACTAATTAAATCAGAGTAAAACATTTCAGTTGGATGAAAGTGACCATTGTCCCTGTTTCATAGATGGGATGTATACTGGAAAGTTTTGAAAATGCCCAACTTTCACCTTAAGATGAAGTTATAATCCAAGAAGATCCCATACTTTTGCTATTGACAGATGTGTAACTGGGCTGTTCTGTCAAGTTGACCTACAGGTCTCATATTAAAATATGATGATGTTTCAGGTTACACAGTATTTACTCAACATTACCCACAAAGTTAGCTGTTGATCTGGAACTTGTGAATGTAGTCCAGACTAGTGGTTCCCAACCTGGGGTCAGGGATCTCCTTAAGAGTGCAGGGGGTCCCCAAAGCTTTGAGCCGACTTGATTAAAATTAAGGTCATGTCCACTCAGAGATGAGTTGAGGGTTGTATCTGCATAAAGTTTATTAGCTTTTTGGTTGTTGCATGAAGGGGTCCTTAGGGAAAATAGATTGGAATCCTCTGCCTTAGACTGATACTGTATATGAGGTGGCTGTAGCTTAGGTGGGAGAGCAGACGCTGTCCTACACTATATGTAGAAGTGTCCTTGGGCAAGACATTCATAAATACCGTAATACATCTATTTTTTTCCTTCTGTTTTCTCTTCCCAGTAATTGCCTTGCTACTCCTTGTGCTTATCTTGCAACTCCTTGAGATTTGTTGGTTATTGATTTCTTGTTACCCAAGGAATCACAGAAACTGCACACAACCGGTTTAGCATTTTATTCATCTATTAGTTTTGTTTGCTAATCCATAACACTTGAAACAGAGAATCTTAATCTTTCCTTGTAATTTCTTGTTTTAGAAAGTCAGCAAAACTGCCCATCACATCCAGGCTTTGAGTGATAAACAGCAGCAACTCTTATATGTGGATTTTCTCCTGCTCTCCGAAGCTGTCTGTCTGGTTTGAACTCAAAATGTTGTTTAGTTGGCTTCTTTACTTTATCACTGGGTTGATTGCCAACAGCTTGTTGGGTTTATTCAGTGGAATTTTCCTTCTGTTTCTGGTCAAACTGACAACAGGATGCTGAATGGTGCACTACTGAACATTTCTTGAGTAACTTAAACATTGATCCAAACACGATTGATGCAACACACCCACCACTTTATTTGGTACACCGATTCAAATAACACAAATAGCTCACATGGCAACCACTTAATGGCTTTAGTCAAGATGATTTGCTGAAGTTAATTTGCAATCACAAACATCTCTAGGCTTCTTAAGAGAATGATCTGGAAAAGAGAAAATATCCAGTGAGCACCCGCTGTATGGACCAAAAGGTTTTCTTAATGAGTTTGACTTCATTTAAAGGAAGGACAATGCATATTCATAAATATATATGTGTGTAAATATGCAAGATAGTTGCCAATGGCTAATTTAATTTCCATCTTTAGTCCCTTCTGCAGGTTGATGTCAACAACATCAGATAATGAAATCAATAAAGCAAAAGTAACAACATGTCGAACTGTTAGCCTTCATGGCCAGTATGAGCAGAAGTAATTACAGACAGAGAAAACGTGTCCTTAAAAACACAATAGGACAAAAAAGAAAAGCAAGAACAATGGAAAGCACAGTCTTACATATCTTTTAACAGAAATGACAGCAATTCTCATTTTTCCCTCTGGAGGTTTTATGTATATTTTTCATGCTGAAGTAAAATACGTTTACAAAGCATGACAACTTCTAATTGGCTGTATCTTATCTGACATTTAATAGACCTGACCTCAGTTTGTATGATGAGGTGAGTCAAGATTACAACACAGATATAGAAATGTACAGGTATTTCAAATCATTTCTAGATACTGAGAAGTCATTCTAATCATAATGTGAAATACTATATTTTCCAGTTCCAGAGACCTGTGATTAAATCTTTTGTGATTTTGTAGAACTATTGTAATTTGTAAGAAACATGTAATTGTAAATATTAAATGATATCTTGATAATGGATTTCTTTGCACTATATACAGGAGAAAACATTGAGATTTTGTTACTTATTGGTTATTACGCTGCCATTCTAGCAGTTTAATTGTGCTGTATGTTGCCCCTAAACTAAAAACAGTTTGACACCCCTGTTCTAGCCCGTCAAACAGGGTGTTTTGGACCATTTAGACATCTACTAGAGTACTATGTCATGGCTGTTCTCAAAAATGCCACAAAATACTTGTCTTGGGACCTATGGACACCTTTATGTCCCTACCAATATCAAAATCAAATCTATGCCCTTGTCAGTAAGTATGAAAAACCAGAAGTAAGACCAAGTGATTGGGTCCAGGGGAGGAACAATATGGACTAAAAGCTGTATAAAATAGGAAAAGATGTTCTGTTAAGTAATTCAGACATGGTTAACATGCAACTGCTCAGCTTCACCTGCTGGCTAAAATCAACATTTTCTTTCATGTAAGCACACTTTTCTTTTGATTGTAATTTTTGATGCGGTGCAGCAGTTTTACAGGTAAATCAACCTGCTGCAGAGAAAAAAAAAAGAGCAGCTCACATTTATAATAAAATATCTGTATTCTGGATACAACAGATTCTCTTGAGTACAATAAGATAACTAGTTTACATTCACATCCATCCAACCATGACTTCCTTCCTTCTCTCAAATGAAAGCTGAACTCTGCTTCACCTCTACGAGACCATGTTTCCATTTACTTTTGCACCACTTGTTTAGATTTTGCCACTTTTTTTCCATCTTAGCTCAAGACATCATTGTTTATTGTCTTTCAGCCATTTGCTGCCACTCAAACATCCCCTTGGAGGCAGAATCTGTCAAAGCACTCATAAAAATACTGCTCAGTCAGGTTTAACTTCATGTTTTCATTGTTCAGCTGGTGGGTGTTTTCATAATCACTGCTGCCATAATATAATTACTGACCATCACCTGTCACACACATATACATAGAAAATTATTCCTCAAAAACATGCCACATTGAATTGTAACTTTCTCATTTTTAATGAAGCTGCCTTTGTTTACTGTTATGCTGCAACAAGGACAAACAACAAAAAATGAAACGACACAGAGAGCACTTCCTTAACTTAAGCCAGCTCCTTTGTTTCCTGTCTTTCATTACTGGACAAACTGATTAATACAGGTGTGTCTGGCCATTGTTGTTGTGGTTACTGAGGTCAGTAACCATGGACATTACTCAGGTAGAATTACAGAATTATCATGGTTTGGACTAAAACGTCATTTTTATTTCTCAACAATGTAACCATCAATGACCATTTTTCATTTAACTTTTATTCATTCATATGGGTAAGCCCCATTAAGGCACTGTGGGCTGGATCTATCAAAGTTTTGCATGTATAAAAAGGTTAGCAATCTCATTGTACACACAGAAAAATGTGCAAACTGATCTAGGAACAGCGTGCAAAAAGTGGCTGCATTTTTCAAAAGTGCTAAATAGCGCATCCTGTCCAGATAGTTCGTCTGCTGCAATGAATATGCAATATGGGGCGTTTACGCGCAATTATGCATGTGCTGGGAGGAGAAAATGTAAATATGTTAATTTAGCACTTGCAAAGTGATTTATCAACCCTGAAATGGATTTCATGGCTGAGTTTTTTGCATGTATTTTTGTACATCTGAAAAGCAGGTGCAAATGGCAGCTTTGCGCACAAAAGACTTCAGCTTCTGAGGGTAACAGTGCTGGACAACTCCGATTCAAAATATTTTTTCATGAGAAGTGAGGGCAATGCATTCAGTTGTCATTGTTGAATTCAATAACAATCAACACAGCAAACACCAATATTTAAAGGAACCAGGGGCTGGATGAAAAAATGAGACTCATGAGTGACAAGACTGGTGTTGAGGGTAACTGCAGCCAGCTGGCGTGGCGCGCACAGACTGATGCAGTAATGCTGTTTTTGATGCTGATAAAGTCTTTTTCTTTGTGGTGCCACTTTTTAGTGGGCTGTTAGTAGATCTGAGTCATTTGCTGACGGCAGAAGAATCTATAACTATTCCTTACAGTGTTTGAATCCACCACGACCATCTTCTTCCTGTATCAAAACTGTCGGGGACGCGTATGTAGCGTCAATTGACGTTACATCCGTAGGACTGCATGAGAAATTCAGCCACCAAATTGAAGCGCATTATGCAGCACACAGCCTGTTCAAGGCAATAGAGAGATACGAGGGTGAGCTCTTTCTTTTCCGTTTTTAATGCTTCATCATCCATTAGCATTGAAAGACTGGACATGTATGAGTGTTCTGTCACAATTCCTGCCCCTAGCTCCTTTAACATGGGTGTTAAATATTCTGGACAAACAAAACAGAACCTTTGCAGCCCCGGTGGAGCTTAATGGTAACTAAAGCTGGCATTAATTGCCTTTTCATTTCCCCTTGTTGCCAACGACACATTCTGGGCTGGACATCACAGGATCACCTGGCAGCGCAAGCCTCTGGCTCCATTTGCATTGTGCCAAAGAGTGCACACTGTGCGTAGATGTCAGAGACCATCTTCAAGGCTGCAGACACTTTCATTTGTTCAGCATGTCCTCTAAATGTACTTTCTGTAAATTACTGACTGTGTGGGGTCCTGTCACTGTGCCTCCAATTGATCATGTGCCCTGCTACTTGGCCACAGGGATATCCCTTTGGCTGACTGGTAAGCGTGCGTGACTCTCACCTGGGAGTTTGCAGGATCAAATCCTCTCCGGGCCTTCATTGCGTACCTTGCCACATTCTGGCATTGTTGGCAGGACCCATATGATGCTGGTAAACAGTCCATGGATTCAAGATTGGTGGCAGCCTGCGTGAAGCACAAGGACGTGCTTGTGGAAAGAGGGGGAGAGATGTGATGGTGTGGGGTTCTGTCATTATGCCTCCAAGTGATCATGCTTGACTTGTTGGCCATAGAAATATCCCTTTGGCTGAAGGGTAAAGCAAGTGTGACTCTCACCTGGGAATTTGCAGGATCAAATTCCGCCCAGGCCCTCATTGCGTATCCTTGCCACATTATATTTTCATTTCCCTCTTCCACTAATATCTTCATCTCCATAGGGTCCTATTGCCTTTTGCGCTGTTGTCTCTCGCAATTTCCGATGCTGCAAACCTCAAAGCACCTCACAGCGTTTCCAACACGTTCCAACACCTGCTTTCATTTGCACAATCATTCTTTGTAAATCGCCTGCAAACCGTGGCTCAGCCCCTAGATTGCATGGGCAAATTATTGCACGCAAATTTGGATCTTAGTAGATCCAGCCCTGTATCTTTTGCAAAGGGGAGTTGTTTACCCAACCCACATGTCATTGGAGGAAGAAGCATCTGAAGAGTATACATGCACCCATGGTGAGAAACTCCTCATTGTTCAAACCCCTCCCCAGCTGCAGCTCGAACCAGCAGTCTTCTTGCTGTGAGGCCACGGGGCTAACCACCACACCACCATGCAGCTCAATTTGCAGGCCACCATTGTTACCCATACCCACATGAATTGCCACCAGCATACAGTAAATATCATTTTTACCCCTCACATACAATTTATGTAAGACCACTAGAAAACACACATTTTTGAAAATGGAATTATAGTCTGTATTTTCCTGCACAGACAAACAACCCATGCACAGTTTGGGGAGGAGGCCCGTCTTGAATGCCTCAAGCAGCAGAGGACACAGGGTAATTCTAAAAAAGTGGAAATGTTGTGGAAGATGAAGTACCTCTATAGAATATAGAGATTGACAAGCAGAAGTCAGCAGATGTGATAGATGTGGCAATCTGAGATAACAACAATAAGAGAAGATCTAGGCACTTCCTACGACTGTACCAATGTTCATTGGCAGAAGAGAGAGTTTAAGCCTGTGAAGTAGAAACCAGGACAATCACAAGTCACTTTCCAGTCCAGCGATGTTTTTGGGACGGAGACAGGAGCTAAAACAGAATTCTTAAAACAAAAGATAATGAGCAAAATCTTGCAAATATACAACACAAGTAAGATAGCGTGCTTCTTGAAGCCTGAAGCGTGTAAAAGAAGTCCAACAGAGCCCCCAAATTAAATCATGCTGTAAATGTCATGTTGGGGGCTAAGCAGAGATAAAGAGGTTGACCAAATGCTCTTGACTGCAGTGCCTTTCTCACAATGACAGAGATTCCTGGCTCAGAAGTGTCCTAGAAAAACTCTAAAGTTTCTAAATTCACACAAGAACAGAGACCAGACACAAACATCAGATAAGACTTAGTTGTGTATTTGTATATGCTTGTTAGTTATTCTCTATCTGGCTGCAAGACTTGCCATGCGCCAAGTTGTCATAGTTCTAATTTTGTTTGCCAGCAGAATGTGATAAGATCTTCATTTTAATGTGCCCCAGATGGAGAAAATAATAATTTGCATCAGTTATCAGGGAGACAAGATGAGGCTGTTTTGTACTGGCAGGGAAAATTCAATCTCTTTCTCTCTACTTACCCTCTTTTTCTACTCCTGCATTTCCATTTGATTTAAGTGTCATCTGTCGACCTCAAAACATTCTCAGAGCCACTTGAACTTTTCAAACTGTTAATTGAGACTTGTTCTGACACGCTGGGGGCTGATTTCTCAGGCAGGAAATCCATATTCATGAAGAAGGTCATAAAGCACAACACCAAGAGACCACTCGTGTGGATGCCTTTGAGCAGGATTTTTTTCAAGCTTCTTCAATTTTTAATTGATTTATTCATCTATTCTCAAATCAGCTTAGCTTGTTTCTAAAGCTCACATGAATATCTAAAGCACACAGGACCCTGATCATTGCTTTTCCTTGTTGTATCAGTAGTCAGTTGTTACTTGTCATGGCTGCTTTGCAGATCAAAGAATTTGTCATTGATGTTTTAGCTTTAATAAAGGTGATCATATTTGAATTAAAAATTAGAATAGATTTAATTAAAATACAGTAAATAATGACTTTCATTCTGAATTATTGAAGCTCATATATCTGTCCCTTTTTTGTCTGAGCGGTCTAGACATTGACAGCTGCCTTATACTCCTGATACAGCTCAATGCCTGCAATAGCGCTCATTATCTTACAGCAAGTATGATCGTTGTGCTGAGCAGAACTGGCTGAATAAAACCCAACATTTTTTTCTCTTTATTTAATGAAGCCCATGTTGAAACTAAAATAAATGTTTGATAGAAAAATTATCCTTGAAATATAAAGATTTGTTTTTTCTTCAAAAATGTGCTGCTCAACACACTTTTGATTGAAGATGCTGGTCGGCCATGCTTTGTGGTGAGATTGTGTGAGCGTTACAGCCCTCCAAACTTCAAGCAGAAATAAAGCTACAGAAAAATCTGCATGTAAGTGTGCTCTGATTTGTTTTTTTCTTCCTAAACCCATCCATCTAAACTCTTTCTAAATTGTCAGGTATATTTCACTGCTTGGTCTGATGTGAAGACTTTGTAGATACTCATATACAAAGTTTTTCTTACAGCTTAGTTTACTTAAAGGTAGCTTCAAGATATGTCATTTTTCATATTGATAGCTTATCAGGGGTTCTTTACATTAAGACATGTGAGACTGGTTCCATCTCCCAAGTATGAAAGAATGATAACATTGTTGTAGACTATGGCATTTTTGTCATAATGTAAAAGGACAAATTAGTGTGGAAGTACATCTAGTTTGTTGCTAAAATTACCTGCATTTAAGTGGTTGGTAGAGACCCTAACATAGAACAACCAGGGAGGACTGGTGACCTGTACAGGGTGTATATCCAGCCTCCTTCAACCCTACATTGGAATTAGTGGGTATATAATATGGATAGATGGATGGGAAACAACTACGGGTGCATTCTGTAAGCACTTGGTGAACCAAATACTGAAATCAGCATGCTTATATGTTTTTGGTCATAAAAAAATATTAAACTTGCAAACTTGTAGTGTATATTGGATATCTTGATATAGTGTTTGTTTTAATTTTTTTTTCTTTTTGATATACTGTTGAGATCCCTGAGGGGAAATTAGGGTTCTGCATTTTACCCATCTCTGTACAGTGGTACCAGAGGGCAGTGGGCTGCTGCTTGGGGCACCCGGGGGGCAGTTGGTGGGGGTTGGGCACCTTGCTCGGGGGTCCACAGTGATTCACCTGAGTGTCATGTCGGGTACTCGAGCCCAGGTCCTCCACACCAAAGCCCACGACGCTGCCACTAGGCTACCCACTCCCCCAATTCCCAACTTTGAGGACATTAATCTTTGTTTTCATCCTCAGATATTTTTCTACTCTGTCCTCACACTCTGCCTACGAGGAGGCACAGGCTGTGCTTAGATATGTTCAGCTTCACCCATAAACTGCATTTCTTCACTCACAGTCATTGCTATGAATATAAATTCCCTGCAAAGATGCTGGGAGTGAACGCTTGTCGTTACTGAGAAAATCCATATTAGGAGGGTGGGATTGTGGGGCTTTCATGTTTGAGTCCAAGTTTGTCCTCCCGTGTGAAAATGCTGCCAGTGCACTTCAGCTACATTCACACTGAGAGCAAAAGTGGCCCCAAATCAGACTTTTTTTGAGACACATTTCTGTTTTTTCATGACGGTACAACACTTTTTTTTCTTAGTTGACCCAGGCCACTTCCATAAATCAGGCACATATTTGATTTTGAAAGCAACCTCAGTCATGTTGCATTTCATCCAATTTTAACCTCATTTAAGTGAGACAAACATTATAATTTTGTGCACTGGGAGGCAGGATACGGGAAGATCAAATGTAACAAAAAACACGAATGAAACAATATTCTATCATAATTTTGTCAGTTTTGATGCAGAATAACTTCAAAATTTATGAAGACACTAACACAAAGCATCTTATTTACTTCTTAGTCTTCTGCACATTCAGATGTCATCAGGGCTGTAGACTGTTCACATGGAGTCTGATGATGGTTGCAATAACTTATGATGTGAAAAACCACCTGAAGAAAAATAAACCCTCAGTAAAAAATAAAAAAATAAAAAAATAAAAAAATAGTAATGAAACATTAAGACCTTCAGTGTGAACATGGCCTTAGTTTTGCATTGAATACTGTGTTTGGCTCCTTCATGACTTTTGTGTGCTGCCTGTTACACCTTTAATGTGCGTGGGCTTCTCACTGCATCTTGCTATTTCTTGCTATTATTCATGGGTCAGTCAAGCATGTGTTTTTGCTTCTCCCATTTCATTTAGTTTAGTTTTCTTCTTTCACGGCATCTTTTGTTACTTTATACAAAATCAGTGAAGTTCACCCACTAGCGTTCCAGCAAACCACTTATGTTAACAAGTGTTTGATTCAAGAGTTTACTATAAAAAGGCTCTACTTTTAAAACTTACAAACTCACAAAATATGCAGTCAATTTCCTTTTAAACCTTAAATTTCCATCGAGGCAGATAGCCAGCCCTCCTAAATCTGATTCTGGCCGTTAAAGGGAGTTTTTACTTTACCGTTTCCCTGTGCATGAAGGGAAGGTTTGATGCAATCTGATGGTTTCCTCAAAGAGGCAAGTCCTTCTTATAAATTGTGTCCATATGAACATAATTATTATAAACCGGTATAATGTAAATTATGCCATTTTGATTGGATTATGTTGAACTGGATTTTATTTGGACTGTATCTTCAAAAGTGCCTCGAGGTGACTTTGTTAGAAATTGGTGCTGTGTAAACAAATTAGAATTAGAAATTAGAATAGGCAAGCTTTTTGTCATGGCTGGTACCTATAAGAATGCGCACCATACCTCAGTTCATTGATTTTTAACACTTTCAGACAGAAAAAGGTTCCAGTTCATTTTACAATAGCATATAAATCAGCAGCAGCAGAAATCAGCTTTAGATCAATAATCCATCCCAGCGAATGTTTAACCAGCTTTGTCAAAATACACATTATTCCATGGTAGCGGTGAGGCAGCTGTATAGTTGAAACATTTCATGTTGCTGCTTTTGATTCCAGTGTGTTTTCTTATTCATCTTTGAAGATCCATTTCACTTCAAGCCAAAGACTGCAGTGTGTTGCTGCGGCTGATCTAACAACAAAGAGATGCAGCAGCAAATAAGAAAATACCTATAAAATAAAAGAATAAATTTATAAAATGAAAATAAAATAAACAATGAAACATGAATTAACCATGTGAATCTACAGAACACATGCAAAATGGTAAAGCAGGATGCAGGTATGATCATTTCAACCTTGAACATGAATTGTGCCCACCAGGTTTTATTCTTCAGGCAAAAAAATGGATAAATTCTGATCATTCACCATGAAATTGCGCCTGTTTAGCCCTGTGACTGGTGCATGCAGGCATTTCAGAATTAAATACAAAAAAGATGAAGGTTGTAATTGTTCCAGCCTCAAATCCAGCTTTGAATCTTCCTAAAGGCAGCGTGATAATCTGATGTCTTGACTGTAATGAACAGAAATTGAACTCATTTAACTTCTGATTTCCAATAAAAGCAGGGGAAATGTTCCAGCATTTCTCTTGAAATAAAATCATGTTGCACCTCATTTAAAGCCAGCTGCTCATATAGGACGTGGCGTTGTTGTGCCGTGATACAAGGTGTGATCTGAATGATTTACGGTGCTTAGATTTGTCGGGAGGGGGAAGCTGCCGCACATTTTCTGATATGCAGACATGTCAACACTGAGAGCACTTAAAGCCTTCAGCACTAGCACAGCTCTGATTCTGTCATTAATGTGTTTTTCATGCTGAATTAGTGCAAATATCGCAGGAGAAAATGACAGCAAGCAGAATATATATAACCTACATTTAAAGAGCTTAAAGGCAAATCATAATTGCAAATTGGCAACTTGACTCCTGGCCTTATTTCAGAGCAGATCCAGTTTAAATGATTATCAAAGGCTGCATCTGCTCAAATTCGATTATGCTCAGATTTATAGTGATGGCTGGCAATACACTTTAGACCTTCATCTTACATACAGTAGTGTAATTTACATGTAATTTTACATATTCACACATCACATTTAAAATAAATGTACTCGAATATCAATAAAGTTTAATAAGCAACAGCAAGGTTGAAAGATGATGGACAATGAATAATTTAGATTCGGTGGATGGTGAATGCAGCTTGATAAATAAAAGAGAACTCAGATCATCATGAGATTGCTTCCTGTGTGGGCATGGTGCACATGTGTGCTGTTTGATGCAGCTGACTGAATTGATTGATAGGTTTTAAATTTATTTCATAATGGAACGTGAGATTGAACCCAGACATTTACTCCTCATGTTTCAGCTTCTCCCTTCCCACCACCTCCTCACCAGGTCAGTGTTTACTCCCAAGAATACAAAATGTCCAAATTAGCAGCTGGATCCAAAGCAAAGTCCTTTTCAATAGAAAATGGAAATGATATAGTGCACAGGCTCTATGCCTGACCTCAGTGGGCACGTTTATACTGAGACTTTTTCCTCTTTCGGAATGAAATCATTCTGATTGAGGATTTAAAGCAACCGTTACAGATCTTGCATTTTAGAAAGTACAACAGAATTATTTCAGAATATCAAAAGTCCCGCCTTACTCAAAGACCCAACCCCATTCCCTTTGCCTCCTAACGCAGAAGCAAAGGTCTGACAGGCATGTCGGGCTCGGCCAATCCACGGGGGCCACACTGCAAGGATTGGTTGGAGTTTTCATTGAAAATGTAAAGATTGGAATAATATTTTATTTTGATTAATGGTGGTTCTGTCTTGTATTTCAGCGTTCCATAACCTCATTCATAGCATTTTACCCTGTTAAAGAAATAGTGTAACAATGCAACATCAGTAAGGGTTGCTTTAAGGGCAGCTGTTTAACTAATTCATTCCAATCTGGCGTGTACACGTGCCAACATTTATTGAAAACGGTCCTGTCTGACATGTGCAGAATGATGTAATTCATATTCATACAAACTGATCATAACAGTTGTGGTTTCTGCAGGACTGTGGTTTCAGGCGCTCCAACTGCAGATAAGAGAAAAAGGCCTAAGCGAGTTTAAATTAAAAACAAACTTTCCGTCGATGACCAGGGAATTATGTTGCTTACCACCATCTGTCAAAGTAAGGAAGCGCCACGTGTTGCATGTTGACATTTCATCGAAGTGCTGTAAGAACGCAACCTTACAACTTTCTGAGTCAGCGTTTACATGATTGGTTTGGGAAAAGGAATATTCCACCCCTGTGAAACCGAATGGAAATTAATTCATTTTGGCACTTTTCATTCGTAAAGAGGTATTTACATGGATCATTCTCATTCCAATTATAATTACTAATCATTAATTTCTAATCATGAAATTGGTAATGTCTAAAAAAGCACTGTTCAAAAGTAGAAGTTATAGAAAGTTAACCTGCATAGTTTTGCAGATGTTTTAAGGAAAGTGTTGCTCAGGTAAATATCTCAGGAACCCACTGGCTGATGTCAATGACCGTTACACTAAGCAGGTTCAACAAACTCTGAGTGTAACCCTGAACTCTGAGTTGATCTACTTGGAGATACGAAACTCTTTTCGGTCCCAGAACTGCTGATTTGAGTTGGTTTGATCAACTCAGAGTAGTTCAACCCAGGGTTTTACACGTGCGCTACCATGATAAAAAGCCAGCATCAATGGAGCACCGATTTGATGAGTCATGGCAATGTAGACGCAAGGGTGGGGCTGCGTTCACCATTGAATGGAACTATAACTTCGAAAGCCTCATATGGCGAGTTTGAATTGCTGCTGCAAAAAGAACAAGACAGCGTGGGACAAGATTTAAGTTTAAATGCCATCCTTTACAATCACAATAATGTTATAGGGTAGAACTGTTTAATGGTAACGCAACAGTCTAGGATCCTGTCAGTATGATTCCAGGTGTTTTTGTGAATGGATGCCTGTTTGGTTGAATGGTTTGCACACCTAGCTCCCACCTGGGAAGCTGATGTTCAAATCCATCTCTGTACTTTCATTGCAGCCTTTTTATTTATTTAAAGGAGTCATCACCCAGAAATCCCACTTTTTCACATTAAAACATGTGTCTTGGAACAGGACCTCAGTTATAATGTGCCAGAAAGTCCAGAGAGTGAAAGTAACTTCGTCTTTGAGTGTGGGCTCTCTCTTCTCACCGGAATCGGCCACAACACGCGCTCTCCACAGTACGCGATTTAAATTTCTTTCTCTGAATAACATGAACTAGAGAGGCTGCTAGCTGCTAAGCTAGCCTCTTTAGCGCCACCTAAAAGCAGCTGATTATCTGCCACGGAGTAGTTATGACTATTATGACCAGCTGTTATGACGTGAACTAGAGAGGCTGCTAGCTGCTAAGCTAGCCTCTTTAGCGCCACCTAAAAGCAGCTGATTATCTGCCACGGAGTAGACCAGCTTTGTCAGAAAGGACGCCGACGACAAGGAGGAGGAGGACGGGGGAGATTGCCGTGCTGAGTTGCCTTCGCAGAAATTCAGCAGTTTTCGGTGCTTTAACAGGAGAGACAGCTTTACCAGGGACCAGAGGATTATATTTATCAGTGAGGATGTGCAGTCGGTAAGTGTTGCTGCTTGTGTAACTTGTTATCTTTTGTGTAAGAGACCTGTAAACGGTGGTTGACGAGTGGACAAGCTGCTAATGTAGCTACAGAAGCTAACACTGTTTGGTTAACTTCACGTCAGACGTCCGCTCCTTATATTCATCAAAGTCCAACCCCTCTACTCCACGGATCCTCTGGAGGGCCATCAACTGTGCCGTTACGTTTTTATCATGTTTTTCTCTGTTGGGACATCATTTCCTTCACTTGGTCTGTCCTGATAAAACTTTGTTTTGGCTTTGACGTTTGCCTCGTGAAGACGCTTACAGACAGGTCCAACTCTCGTGCGTATTCTCGCGACAAAAAAAAGTTTGAGAGGTTAAAATGAGCTCATTAAATTTTCAGCCCATCCAACTATGATTAAAAATTCATTTGAAGATAATTTAAGAAGGATTGTGTATGTAAAACACGAGGTTTTGACACCTTTAACTTGGGTGCATCCCGCGGGAGAGAAGCACTCTTGTTGGCAGCATTAAGATGAAATATAGCCGTTCCATTTCTCAAATGCCCTGAAAATCTATTTGCGAAAAAACGCAGGGTAATAAACAATAGCATCTCTGCTTTGAAGGGAAAGCGTATGGCAACATGAAAAGGTCATACCTGAGATTGGACCCCAGTTTACCACATGACAAACATGCACAATAACCATATACCCAGTGACACAGTTGTAAAGACAAGTAATCAGGACAAACCATCTCAGAAACGGAGAGACAGGACCTCCAACCGTCACTTACGGCTGGTGATATCACACATGTACGGACGGATCAGCTTGTGTAAGTATGACTGTGATGTGAATCTGTAACGCCAGAAATGACAGCTGTCCGGAAATGAAAGAACATCTATCTGCACTCTGATAACGATCTCCTGAATGTTTAACTCTCCATGCAGTCTTGCTGCATCTTCATCCATGAAATCCTTACTGAAAGGACACATCTGTAACCTACCAACTCTGAGTCATTTTGAACATGTTTTATTTGAGACGGCAGCAGCCAAAACTTGCCGCCGACTGTTTGAATGAATGAGGAAATGAAATAGCAAGAGTGGCTGAAAGTGGGCGGAGACAGCAAGAAACTCAAGGTTTCTTCACATTAACCTGCTCTTGACCAGGTTATTTTCAGAGAGTCTGTTACTATGGTAACTGGCCAATGGTTTAAAATACCCCTCTTTGTGAAACAGGCTAGAGTTACTCCTCTTTCCCTGGGTTGAGTTACCGACCTTTGTATAACGGAAAATTCAGTTTCCCTAATTTCAGGGTGAAACAACTCTGGGTTTTCATTAAACCTGCCTCGTGCAACAGACCCCAGTTCAAGGTTTTGCTGTCAATGTTTGCAAATTCTCAGCAGTTTCAGCATTTTCACATTTAAATCCAGTCAGTGGTGATACTTCGCAAATGAGTTTGACGCCTGTTGGTTTACATTAAAGAAATTCTTCCACAAAGTCATGGCAAAAATTTAACCACATTGGTGTGTCCATTTCCCTTCTCACACAACACCATGTTCTTCTGCTCATCACGTTCTCTGGCTGGTTTGTTTTTGTTGCCACTGGTGTCCATGTAGAGATGTACAGTATAGTTGCCATGTTTACACCACTATTCATTTATGCTCTACACCAGTGGTTTTCAAACGTTTTGAGCCACAAATCCCAAAATAAAATACTTTGGTGTCAGAATTTTCATATGTAAGGAGGGGAACATGAATGCTGGTGTTATCAGCTGTGGAAAAAGCCCCCAAATGCCCAAATTCAGCTTTTCTCAGGAGAATTAATGTTTTCTGGTGGATTCAATTCACTGCTGTGACAAGTAAACGACATGCCCAAAATCAGCTTCTCTCACTGAGATAATGCCGAATTTGGATTTTTAACTCGGTATTAGTAGCTATTTATGCAATAGTTAAGAAATTGTTTTGATTTCACAGATTAATCTCTTTACAATAATTTGTTGATAGCCCCCCAAATGTATTTGATGAATGTAGGCTTTATTTCTTGAAAAAAAAAAAAAAGATCCGGCGACCACCTGAAATTGTCCCAAATGGGGCTGCCAACCCCCAGTTTGGAAACCACTGCTCTACACAAATAAATAAATAACTCAGGTAGCAAAATTTCTGCCCCACAGATTTTTGGCACGAGCAGATCCAACAACCACAAATCAACCATCACAAAGTTGTTATTGTAGGCACGTCTCCTGGTGCACAAGGCTCCACTGGGATGTTTAAATGTCTTCATCAGGTTGGTGTGCCTTACATATGTATGACCACATATTGATTGCATGCACATACAGGACTTGCTTGCTTATTTTTCCTGATGCCTCCATCTGTAATTGAGCAACAAGTACATATACAACATGGGACCAAAGTAGTCCTGCAGTAGTCTGTAATTAAATATAACAATCAGACAACATACATGTTTGGATGTTGGTTTGCATTGAGATGAAATGAGTGAACAATGCTTCATTTATCCCAGAGGGAAAATGCAAATTGTGTTGTCTTTAATTCATACTTATGCTCATTACTGTCTGTTTCAGTAAGCATCGCAACCCAAAATCACTTACTGCCGGACGGTCGTACCAGTTTTCTGCCAGCCTGCACAGCCGGCCACTCCCTTTTTAAATCAACATGGATGTCAGAAACATTCAGATTTTGTTTGACAGCTCATCAAAGCACACACTGACCTGAAGCCAGAGCTCATTGGTATCCCTGTGGGGGAGAAAAAAAAGCCTTCAGCAGAAATAATGACATTAGATTGGTGAGTCACTGCCAGGTGTTGTGTTTGATGCATATTTATGTTTATTTTGTAAGTTGACCCATGAATCATAAAGTAGTGATTTGTTTGATTCCCTTTGTGCTGCTGCAGCTAAGACGTGTCAACAGATGCCCAAACCACAACATCATCATATTGTGTTTACATCAGAAAGAGGAAAATTTGCAAATTAACCAAACAAATTCATGAATTCAACTCTATCCAATATATCTGAATAAACCCTCCCCAAAAACAAACACATATTAGCATTTTTCTAATCTGACACAAGACTGAATTGTTTGAAGCCTCCCATAACTGATCTAAAAATAAAGCTGTTTTGCAACCAGACATCACGGTGCCTGTGGTTTCATTAGGGCATATATTGATTCTACTAATAAAAAAAAAAAATCCTTAGTTAAGAATGGAAAACAATCACTTTATGGCTTCCTGTGAGAAATGAGAAGCAGCTCACCTCCTGTTCTACGTTTTATTTGCCTGGATGGAGATCCATTAAAGGAAAAAATGAAGGAGCCTGAAAGTTTAGTTTCTGTTTTGCTTACCCACACATTTATCTGGCTAAAGTGTGGACATGCTGTGTGTGGATGGTTGTGATGCATTTCCTCTTTAAGGCTGACAGTCCAAAGAGAGACCGCTACTGTAGAGAGTGATGGTGGGGGGAGAGAGAGGAAGAGCGAGCCAATAGGAGAGAGAGGGTGCAGACACTCTGTTTGTGGCACCTTGTAGTGAAGAGAGTGAGGAGGTGGGAGTAAGGAAGGGAGGGAGAAGAGGGGAGGGGGGGTGCCACTGGATGGGATGGTGGTGGGGGGATGAAAGCAGAGGAGGAGAGAGCAGGATGAGAGATAGCAGCACTGCAGCGAGAGCGAGCGCCCTGCCTGCCTTTGCTACGAGTGTTGACTCCACTTTTCCTGAGAGCTGGTTATCTCCCCTCCTGCGTGAGTCATGGAAGTGATTTAGAGTCGGCGAGCGGAGCAGCAGAAAGCCACGGTCCTGGTCTGTGCGTCTGCATCGTGGGCAGGTAAGCTCGCTCTGCAGCTTTCTAATTGCAATCCTTTTCACCTGCTTTCTCTTTTGCCATCTCACAAACAACTTCTGTGGAGTTTTGCTCTTCTTCACTTTGCCTCTCCTCCTCCTCTTCCTCCATTCTCCAGCTCACTTCTGTGATTATCCAAATTTTCCTCATCTCAGTCACAGAGTAGTTTGTGATGAGCGGGGCTGTGCTGTACAGTAGGACTGTGCTGCCGTAGCTCTCTGACAGTCTGTGCAGCATCTACAGCCTCTGTATTGACAGGCGGACCCAACTGGGCTGAGGGTTGGAGAAAGATGAGAGGGAGATGAGTCAAACCTCAGCTCAAGGGACCAGGAGGGTAATGGCATCAGCAAAAATGATGTAAATCTGTGTGAGAGCTGAGGGGGGAGATAAATGAGCTCAAGATGCTCATCATAGTTCATACTGCAATTATGTGAAGTGTTTGCATCCTGATTCCGTGTCTAAGGAAAACCACGCTGGCTTGAGAGGTGAATTTGTCTCACGGCGTCCCTTCATGTGCACGATGGCTGAGTTGGAAGGCAGGTGATCAGAGATTTGTGGCTCAGCCCTCCTGAGTGACAGCTGAGCTTTATCACAGCTGTCATCATGACTCAAGCTGGTAAACTGCAGCTCAGCTTGTGACACAAATCCCCCCGTCCCCTCAGCGATGAGGGAGTAGTCTGCCTTCATCTCGCAGCTGGATTAGAGTGATTTACTGTTGCTCCTCATCAGCCCTGGTGTGTTTGCGTTAGGTTTGACCTATAATGGCACCTAATGGCATCATATGTTATTTCCAAGAGGACGCTGTCAAACGGGACAGTGTTGCCAGCCACATCCAGCTGTAATATGGCAGCTGTTATTGATGTTAGTTCTCCGAATGACCCTCATCACAACCACTGATGGCAGAGGTGCTGGACAAGAATTAATGGAGCTCTTAAAATTAGAAATTACATTTATTGTTGGCTGGATTCACCCTCAGCCAGGACTTCCATCACTCTCTCTGTCTGTAAAGGACAACTCGAGGGGATATTTTTATCTTAGTTGGCTGGCCCACTAAGTAGTCTTCTACACAGGCTTTAATTGAATGTAGAAAAATATTAGGGTCATCGCCTTCACATTGATCTTCAGGCCTGTTCTCCATCCCTGCAGTCTAGCAGCTTAAAAATCCTTTTCATTGATTTGTCTCCTTCTGTGTACCTGCATCCCCAGTGTTGTGATTGGTATAGATTTAATTGGGGAAATCAATAAAGGAAAATGGCTTTTACCTGGCTGACCTCATTCTTGTGCTTAGTGACAAAAAAAAAAGAAGAAGAAAAGAAAAGAAAGAAGCATCCTTTTTTGGATTCAGTTTAGTTGTGTTTGCGACGCGATGCCAGCTCCCTCAGACTTTTTAAAAACCTTAATCACCTTATTTTAAATTCAAGATGTTGCAGTAAAGTTTCCGTATCGCGGCCAGTGAAGCAGCTCAAGCACCGAGATCAATTAAAAGGCAAAAAACAATGTCAGGGGGGAAGATACAGCCAGCAAACAAAATAAGCAGGATGTGCCAGGGGGAGTTGAAATTAACCAGGTTCTTCTTCGTCAGGCTTAGGTTGTGAAGTCCTAATTTCATGTGTATTATGTTCAAAAACAGGTGAAACTGTTGCCTCCAGGGAGGATGGAGATTTGCGATTCCAAGCACAGGATATAGATTTTCAAGCTCAAATCCAGTGGATGCAAAATCTGTAAAGTGAACTGAAAAAAATTGTTTTGCACTACAATATCTGTCTGGGTGCTTTTGAAAATGATGTCAGACTGAAACCCAGGCTGTAAAAAGAAGCACCATCCCAGTGTGCAGGATTCTGACTCAGAAAATGAAGATTTAGACATCATTCAGAAAACTTATACAGGAAGATACCGACTGAGTAAACTGTAATTTTACATGTTGATTGAATGGTGATATCTTTAATCTGTGAATAGTGATTTCCAATAAAGAATCGATTAAATGACTTATTTCATTCCTACATGACAACACACCAAAACTTCTAATCTTATCTGTTCTTGTATAACAAAGGTTGGAGGGATGAGTTTTTATCTAGATCTGATGGGTATAAGATGTTATTCTTAACTAAATATGACAACGTTGTTTTTCCTGTTGACATTATTTAGTTGACGGGGCGACTCAGCTGGTAGTGAAGTTGTCTCCCACCTGAAAGTTTGGCAGTTTGATCTCCTGTGCATTCATGTTATTGGACAAGGCAGTGAACCCCACACTACCCCTAAAATGCTCACTGGTGTGTGAACGTAGAGGAAAAAAATTAGAGAAATCAAAACCTTACATACTGTATTCCTGAAACATGTCGTATGAGTAAAATAGGAGATATTCAACATCTCTGCTTTGACTCCATGAACAAAATGTGTGAAAAATATATTGTCTTTTGATGAATGATACCCTTGCATTTCTTATTAGTAATTGTTAATGATAAACTAGGTTAATACCCATTTAAGTATCCCATAAAGTTTCCTTTCACTGTGTGAAAATGTCGCATATATTTCACCTTTAACCACATTTGTCATTGCTATATCAGGTAAGATGTGTAATCACAAACCCGCATGACTAGGAAATACACTCAACATCCACATAGAGTTTAAAAGAGAAAGCTGGCAAATTATTCTTTTAAAAGCATTTATAGAAGAAAAAAAAACAATATTCAAATAAAATGATGAATGACCATACACAGTTGTTTTAATTTTTTTTTTTTAAATGACTTAAAGCACTTAAAAACTGCATGCCACATTTACCCTGCACTTCTAAGCTAACACTAAGTGCTGTTTTCCACACACACAATCCCTCGATGGGCACATCAGAAGCAACATGGGGTTCCGTTTCTGAGGAAGCCAGTGATTGATCCATCAACCTTCCACTTGGTTTTCTTCCTCCTGAGCTACAGCTGGCCTAAATGAACATTTCTCAAAGTGGCCAATTTTTTAAAATCTTACAACAAGCATACAAACTTTTTATGACATCTTGCCAAGCAGAATATTTAGAAAAGGTGACTGTTAATCTGGGAGCGAGTTTGTGTCTGTCAGATTGCAAAAAAAAAAAAAAGGTAAAGTATGAGTTTTTGATATAAGAGCTGCTCATATTTGATAAATTGTTTATCTATAGAGCTGACTGCTGAATAATTCAATATGATATATGTATATTCACTAAAACATAATTTTGTAAGTTTTTATTCATTATTAGTGTCTTTAGTTTCTTTTTATTTGAATTACTATTGTGAATTTAGCCTTTTCTTTAAAAGGGGGTATGAATAATTTTGAGGACGACTGTATATATAATTAAAATCATATTTACAAAATTTTGCAGGTTAAAACTGAAAACATAAAATGAAATGGATCCTACATCAGTGGATTCAGGAAGAATGAGATTTTTTTTGTCACTAATTCATTATTCTTATTTATTTTCTCTCTCAGTGGCATGTCCCCTCTTCAACACCCCCTTTAATTACATAAAAATAAAGTGAGAAAAATGTGGAAGGTGGGTGGACTGCCTACTTTTAGGCAAAGTCCATGTGGCCATCTGCTTGCAGCAGAATTTTCTTTTAATCAAGGCTGCCACTTCTAAGGAACCACACTTTTACACTCCCGCAATTTAGTATCTTGTATTATTAGGTGGGAGCAGAACTCACAGCAGCATACAAAGAATTCAAGCTGATCTCAAGCATGACTCTTGCTGTCAGTATCTTGATGTGCTTTTTGTTGAGTGATTTTTCTTTTTTCCTTTGTGTGCAGCTGAAACACCATCCTGTTAAGTTTTCTTCAAATTGTCTTATTTTATGCAGACTATTAAATTTAGCACCTGGCTGCAGTGAATAAAATTAAACCAAGATAGAAAGTCTCATATCAGTCAAATTTCTCAAAAGATAGTCTGAGTGCTGAAAAATGAAATGTGGTACACTCATGCCTGTTTCTAGCCTATAAAAGCAACCCAAACTTTCACATTCCATGCAGATCAGAGCGCAGATACATTTTTATGTACAATTTAGCTGTAGAAAGTGGTTTAAATGTGGAATTAATGAGACTGAAACAGCGATTTTTGATAATGAGCCCAGTCTGCCTGACACAGATGCACTGTTTTGGAAAAGAGCATTTTGACTGGAGAGCACTCGGCTTGTGAGAGTCTGATGTTAAAGACTGACTGAACATGCAGTCCTGTGTCTCTAATGGACAGACAGTTCATTAGAAGACATGTGGGTGAAAATGCATGACAGTGTTTTTGAAAGATGAAACGAAGCACAGTGCTTTTTGTGCTTTCTGTTCTGATTCTTTGTCCCTTTTTTTTTTTTAAAGACTGTCATACGCTCTGATTAAAGGATCCATGCCAGCCCAGAAAGCAAATACAAGAAATTCTCCTGCACACAACATAAAACCGACCGCTTCTGCAGGCAGGTAGGAGTTTTGCATTGTTAAGACTGTCTTCAGAAGAGCTTCTCACTCTGTTGTCATAATTGCTCCACATTGAATTTCTGCCCAAACTTTTGCTTTTGGTAAAACAGGAGTGCTATCAATCAATTTATTTAATCCAAATCTGTCAATTCACATTCTATGGCTGCTTCAATAAACAAATAATCAAATTAATTAAAATAAAACAGGAATAGAATAATCAAAAAACAACGGGAGCATAAGAGCTGCAGGTTTTCCAATGGCTGAGCACAGCCTTTGATCTACCCAAAAAAGATATCAAGCTCTTTTGAGTGGCACAAAATGTAATTTAAAAATAACTGTTTCAAAGAAAGTCTACATATAAATGACAACAGCTTTAACATCCGAGCCTTGGAACACCAGAAAATGTATAGCAGGTTCAATCATGTTGAATTTTCTCACCCGGAGATGGGTTTTAACTCCTAATCCTAACAATTTGCAAGTGATATCAAAGTGGGAAAGTGAAAGATAAAGTGAAAAAGTTGTGTGGGATGTGTGTCAAGCTCAGAATAGCTGAAGCATGTGAGTTGGTGGTTGGAAATTCCCAATCACAGCCTCCTTCAAATGTTTGTGGCCAAATCAATAATGCTGAGCTTCTAAGTTCTGCCATAAAGACCTTAACGAAGCCCCGTTCTGTCACAAGAATATTTGCATTTCAGAGCATTTCAGCGGTGAAAGACTCCACAATAAAAAAGAAAAAGAAAGACAAAGAAAATATAGAAAAATCAGCCCATTGATATTTCTTAAGTTTCATGAAATGTCAGACTATTCTTTACAAACGCTGTATGTGTTTTCAAGATCTGACATGGGCTTTATTCAACCTATTATTTTGTTCCCTGCATACACAAGGTTGATGTGTCATGTTGTGTGAGTGGAGAAAACAGCTGGGTTTCTATTGCTGGTTTTGATTAGCATTTTTAAGGTGTGAATAAGAAAAGCTGAATGGAAATATTAAAAATGGTCAAATCATAAATGCCCCTAACTGATCAAATCAACCGCTGCAATAAAAAACGTGGAGTTCAGTTCACTTGGTGTTTCTGCCTGTTCTATTGCAAGACAAAAGTATGCCTTTGCAGATGTTGACATGATATCCAAGATATTCTCAGTCATTTCTGAAGCAGAGTTCCCATTTTCCATTTGTAAAGATGGAAAATGTTTTTTTTTCTTTTAAGGTTTGTTTCCACTTCTTCTGCTCAACTAAAACCATGAGCAACATAGCCTGTACTTCAAGCTTCTGAAGACACCACGCAGGATAGTTTATTAGCTTCAAACCAGTTAATGAAGGTGTGTCCACTCTCCTTTTTGAATCTTTTAGAAATGTCTCTTCAGATTTGCTTCATTAGGGATGTAAAACCCAGCTAATGACGCTTCAGTGCTCAGTTGTTCAAAGGCACAACTTGCAACCTGTGTTACTCTCTGATCCACTGAGAAGCTACTCATTATTAGTGAACATGTTCAATGAACAGAGGATCAAATAAAACCAGATGGCATTTTCTCTTCGTCTTTCATGCTACTTAAAAACAGCCTTATGAGGAAAATCATTCATTGACCAGTTGGTGGTTAATCGACATATTTAGTCTCATTTCTGCTCATATTTTAAGGTCCCTTTGGTGAGTGTTGTGAATTGTGGTAATTCAGAAAAAATAAGTACATAAATTCTTTGAGATGAATGAATGCTTTGATTACGATAAACAGATTTATGTTTTATAAATTTGAATTATTTTTACCAAGAGGTAGAGATAATGCCAAGTGTTTTTTACTTTCACAAATTGTTAATAAGATTCATTTCATTAGTCAATGGAAAAGTTGCTCAACCAAACAATAAGGTAGACGGTTAAATGCACTCAGTTTGACTCGTTATTGAGACAAAGTTTGTTTTCACTGGTCACTTTAAATTTACAACTATAATTGATTAATTTACCTGTGTAGGAAGTTGGATGCACATTGCTAATCCCACCTTTTTAAGAATATCAGTGGAAAGTTGTCATCTGATGATGTTAACTGATTCAGGCTGTTGTCATTTTATCTGAAAATAAAACGCTCATTGGCCACTTTAGTAGGCACACTGTATGGGTTGGACCCCCATTTTTCCTTCAGAATTGGCGCCATAGATTAGACAAGGTATTGGAGACATTCTCCAAGGATTTTGCTCCATATTGTCATGATAACATCACACAGTTGCTGCACAAATCAGCTGCACATCCATTATGAGAATATCATGTTCCTCCACATCTTACAGTCAGGGAATGTTCAATAAGGTGGCCAAGACAGAAGTTAGTGTGTGGTGGCCGGTCAAAAGATATTATGGGAAATACTTCAACTGATTAAGCCTGCAGGATGCCTGAGAAAAAGTCTTCAAATTCCTTGTTTTAGCTGTCTGAACAATCTGCATCATTATAATTCAATAGAGAGTAATGCATCTTCACATTTAAGAAGCTTACTTTTGCATCATTACCTTTATGTACAGATTTTTAATAGTGTGTTTGATTAATTTTATCATCAGTAAATCCTTTTTTCGTCAATCTTCTCACCATCAAACACTGCTTTGCTAGTTGCAGATTTGTCTAGAGGGATATCATACACACATCAGGATCTGAGTAGAATTTTATCTTGAAGTAAAGAATAAGGGACACAGAATCTTCAGTTATATGTCTGCAGTCTGGCAGATTAGCGTCTTCATTTCGCTTGTGTTTCAAAGGCGTTTGATCTGCCTCCCACTAACTTTTGACAAGTTAGAAAAGGGAAGCCTGCAGCAGTCCCACAAGGCTTAATTATCTTTCCGACTGATAACAACCTGGAAAGGGGGGAGGTCGGCCAGAATGGGAACAGGAAGCAAGAGGAAGGGGGTGGTGGTAGGGATTAATGTAGATTGTCTGATATTACCTGGCCTCTGATCAAAAGACAGTGTTGGCAGGCGGAGCACATAATCCTCTCAATTTCACTTGTTAGTGCCAAAAACTTCTGGAACAGTGTAGAGCAAGACATTTCTGACCAGCCTGTTCCCAACGGAGGCACTCATCAAACTGTAAACACACATCTGAAGGCATGAAGCACACAGTAGGTGTCATTAAACTACACAAGTCGTAGTGAGATAGCAGCTCCACAGCAGGGTGAGCTTGTTTGTAAGTGTGAGTTTTACGTTGACTAATTTTCACAAAGCATTTTGTTGGATTTTAATAAGTCCATTAACTCTTACTGAACCAAGTCTTAGATTTGTCGAGACACACATTCAGAGGATTTTTCCTTCTCTCGTTTTCTTTCTTTTTTTTTTTTTTATTGAAAGCGGTTCACTATTATAAGCCTGTCTGCCAAACACATTTTTGTTTTTCTATTTTAAAGTTTTGATTTTTATAGAAATAAACATTAAAATCTTTTCATACAGCATTAACTTTTAAAAGGTGGATTTTCTTGTTCTTTCTCCTTTTTTTGGAGTGGGGGTGGGGGGGGGGGGGGGGGGGGGGGGGCAGTAATTTGTGGATCAGACACATTTTCTCAGGCTTCAGGACTACAATGTGTCAAAGCTGGATGCAAAAGTCTAAAATTACTCTGATAGCTTTTTCAATGGTAAAGACAGCAGGGTGGGGCCAATCATGAGGCCTTCAAAGCCCACAATGGAGGCCACTGGCAACAACGGGATGCTCAGTGTGCAATCAGCTATGTCTTTATGTCCTTTAGAGCACATTAACTTTACTTGAATTGTCTGCTGATGGCACCTACAGTATGTGGCCAAGAGCAATAAATCAATGAAACCAGATAAAAAAAAGGGTAGTTTGGAAAAAGGTTTTTAATATAGGCCTAGTTGTTTTTTTGTTGTTGTTGTTGTTTTTAGTGTCTTGACGTCAAGAGTGTGTTGCACTTTATCAGAATCTGACTTGAAAAGCAGAAATTGTGTCCTCTAACAGAGATATCAGAAAAGATAAGCTGCTTACCTGTCAGAAAATACAGCTTTATGTTGGTACATGGCGTCATTAATCCAGCCTCCAAAAGGAAATCCATGTCTAATTTTGTGACATCATCAAGCAGTAAGCATATTCAATCATTATCTTGTCAAGCAGCATTTGTCTAAGTGCCTATTTGAAACCACATCATAAGAAACATTCCCCTCTGTGTGCGTCTGAGACTCGGCAAAGGTTAAATTTCAGGTACAATATCAAGTGATGATATATGATGATGTCAGATATGAGACGAGGTGAGCTAAGTCTGCATCTAATGATTCATATCCACTTTAACCTCTGTGGTGAACGTAATTATCACAGAGTCACATGGTGCTCCAACAGGGTGAAAGAAGAGTGCAACATCAAAGGAGCACATCGTTCACTTTGACAGAGAATATGTTTTTTAATGCACACCGTCATAAATGCTACAGTATTCTTATTTTATTTAACTCATATTCAGTGATGAACTTTTTACCAAACAGATTGAGCCAGCCTACAGGAGGCTGAACACATGCCAGACTTGAAGTAGCTATGAATATAAGACTGAAAGTGTAAAGGATTGTAACTCTATTACGCTGTTAGACTGGATACTGCATCACAAGTGGTGCATGTCCAATATCAGTGTTGTTACCAAAAAAACAAGAAAAACAATTACAGCCATAGATTTACTTATACAAGGAAGAAAAGGATTTAAAACTGCCTTTAAAAAGAAAAGAAAAACTATCAAGAACAAACAGGCTTTCACATATTCTCACACCAACACACAAACTAACCCATTAACACTCTAAACACTAAGATAAAGTCTATTATCCTCTCATGATCCAGGTTCTGAGTAAATCAGGAAATTGTCTCAATTTAATTCATTGACTTGTGTCCATAGGCTTAAATTTAGTTCTTTTTCTGATGGGCTATATAACACAAAAATAGTGCACTGGTGTAAGAGCTTTTGTGGGAAAAAAAAAAAAGACTTTAACTGTTGTGACACATTTAATAGGCAAAATATCAGCATTTGGAGAAAAGTCAGGATTGTATTGACACAACTATCTTTAAGTAAATGTAAAGTCATGTTTTTGCATCAGGTCACTATTTCTTCATACTTTTACTTTTTCGTCACATTTGATTGGGCTACGACAAAAAAGAAAAAAATCTGAGCTCAGGAAAAACATCATAGATTACATTTAAACTGATATTTAATAATAAACCAATTAAGATATCATTGGACAAAAAGCTCAATACAAAAATACTGAGTACATTTAAGAGCTTTTTGTGTGACAAATTTTTTTTTCTGGCTAGCAGAGAGCGCTTATAGCTTTGGGGTGGCTAACCCTCCTTTTTAACATTCCGATTTAATTGAAAAGCCATTCTTAAAAAAGACTAACTATAAATCCACAACATAAATCACTTCTTTTCCTATATCAGTAATTGTGTGGTCAAAACCAGTATGGCTAAATAGCCCAAATCTAAAGAGCTACAGCTAAAAACTAACGGCTAGCTATCTACATCTAGCCTGGTACACCAGTCTGACCAACGCCATGTATGAAATACACAGCAAGTCAGTCTGGGTTCCCTCCACTGGAGACTGATTTCCAATGGGAGATGAGAGGCGGGACTAACAAGGGGAAGTGAACCGGAGAGAACCAATCAGAGGTGACTGTAACTGGCGTAGTTCGGCACTCTGTTGCTATGTTGCTATGGCGACGCCGGAAGCCAGCGTTTACACGTTGTTTTCCCCCTCTCTATTTAATGTAATTTTCTTGTGTATATTAACATAGAATGTTCTGTTTTATTATTATAAATACTAAGTTACATGTTAGCGTTGTTTATTGCCGAACTACTAATATGAAAGAGGGTTTGTGTTGCACGTCATGTAACTATGACCCGGAAGCTGTTAGTTAAGCACCAAAACAGAGCAGAAACAGCGGTGGAGACGTCGGAGGAGTTTACGTTCTGTTAATAATTCTACTGCTGTGCTGTGATTGGTCCGGTCAATTTTTTACCGGAGTGGAAATCACTTCCCAAAGGAGGGAACCCAGAGTGACTTGCCGTGTATTTCATACATGGCGTTGGTCAGGCTGGTGTACCAGGCTAGGCTACATCACTGGCTGACCAGCTGTTGAAATACATATTGTGCCTGGTTGCAAAGTGTCTTTAATGTGTAAGGATTTTACTTTTACTTTTTTTTACCCCATAGAGACAAACGTGAATTATGCTACTATAAAGGTTCAGTATGAAACATTCACTAATTGATATAGAAGAATTAATTTCCTGGTTTAGTTATTAAATAAATCAACCAAAAATGAGATGAGCAGTGTTAAAATATGAATGGGCCCTGGACCAGTTTGGACTGAAAACTTGGGCCCAATTATGAAACAGGTTCAGAACCTCTGGTCTGGACTAGCCTACACCTGGAGTCAGACTGTTTCGCAGTGTTCATAAACATGCAGTAGGAATGCTATCTGTCTGACACTACTCTCAGATGATATTTCATTAATATAAAGATAGATTATGCAAGTTTTTCCCTAACACAACTTTCAAGTTGGAACAGAAGTTGTTGTTGCTAAGTGTTTTGGGATGTAAAACTGTATGTACTTGTTCTGTCTGGTGAAACATCTAAATAATGCTAACAGGTTGCATTACACTTCTGCAAAGTAATATCAAAAGACATTTTTTCCCTCAAATTCCAAACTTTATCAACATAAGAGGTTATAGATGGGCAACTGAAATATTGTTACCACAAATTAGCCAGATTGTAACAACTAATACAAAAATAAATACATAAAAACATTGATAATGCTGAGTATTTAACAAACTAAATAGTACTGTAATCATGAAACTTGTTGGAGCCTGAAGGACAATAAGAGCTTATCAGTCATTCATCCCACTGGTGAACTGTGAAGAATAAATCAAATTTCTAAAATTTGCTCTTTGCTGTGCTTGCGATGCTGATTCATATCAGGGATTGTTTTGATAATTAGCAAGGATATGATTACCTTCTTCAATAAATGACACCCATCAGTGACTGCATCAGATTAAGGCTTGACATTGTGTTGATGCTTTCAACCTTTATTTTGCAAATTGCAAAGAGATTTCAACAGTGTTTCCTCCGTGCTATTGAGCTTTCAACTTCTTTTTAAGCTTCCTTTCTTATTACTCTCTGGGCAGTAACAGTTAAACTGAATAACATTTAGTATCTTCAACTGCTGTATCAGTAAGGGTGTTTTCACACAGGACCTTTCTAGGTCAACCCAACTGAGATTTGGTACCGAACACAGAATCTGTGGGAACACGCTACTCGCGCTCATAGTCAACGCAGCTTGCGTCGACCTGAAATGCGGCGCGAGTGATGTGTGAATGTGCATCAACTTTAGCTTGACCTAAATCCCAGATACTCCGCCTTTTTTAAATAAATAGGTATTCGAAGGCAGCTGTAGGATATGCTCCTTATGTTACGAATAATAGGGTTACAAGGCATGCTTTAGTGCACTGTTTAGTATCATCTTGTGTTAGCTGGCTACGGATGTATTTCAAATGTTCAGATCAATGGGGCGTTCAGAAACACTGGAAAAATTACCAACAAGGGCTTAACAGGCTAAGCGTTAAAGGGACTAGAGGCAGGAATTTAAAAACAAACAAACATGCATGTCCTTTTTTTTAATACTAATGGGTGATGAAGCGCTAAATACCAAAAAGAACGTTTCCACTCACGTCTCTCTCCGTTGCTTTGAACAGGCTGTGTGCTGCAAAATGCGCTACAATTTGGTGTCCGAATTTCCCGCGCTGCCCTGCCAACGTGACGTCAAATGACACTACATCCACAGTTTTGATACAGGAAGAAGACGGTCGCAGAAAATTCAAACACTGTAAGCGATAGTTATGGATTCTTCTGCCGTCAGCAAACGATCCAGATCAACTGAAAGACACTAAAAAGTGTAACTACGAAGAAAAAGGTTAGTAAACAACATTATAGCTTCAGTTTGTGCACGCTCCTGTGACGGCTTGGCTCGTGGCTGCAGTTACCTGAAGCGCCAGTCGGGGCAGTCACGAGTTTCATTTCTTAATCTTGCCTCAAGTCCCTTTAATGCTCATGTTTACAACTCAACAGTACCTGGCTGTTAGCCGATAATATCTGCGTATGATCAGGACTTCGCGTTTCAACAAAATCAATCTGCGTTTTGCTCGGATTTGTCTGGAAATCCGCCGCCTCCAGTGCATGACAACATTGTTCTCCACATGCAACCATGTCTCATCTTCAACATGCTCCATCATTCATGTGTGTTTTGTTTACAACACTGCCACGCTTTACAGCTGGAACGCATCTACTTATGTCATGGATACACAACACGCCCATCTGTAGAACGATTGCTTGGTGTGGTGATAAAAAAGCATATGTGAAACAGAGAAGTATTAGTTAAAAATTGAAACAATGTAACCTTTTCACTACTACGGCAGCGCTTGGCTCGACCCAGATATGTGTGAAAACCACCTAAATGTTTGTTAAAACTGGATTTTTTTCCAAATTGAACATCTTTTATAATTTATGCAATTTTGGCTTTTTATCCCTTTAAAAATATATTTTTTTAAATTCTACAGACAGCATTTTATTGGTCAATTAATTCATTTTATTGATGCATAAATTCATTGATCAAAGCTGACAGTGACTTAAAGGTCCTATGCCCTAGTTTTTCAAGTTCTCTAGCTTGGGATGGTGGGGCGGCCGGCGCACCCCCACACGCTCTTCCCCTCCCCTCTTCTCTTACACTCCTCAACTTCCAGTATTACTCTGAGTCCTGTCATCTGCAGAAATATTCTGATGACTCGCTCGTATTGGGGTCTTTTCATCCTATTCCTGAAACCTTGCCATTCAACTTGTCTTCCTTATTACATCTTGCCTTATCATTCATCCCTTCATTTCTACAGGCATGACTATTGACTTCATATCTTACTTCATTACCAGCAATATTCTGCTTCATTCCCTAAGACCTCCTGGTACTTTAGTTACCTGGACTACACTCCAGTTCCCTTGACTTCTCCCTCCACATTTCCAATTTTTAATCCATCTTTAACTTCATCTTCATAAAACTCTTTTCTTTCTTAATTAATTAATTAACTATATTCAAATAAACTCCTGATCTTCTTTTACTTTCTTTGTAAATCTTTTTTTTTTTTTTCCATTCTCTTCCGCCCCTCCACCATCACAACAACATCATAGAAAAAAATTTACATGATCATCAAAAACTCTTCTCCTATGCTGATTCTTCTCTGGCCCCTCCCTTGTTCCCCTATAAAAGATCTCTCCCACAATTCATTAGATTATTGAGGCATCTCCCACCCCCCCCACCCCCCCCTCAACAATTTAAAGAATCTTCTTAATTGCCCTATGCACTTCCCCTTTTGCCCGGAGGACAGAATTCCTTCCTCACCACCCCCCCCCCCAACACCCAAAATTAACTACCCTTTCTTTTTTAAATAAAAAAAAAAAAAAAAAAAAAAGTAATCTTTTTCTATACTGAATTTCCCTTCGGGGATTATAATATTTTTTTTCTTTTCTTTCATTTCATTTCATTTCATTTCATTTCATTTCATTATCTGCTGTGTTAAGATAATACATTATTAAATTTAACCCCAGTAAATACTCATAAAAGGATGCATGTGTGACAGTGTGGGGTCCTGTTACTCTGCCTCCGATTGATCATGTATGCTGGCTACTTGGCCACAAGGATATCCCTTTGGTTAACTGGTTAGCACGAGTGACTCTCACCTGGGAGTCTAGAGGTCAAATCCTGCCTTGGCCTTCCTTTTGTACCTTGCCACATTCTGGCGTTGTCGGCAGGATCCATGTGCGATACTGGTAAACAGTCCATGGGTTCAAAATCGGTGGCATCTTGTACAGAACACCAGGACGTGCTTGTGGAAAGAGGGGGAAAATGTGACAGTGTGAGGTCCTGCCATTATGCCTCCAATTGATAACGCGCCCTAAGCACTTGGCCACGGGGATATCCCTTTGGCTGACTGGTAAGCGTGGGTGACTGTCATCTGGGAGTCTGGGGATCAAATTCCACCCAGGCCTTTGTTGTGTACCTTGCCACATGTTTTAGTATTTTTGTTGTTGTGGTGGTTTTTTAGTTTTAAGGACTTTATTTGTCCAGTAGTCTCAATATCTGGCTGGCAAGACACACAACCCGACCACTACCACATCATATTTCCTAGATTTACTGGTGTGAGCAGTTCCTTCAGTCTGTGCACCCCAGCTAGAGTGTGTATGGTAGCCACTACAGCTGTGTTAAAGGAGAGCATTTTTCCACTGTAATGAAAGACTTCTGAATATTGCAAGGTGGGCTTGTACAGCTGCTTAGTATGTATAGCTGGCAGATGGCAGCAGTCAGGGGCTGCATCCCAAGTCAAACAAGCAGGTGCTAGCAGTTCGCCATCAGGACTGGCTCCTGCCGTGTAGGCAGTTACTAACTGCAATCCACCTGCACAGGACTGACTGAGCAAGCAGGCAGGTGCCAGCAACCAGCATTAAGCTGACTTCCAGCTTTGATAAGTAGCTCGCCTACTTGGCTCTGTCCTGGTAGACTGTGGACATTCCTCAGACTTTTGCAGACACTAGCAGACACCAACCATTAGCCACTATTTATGTGGACAGGGTGAACAGGATATCAGCCTGAATGCCGAGTGAGTCATTAGGTTGTCTGGAAGTCAGCATTCAGGCTTCCAGACAACCTCTTCCCACAGCTTCTACTAGCCTCCCGTTTCACGCTGAGTAGAGATTTGAACTGTAAAAAGGAAACTGGAGCAAGAATGACTTTGTGTTAATGCATTAGTTCACTGGGAAACTAAAGTACATCACATCGTTCCCTCCACAACCACTCAGAAAAGCCGAACCTGTCCAAGAAAAACTGTAATTAGAGGACAATCCTGAAGAATAAAGTCTTACTCAAGACTCTAATAGCAGTTACTGTCATTCGTTAAAGTAACACTACATAACTTTCTGACTTTGATATTTGTCCTCTCCATTCCCTCCCTAAACACAGAGCATGCACTATGCGTAGGGCCTCATCTTCCAACGGGGGCCACATTTTGCGCAAGGGGATGCATTTGCGCACGGTGGCGCAATGTGCTATACCGCGAGGCGGAAGAGAGAAAGGAGACCACCTGTGACCGCGCAATGATTGTCAGCACTCGACATCTGAACAATCAGATGGTGGGTGCGCGTGCAGGCAGGCTCTCTCTTGCAGAGCTAAGAGACATCACGAATCTGGAGTGAGCAAAAGAGAGAGAGAGAGAGAGCGAGAGGAAAAAGGGTAAAACACGAGAAAATGTGTGCTTCACTTGAAGGTGTGTATGTTGTTGAAACAAAACTTTATGGACACCTAAGCTGCCACTCATTAAAAAGGAATCTCTAACTTCAGTCTCTGTCTAGACTGGAGAGTTTTTTCTTCCAGCAGCCCTCATTGACATTTTATTGAATACATGTACCTTGAAAACGCCCTGCGTTTACCTCTGGTGAAAAAGCGTATTTTAAAAAAAAAACAACAACAAAAAAAGGTTAGTGGTCGTATATAAACTATAAACTATAGCCAATATACAGTATAATAGATTTGCTGTAGTTTTAAATCAATTTCTGCTATTAATAAGTTTTTGACTATTTTTAAGGATTTAAATGTCACTGTTGGTTAATTTAATTCACAACAATCATCTTTTGGAGAGACATTACAGAGAAACACTGGTTGAAATGAGTGCGTAACTGTTGCATTTGTTGACAGAGGAACTAAACTTGATTGTAAAGTTCGAAATATCAGTCTGTTTGATTCTGAATTATGTTTTCTTAGGACTTTAGTCTGTGCATAACAATACGACAATAGCAAAAATAATGATTATAATGAAAATACAATAATATAGCATAAGGAGTAGTTTTTGTTGATGTTAGTAGAAGTAGTAGTAGGCCAGTACCAATAGTGGTAGTAGTAGTGTTAGTAACTGTATAGTGGTCCATAATAATAGATAATGGAGGTAACAGTTGCAGTTTTTATTATGATTATTATTATTATCATGATTATTATTAGTAGTAGTAGTCGTAGTAGTATTAGTATTTGCATTAATTGCTTTTTAATCTTTTTGAGGCTAGTATTTACATTAATTTCACAATGTAGTTTACTATTAAGACCAAAACATATCTTAATCTGCTTGTTTGGATTTCTTAAAATAACAGGGTCAATGCAGAAATTTGTCAGCCCATCACCAGGGCCATCAAGCAACATCTTTACATGTACAGGTGCTACTCCAAGTCATGGGTATGGGGAGAGGTGTGAGGGCATGGGGAGGTGTCGGGTGGGGCCTCAAAATAACATTTCGCTTAGGGCCCCAATTTGGTCAAGGGGAGCACTGTCTCCATTTATTCTTTAGGTTATTTACTGGCTGGATAGTAGTTAGTTTAAGATATCTGTGAAGTTGACAAGTTCAACTGTGATTTTAGCTTAATGTCATTTTTTGTTGTTGTTGTTGTTTTTGTTTTTTGTTTTTACAAGTTCAAAGAATGACACACAAACATTTTTTAAGCAACGTTTGCTATTAAATCCTTACAGTGCCGTGATGGCACATCAGGTCACAGGATGTAGTTCAGGCAAGTGCTTCAAGCGTCCTCCTGGTGATAAATTTGTAAATGTTTGATTTTACAAGTCTATGAGATGCACCTGAATGCACCGTTTGTTTTACTGCCTGCTGACACTCTTTCATCTGACTTTCAGATTTCATTACAAACAGAGCTTTAATGGGCTGCCCTCTTCTGAGGATTCACACTCTTGGTTGGCATACGCAGCGATAGCAGTCAGTAAACCGCACACGACATCACTCAGGTTTACTTTCAAAGACACTGATGTTTTCATGAACAGAGATGTGAGAAGGAAAGGTTCAAAGGGAAAGCTTTTTACCTTTTTTAGCTTATTTATTTAGCGCTTTTTCCCCCTCAGTGATTTGGAATTTCCTTCCTGTTTTCAATAACAGCTGACACTAAAGCTGACACCGAAAATTATACGGGCAAGTAATTTTATGTGTGTAGGTGGAACAGTCTACATTAATCTTGCCACTAGCTGCATTTCAGACTTTGTTTTACACATGTCCTTCTCTAGTTCCTGTCAGCACCCTGTTAAGGTTTAAAAAAACATTTGTAATCTCCATTCCATCCACTGCAAACCAATAAGTTAAAAGATTTTTAAAAAGCCAGAAAGCATGGCACAGTTTTACAGTGGTACATGTTATCTCTCTGCTTTAGCAGTCAGGCATCGCAAATATGGAGTAAATTATGTTTAATGTGACGGTGGCCACAGGTCTTGAAACTGTTTTGAGATTACTGCGTGTGAGATGGTGCAAATTTGACTTGCAGGAGTGTGGAAGGTGTGTCAGTTACGATGCAGCGACATCCAGGCACAGCAGCATCTTCGAGTCCTAATAAGCTGTGGCAGGCTTGCCAGACGTCCCTGCTTTTCAAGGACCTGGAGTCAAACTCTCCAGGCAACCTTTTGATTATCGTGCGGAAGGAACATTAAACAAAAAGCATCTCAAAGTCATTTTCTGTCAAGTGTTTGTCTCACCTCTGCCTCAACAGCTTGAATGTAGAGCAGAACCTTGAAACAAACTCTTTAGAAACTCTAAAGATGTCACAATTTTAACCGTTGTTTAAAATTCTTTAGGAATGGGTAGGACTACGATCTGTTATAAGAGGAGAATGAAGTGTGTCCTTTACTGTATTTGCACATTTGCATCAGCTTTTTCATATATATATATATATATATATATGTGTGTGTGTGTGTGTGTGTGTGTGATATATGTGTATATATATATATATATATATATATATATATATATATATATAGATAGATAGATAGATAGATAGATAGATAGATAGATAGATAGATAGATAGATAGATAGATAGATAGATAGATAGATAGATAGATAGATGTAGATATCTCTCTCTCTTGATATACAGGGGTTAGACAATGAAACTGAAACACTTGGTTTTAGACCACAATAATTTATTAGTATGGTGTGGGGCCTCCTTTTGCGGCTAATACAGCGACAATTCGTCTTGAAAATTACATATACAAGTCCTGAACAGTGGTCAGAGGGATTTTAAGCCATACTTCTTGCAGGATAGTGGCCAGGTCACTACGTGATGCTGGTGGAGGAAAACATTTCTTGACTCGCTCCTCCAAAACTCCCCAAAGCGGCTCAATAATATTTAGATCTGGTGACTTTGCAGGCCATGGGAGATGTTCAACTTCACTTTCATGTTCATCAAACGAATCTTTCATCAGTCTTGCTGTGTGTATTTGTGCATTGTCATCCTGATACACTGCACCGCCTTCAGGATACAATGTTTGAACCTTTGGATGCACATGGTCCTCCAGAATGGTTCCGTAGTCCTTGGCCCATCTAGCACAAGTCCTAGGCCAAGCGAATGCCGTGATTTGGGCCGCTGTGGTTTTACGTTTTTTTGGATACAATCCGGGTTAGCACCCGAACATCCTGTTCAGACAGCTTCCTCTTGCACCCACAGTTAATCCTGTTGGATGTGGTTTGTCCTTCTTGGTGGTATGCTGACATTACCCTGGATACTGTGGCTCTTGATACATCACAAAGACTTGTCTTGGTCACAGATGCACCAGCAAGGCATGCACCAACAATTTGTCCTCTTTTGAACTCTGATATAATGTTGTATGCATTACAATGTTGTGAGCAAAAACTGTGCTTTTTACCCTGCTAATTGAACCTTCACACTCTGCTCTTACTGGTGCAATGTGCAATTAATGAATATTTGCCACCAGGCTGGTCTAATTTAGCCATGAAACCTCCCACACTCAAATGACAGGTGTTTCAGTTTCATTGTCTAACCCCTGTATATATATATATATATATATATATATATATATATATATATATATATATATATATATATATATATATATATATATATATATATATATATATATATATATATATATATATATATATATATATATATATATATATTAAACATATATACCCTATAGAGAAATTTTAAATTTAATCATGGAAACATTTATACATTCAAATACTTTTTAATGACTGTTTATTTTTTCCCTGAATCTTCCTTTTATTTTCTTATGTCCATCATTGGCTTTTGGTTTTGTATGCTACTCTATTTATCAGTGATTCATTTTTTGAGGCATTGCCCATCTGTTCATTATCCTGGGCCAAGGTCACAGTTCTTAAAATAATACTTCTGGTGCCTCTGTCTGTATGTGAATGCCACTGGAGGGGGTGCTACCACCCTCGTTGAGAAACACTACTGTGTCCTGTTGAGTAACGCACAACAGGTGAGGGCATATTAAGTCCTTCCAACTTTGTTCTAAACTTTGACCAGTGGACATCTGTTGCATCTGGTCAAGTCTGTAAGTACTGTTTTCTTCCATTTCTTTATGATTTCTATCCACAAAGTCAGATCTGCTTCAGATTGTGAACTCCTCTTTAACGTCAGGTGTTTTCCCAGAGTCACTGAAAACAGCTGTGATCAAACCTCTGCTAAAAAAGGATAATCTAGACAAGACACAGATGAGCAGCTACAGGCTGATCTCCAATCTTCCATTTTAAAGTAAGATCATCGAAAAAGCAGTTTTTCATCAGCTGAATGACTTTTTAAGAGAAAACAACAAAAAATGACCTGTGGAGTTCCCCAGGGCTCTATCCTGGGGCCTCTTCTGTTTAACATCTACATGCTACCACTGGCCCGGGCTATAAAAAAAACAACAATATGAGTTACCATAGCTACGCAGATGACACACAGCTATATATTACAGTGTCACCAGGAGACCGGGGCCCTGTACAGGCTCTTGGTAAATGTATTGAGGAGATTAATGACTGGATGTGCCTCAACTTTCTTCAGCTGACCAAAAACAAAACTGAGGTGATTGTTTTTGGAGCCAAAGAGAAACAACAGGTTGTCACAGAACTTCAGTCCATACACCTAAAAACCACCAATCAGGCCAGAAATCTGGGTGTAGTGATGGACTCAGACCTAAACTTTGAAAAACACATCAAGGCAATTACTAAATCAGCCTACTATCACCTGAAGAACATCTCAAGGATAAAAGATCTGATGTCTCAGGAAAATCTGGAAAAACTAGTCCATGCATTCATCTTCAGTCAGCTTGTCTACTGTAACAGCATCTTTACTGGTCTACCAAAAAAATCAGTTAAACAGCTGCAGCTCATTCAGAACTCTGCTGCCCGAGTTCTCACTAAGACCAGAAAAGTGTACCACATCAGTCCAGTTCTGAGGTCTTTACACTGACTGCAGGTCCATCAGACAATAGACTTTAAAGTCCTGTTGCTGGTCTATAAAGCTCTGAATGGTTTAGACCCAAAATACATCAGTGACCTCTTGACCCAGTATGAACCTACTAAACCCCTCAGGTCATCTGGATCCAGTCTTTTATCAGTTCCCAGAGTCAGAACCAGACATGGAGAAGCTGTGTTCACCTTCTATGCTCCACATGTCTGGAACAAACTCCCAGAAAGTCTCAGATCAGCTGAAACACTTAGTTTATTTAAATCCAGGTTGAAGACCCACCTGTTCTCAGCTGCAATTACATAGATTTTATTCAAAAGTTAAAATCCGCACATCTCTATATTCTCTCTTTTTAATCTTAAATGTTTTTAATGATTTAAATTTTGAATCATGCTTCCAATTTTTTATTCTTAATCCCCCCCCCCCCCCTTTTGCTTATAATGTTTTATGTAAACCACTTTGAATTGTCCTGTACATGAAATGTGCTATACAAATAAACTTGCCTTGCCTAACAGATGGATCTCTCACTGTTCAAATGCCTCTATTTTTTACATTGATTTGCTAATGATAGGGTGTGAAACATAACATAACATGAGAGTTCACATAAATCACTGACAGAATAGCAAATAAAACTCAAGGCAGATGATTGACAACTTGGGGCCACCTTGGTGCAAGTAAAGTAATGCAGAAAAGACTATAGAAAAATAAATTAAATGATGAAAAAAGAATAAATTGGAGAAAGAAAAAAAACAAATGAGCATCAATGTGCATGTGTTTCAAAAGTCTTTGTTGTGGTACATATTGCGGGATCACCAAATCTGGACCTTTGGTCAGTGTCTGGAAGGTTTTCAACATTATTCTGCTGCAGTACACCTGACTCAAATTAAATGGATCTCACAACAAAGGGAGTTCTGCACAATGACCCATTAATTTGAATCAGGTGTGTTGCCACAGAGACTCATTGAAAACCTTGTGGACACTGGCCCACGAGGTCTGCATTTGGTGATCCCTGCCCTATTGTAACCTTTTAGAGTCTCAAACAAAATATTTTTAGAACCTAGGCAAGACGACACATTAGTGTGGTATAATATAATAATGATTAAAAAAATCATTAAAACCTGATTTAAAAGAACCAATGTTTGTAGCAGACTTTTGGTTTTCTGGTAATTTTTTCCAGATATTACAGTGTACGGACATAAAAACTAAAACTTGAGTTTTAACTTCAGAATAGAAACTAAACTTGACCTAGACAATCTTAGAAGTTGCAGAGGCTCATATGGCGTCATCAGATCAGATGGATGTTTTGGACTGGAACCATTCAGCACCTTGTACACCAGCAGCAAGTTTTCAAAATCAATTATTTAGCGCACAGGAAACATTCCAAAAATCTGAGAGCCAGTCTGATACGCTCCCTCTTTTTGGTCTTTGAACCTGAGCGGCAGCGTTATGGATCAGTTGCAGTTGTCTTGTGCAGGGATGCCCAACACCAGTCCTTATGAACTACTATCCTGCAACTTTTAGAGCATACCATTTCCAACACACATCAATCAAATGGCTGAATTTCCTCATGTGTGTGACGTTCAGCTCTGCAGAGGCCTGGTAACGAGCCATTCATTTGATTCAGGTGTGTTGGAGAAGGGACGTATCTAATGCTGTCTTCACGTGGCGAGAGAAACGTGATCGTTTCCACTCATGCCGTGGAAATTATTGCATTATGTTCAAGTGCTTTTGTTGCTGACCTCTAGCTTTTATTCTAAGGAGGTAAAACCAAACAATAACAGTATTTTTTAAAAATGACACAAAGTTGAAATGGTGATGATATTAAAGTTCTGTATGCCACAGAATTTTGTACAAACTAACCAGCTAACATAATGCAATGCTAATTTCAGCATAATTTTGTTGCTGTCTACCATGTTTAAAGGTCAACGTTTTTCTCATCTTGGTAGTCCAGGTATTATACAAAAATTATAGCTTTCCAGTGGAAGCTACAGTGTGAGTGGGTGTTCATATGCAATTCTGATGTTGGTTTCTAGTATTTAACATAATTACGATATGACATGAAGACTGCAAAAAGGTAGCAGGACAGTTAGGTCTAGACTGGAGTTTGGCCCTCCTGTTTTAGCAATTTTTTTAGAGACCTGTAAAAACTTCATTAGAGTAGTCAAGTCTACTGAAACAAAGGCAGTAAGAGGTTTTTCTGAATATAAGTGTAACCAGGTGGTAAAAAGAGCTAAATGTGTATAATTATTTTAGATCCACTCTGTTTAAAGCCTGACCAGTCTGGTAGTTATGCTGCTGTCAAGCAGCAGGGGGTGCACCGCCATCTTGAGGGCAACAGTTTCCGGGTTAAAGGGTGATCCTGATGATATAAATGTAGGAAGTACAACAGCGAAACACTCTAGACGGGAATGACGGCACATGTTAGCGGTGAGGACGCTTAAATGGAGTGTTGATTTTGTGAATGGGAACACCACATGCATGCTGGGGATTGTTGCATTGTGTTGTTTGGTGCCACTACCGTATATTTTATTGCCCAATTTTATCTATTTATTGGGCCATGCTGTTTTTATTTTGTGATGCCAAAGATTACCTTTGTCTAAAGGAATAAACCAAAGACTGGAGACTAAGGCCCTGATAAGACTGTTTTGAGTCCTGTGTGTTCCTTTGCCCGGCCTCATAAGTTTACAGATGAACTTAGTCAGAGGTACTTGGTTACTCTCTGAGAAAGGTTTGCAGACTTTGAAAAGCATGTGAAAGGTCTCTTCTCTAGAGCTACAAGGGAACAGAGGGCCACTTAAAGGAAACTATGCACATGCTATGCGATTTCATCCGGAAGATTAAATGGGATTTAACCCTCTAGAAACACCAAAGGGTCCACTAAATAATGTAGCTGAATAGAATGAGGGATATGAGAGGAGTATTGACTTCAGCAACAAAATTAGAATTGATCGAGTGAGCAGAGTGAAGATGGTTTACACTTCCTGCAGTGAATTGTTATGCTGGTGTTCGAAGTCAACCTGTGGCACAGTTTGCCCCTCATTATTTTTCCTGGCAGACATGCAGCTCTCGGGTTGGAAACGAGGGTGACTTCCAGTGGTTCGAAATCTTAATTGATGAAGCTCAGGGTTGTATGGAGGTCTTTCTCTGTCACAATCTTTTCTCATCAACACATCCCTGTGAAGACAAACAATCGGGGAGTGAAGCAGCTGTAGTTCAAAGCCAAGAGAGGAATTCAGCAAATAAAATTGAAAAGGTTTCCCTTCAGCAAAAAGCTCACTTTATGCAGGTTTACAGCTATGTTACTTAAAGGCGCTATACCTGATTTTGCACATTTGCGAACCGTGAGCGAGGTGAACAGTGTAGTTTGAACTGTAAGCCCCGCCCCTAACTGTTTCTCCCAGTGAGAAACGCTCCTACTCTCGTTTTTCTCTCCTCCCACTCAACATGCAGGACATAACGTGCACGTTTCATACTCGTGCACAAAGAAACTCTCCAGAGAAAACTTGCATCTTCCAGTGAAATTACTGTTTTGGTTGCAGTAAATGGCTGCTGATCAGCTAAATGACATTTTCTATCATAACCGGTAGTTTACCGTAACTACAGTTATGTTAACAGATGCACAGTTATGACGAGTTATGATGTTATAGGCGACATTACAACATGACAGCCTGATAAAGTTTCTAATCTGCCACTTAGAGAAGCAATGATGTAAAGCTTCGTCGTGTTACAGTGTAAATATCACTATGTATTATATACGTAGACCAGCAGAGGAAGCACCAGCACCCGAGGACGTAAATGTTACTGAGAAGAAAGTTATTGAAAAAAATACCTGTCCAGGCGGACTTCCAGTCCACATTCAGTCCGAGGCGTCCAGCTGCTCTTACTCATATATCCCCAAAAAAAACAATTTTTTTTCTTTTTTTTTTCCCCCCTCCTTTTCCTCCCCCCCCCCCCATTTTTATTCTTACAGGCTTTTTTCCTGCGGTATCTCCCCTTCCCCTTCGGTAGATGCCATGCGGTTCTGTTTACAAGTGCTGCCGTGCACGCGAGAGAGGAGGGTGCTTCTCTTTAGAAAACGCTGTGAGTGGCTGATAGGAAACCGAAACTTATGTAGAACGAACCGCATTTGCATGAAGAGAGCGTCACGCCATCCTTAGAAACCTAAACTAAAAAGGCCTGGATTCATGCATATACGCAATCAATGAGTGATTTATTTTTATGAAATTACCTCTTTTAACACACATTATACCGTGTAGAAAGCATTTCTCTGAAAGAGATTAAAATAAAATCAGGTACAGGGCTTTTAAGCCTTACATTTAATCAGAGTTTTGAACTTATGGGAGGAAACTGACATCCAGGATTTTACAGGAGGAATCTGCTGCTGTTCTTGCTGAATACAAGACCTCAGCTGTCCTGCAGTCTGCATTTGTGTCACCCTCCTCATAATTTGTGAAGCATTTTCAAACAGAGACAAGCAGGCCAATCAAGCACACACAATGTGTGTACGAAGCCACATTGATTAAGCTGTGTAGAATGAGATTGTCTTGCTGAAATAACCACAGACTTTCAGGGAATAGATTCTGCTCAGTACCAAGTTTCTCAGAAATTCTGTATCCTTCTTGCAACAACACAGTTTCAAGTTAATTTTCTGGATGCAGCAGACTGTGTGGAGTATCCATGGTTTTCCAAGATTCAGCTAAACCTATGAGGCTTTATTGATCACCATAGCATGACATTTGCTATGCAGTGCCTCCTGAGAGTTTTGAAGGTCACGCTCATCCTATTCGACAGTGGTTCCTGGCATTGGCCTTTACACACTGAGATTCGACTCCCTGACTCTTTTCACAATGTTCACTGTAGTTATTGAAAAAATGTAAAACATTTACAATTTTGATTTGAGAGTGACCTTCCTTTTATCATCATTATTATTTATTTATTTATTCAACTGACTAGTGCTTATGTTATGGTACTAAGTTCTGACCAATATTTGTTTTCAAGACTAAACCTTAAGAGGATTCTTCTTTTATACCCAATCCTGACACCCTCACCTGTCACCAATTAATCTGCTGGCCATTATATTTTCCAAAGCTGTTTCTGTATTTCACAGACATTCTTTTAACAAAATAAAGCAAAGTTGTAAAGAAATTGAAAATAAAGTTTGTAAAGCATTTTACAAAACCTTAAAAAAACTCCCATAATCAATCTTTAATAATTCACAATTAATTGACAATGATGTCTTCTCTTCCAAAGACATTGATTAAATGCTGCTATAGAGTTTATCTAATCCAGTGTAGACCAGCCTAATCCAGTCCAATCCACAATAATTCTATCTAATCTATTTTAGTTTAATCTACAACAGTAAAAACATTATGTAACATTTTCACAAATTAGGATCATTATATGTGCAGATGGTATCCATGTTAACATAATGAGAAAGTTTATGATGACAAGGATTTTATAGTTTTAAAAAAAACCTTTAAAAACTGCCTAAACAGGAAACAGGATGCTGTCAAATATGAGGTGAAGGATTTTCAAATCATTTAAAAATTATTTATATTTCTATCACTATGTTTGCTAGTGTCTCAGGTTTTAGTCATGTTAAAAGCTGATGTTACCACATTAAGCATTATCTCTGGGATAACAAACTGACTGACCAGTCTTAAAACTTGTTATAAATGACTAAGCTGGAGGATTTTTTTTTGCCTTAAAGGCAAACCTGAAAGTTAAGGTACAAATTTTTAGGAAAAAAAAGTTATGTGAAAAAAGACCTCTAAACTATTTCGAAGGAATAGTTTTTCTCTAATGCAATAATTCGTATGAAACAACATATCACCTATTAAAGTGTAGCAACAAAGGAAGCACTGACAGTCTGAATGGTGACATGTTGGAAGGTAGAAATGCTGCCACTCTGAGTAACAGCGAAGTGGTGAAAAAAGCTTCAATCATCAAATGATGAGTATTTACATCAAACTGGGATATTAGAAAAACATGACTGTGGGTTGTACACTCGAAGAAGCGCAGCTGTGCTTACACGGGATGCTTTTTGAGAAGAAGTCAGCCTCTCACTCATCTGATTGATGAGCATTCTGGGAAACATCATTCTGAACTCCTGCTGCTCTCCAGAGGATTTATTAGCATCACATTATGTTCATCTTATAGTAGCAGCCTCCCTTGTACACTCCTGGCAGGCAGCTGAGTAATGACAGCATGCTGATGCTCTGCAACATTTCCTGTGTGGGTTTTTGGGCTTGGCTCCAAATTGTTGCTCCTGTTTGGTTTTCTTTCTTTTTCATCACTCATCATGTGTCTGCTTGGATGTAATAAAGATTTGATGCTTGTGTCAGGTGACAACAATATCCAGGTATGTACATGACATACAGAAAGCCTTCACACTTTCATGACTGCCAAGTTTACATCCAAATTATGACTGCATGCCAGTTAACATAATCCACACCACAGCTTAATCAGAGAACAGCAAAAATGCAAAAATGACAAGGTTTGGAGCATCACCTTCAGATTGAATTAACGATATCAGAACTTTCCTGCATAAAGAAAATGATACTTCCCATAAGGTGCCTCAGCTGAAATAAAATAAGAGGTGTCAAAAGGAAGTTTAATCTTTTTTTTTCTTACAACGCATTAGTGAAAACACATGTTTATCATTATAACTTATTTGGCACCTGCTACAAAGTTAATAGCGACTACAAATTTTTTTACAACAGCATCCCACTGTGTTTATGGAAATTGTGAGAGAGAATTTACATCCATCACATGCAAAGTAACAGATAATGCATTTACTTCACAAATAACAGCAGTTAACTGTAATTTATTGGCATAAAACTGTATTTGCGTCACTCAGTGACATGAACAAAGAATGAACTAAGAATGTTTGGCCCAAGTGTGGGCTGTAACTGGGGCATAAGTGCCCAAATGTACCTGCTATCTGGGATTGGTGAAGTAGATTACAGTACACACAGCAGTACTTCTGTCTGTTGGTATTTTTTTTTCACAAGCAAGTTTACAAGTTTAAACAGCAGAAATAACCTGATGTGTCACTGGGTTCTTGGGGGATTTGTCTGTAGTAATGGCCACATGAAGCTTCTAGACGCACTTAAACTTTCTGGCCTTTTGTATCTCCCCAGGGTTTAAAATGCTTTGGAAAGCAGCCCGCTGACTAAAACAGCTTTCAGATTTTAACAATTTAACAAATGGAGTAATATTCAGTCTGTTTTGTGCCAGTGTTTTAGCTGTGGAAATTTCAATCTAATTCAATCTTTTTCTACAAATAATGCAGACCATCACTCAAGACTCCAAGTCTGTTTTAATGTTTGTGTTTTTCATTGGGTCATTTCCTTTTGATCTTATTTGAATCTCTTTCCATTGGAGTACTGAAAAGATGTCAATTTTAATAGTTTTTGAACGGTTTGAAAAGAATGATTGGAACACAGAAAACTAATTGGTCATTTCCATGTGTGAATCACCACAAAAAACATTATTCTTGGAGAATGACACACATATTGTTTCAGGACTTCATCTTACGCAACATTCATTTCAGAGTTTTGGTTCATGCTCCTTCAGTATATATCTGTTATCACACTGTCTTCAAGCTATGAGGTTATAAAAGTGAGTTTCTGTTAGTGTATAAAGTTCAGTAATGGTTGGAAATGTATTCATTTTCATCAGAGTGGTGTGAAAGTGACCTGTTTAGATGTGATATTAACTTTATTAGCAACAATACCTGTAGGCTGTGGTGTTTAAACAATGCTCAGTAGGTACTAAGGGGCCCAAAGTGTGCCAAGAAAACATCCTTTACACCTGTACACCAGCTTGAACTGCTGATGCAAGGCAGGATGGCTCCATGCTTGCAGATTGTTTCCACCCAATTCTGACCATGATTGTTGCAGCTGAAATGGAGATTCATCAGACCAGACGCTGCTTTTCCATCTTCTATTGTCCAGTTTTAGTGAGTCTGTGTAAATTTTATCCTCAGTTTCCTGATCTTTGCTGACAGGAGTGGCACCTGGTGTGGTCTTCTGCTGCTGTTGTCCATCTGCTTCAAGGTTGGACGTGTGGTGTGTTCAGGGATGGCTTATATTGGCTGAAATCAGAGCTTATTTGAGTTCCTTTTGATTTTGTATCATGTCAAGTCTGTCCATTTTTCCTTGACTTGTGATATCAACAAGTAAAGCAGACAAAGTGAATTTCTGTGCCTGTACTCATAAATAACTTACATACAGTGTGAATTCTCTTGGGTCATTCTTGGTAAGTGGCATTGCTTTCTCATAATTGCTGTAGAATGAAGACTGCAATGAGTCCATCATGTCTTAGGAGATGGTATAAAAATGTATTTCATTAATGTAACAGCTCTCTCTGGCATTCACCAATGTGTTCAGCATCATTTACAGCTTACAGTCACTGTGAATTTTTTTTTTTTTTTATCATCATATCCTGAATGTCTGACCCCAGCAGTGTCAATAATACTTCTCTTACAGTACATGGCACACATCAGCATAAGACTGAGAGGAGATCTTTAAGGGTTTTGTCTCTTCTGGTGCCAGCTGGTCTGTTTCCTCTTCGTTAAAAACAATCTTTCCCCTCTACAGGGTCAGAGTCTCCTCAGACTGCCCCATGCGCAGGTTTCACTTTCTGTGTGATGCTCTCCGCTTGCGAGTGATATTTATCCATTCTTTGTTTAATAAACTTTTGTTTTTAATCTTAATTGATCCAGACTTGGTAATACTTTGTTCACTTTATTTTTTCCACTACCACTGTCACTGATGGAACCCAAGAAAAACATGATATAGTACAAAAGAAAGTGTATGATAATCTTTTTAAATTAACTAATTTTCTCATTCCGCTGTTTTGTGATAGTCCTCCATTCGTTCATCTTCACATTCAGCATCATGCCGCTTGTTGTCAACATACTTCTCTCTGCCGTCATGCTGTTGCAGTCTGTTTTCCAATCATCACCCTTTTTCTTAGTAACACTCCTAATAATATTCTAACACAACACTAAATCCAATACAGCGCCTGATGTAGCGTGAATAAGGCTCAGAGTTTTGGTGATCATCTGACTCTTCGACTCTTTAGAAAATAACTGGGAATATTTGAGCTTGTGTGCCTTGAAATGTCTCCCTCATCTTTCCCAATAGAGGTGAGGGATTTTTCAGCCAGAATCATTTCAGTCACAAAGATACAGGGTGTCTCAGTGCCACTCTGCTACTGAGCTTGCACTGATGTTTCTATTATGCTCGTTGCCATGGAGACCAACATCTTATCCCCCATATTCTTTTGCATCTCCAAGTCTCTCTTAGACTTCGTGATGTACCTCCAAAAGTAGTAGCAATGAGGCTGCGCCCTTTTTTCTGCCACCTGCTTAACACAGATTTCCCCTGTTCCTGCAGAGCTGAGACGATGTGATGGGCTTTGAGAATACTTAATGACTTCAGTATTACCCTCTCAGGCAGTTTCATATCAAATGTGAAATCTCAGTAACCCTGCAGGAGGATGGTGCATATTTTTGCAGTGATGCAATGAATATTGCCATGCATCCAGAGTGACAAATGACACGCTTCTCACCTTGGGGCATTGTTGACTTCCCACAAGAGGGCTGTTTGTTATTAAAAAAATGTGGTTCAGACTAGTTTGACACTTCCCAGTCCCCGCTGGTGCTTCTTTGCTGATAGAAATTTATTATTGGCAAGCCCTGGGTGATATCATATCCTTTCGCCCTATTGCCCCACAGCAAGTGAAACTCAATCGCAGGGGAATTGATAATATGAGGACCACAGAGCAGCATTCAGAAAATGTGTTTACTGTAGTCTCCCTCCCATCTAAATGCCAAGAATCAGCTCTCAGCAGACGCTCCTCTGCTCCGATGAATGATTAATGAGTCAGAGTGCCTCCATAACTGACCACACAAACAAATTTCCACTCAGGTAGGTCAGCAGCGTGTCACAGAGTTGTGTCTGACGGCGCCTGGCTTAGATCTTTTATAGGAAATTGCAGGTGCTACTTTAGGGGAAAAAAAAATCTTTTTTTTTTTTTTTTTTTTTATCCATTTACCAGCTGTGTCTGAATCATCTGTGTTTTTCTAGATAATCCTCAAATAAACGGTGGTGAACAAGCTAAAGGAGTGAAGAAGAGTGATTTTATTATCCCCCAGCATGCTAGTACTCTTAATTATGTACAGTATATTGTGGCTGTGGCTCAGTTGGTAGATGGGAGTCTAACTACTTTAAAAAGTACACTCACCATTTTATAAGGCACATCTGTTTAATTGCTTTTTAACACAAATTTCCAATCAGCTTGTTAAATGGTAGCAACTCAGTGCATTAACTCACATTGGTAAAGATGACTTAACGGACTTTAAACTGAGCATCAGAATGAGGAGGAAAGGGGATTTAAGTGACTTTGAACATAGCATGAGTGTTGGCCTGAGTAGTTCAGAAACTGGAAATTTGGGATTTTCACACTATCTCAAGGGTTTACAGAGAATGGTCTGAGAAAGAGGAAATATCTAGTGAGTAGCGGTTGTCTGGAGTAGCACTTATGAACACCCTGATGTATCAGTCATGCATGTCTTGAAGCAAATGGGCTTCAGCAGCAGAAGACCACACCAGGTGTCACTTCTGTCAACAAAGAATGGGAAAATGGAGGCTAAAATTCACACAGACTCACCAAAACTGGACAATAGAAGATGGAAAAATGTTGTCTGGTTAAGATGAGTCTCCATATCAGCCTCTATTCAGATGGCAGGGTTAAAATTTAATAGAAACATGAAAGCATGGATCCTGTTCAGGTCACAGCGATCAATAAGGGATTATCACACATGCTGATTTAACACATTAGCTTTCAACTTACTAAATCAGCAAAAGCAACTAAAATGTTCTATCTCAGTCAGACACTTTACTAAAAAACAATCTGTTCTTTTAACAAAAATAGAACGTGACATATTGTGTTTAATGTGCTTTAAAATGTTCACAGTATGTGAAAAAAAAAACTTAAAGAATAATCCTTTAAAGCAAGATGGTATAAACAAATATTTTTAGAACTAAATTATAACCAATTTCATACTGTCTGGTGTCATAGTTGTACAATGCACTACACCTTAGTATATCAGCATTTCCTTGTCACATTATAAAAGACAAAAAAAATGTACAGAACCTTCCTCCTTGTCCAAATTGAAGTACTGTAAATTACTACAGAACTAGCTAGGGATGGGCGATATTTTATCGTGTGCGATATATCGTCAAAGAAATTCCCCACAATAACAATTTAAATTTATCGTTTTTATCGTGAGATGACAATTTACCAGGTTGTGTTTTACTTTGTTTTTTTTTAATAAGCAAAGTTATTTTTGCTGTTTGCATCGTTTGAATAAATGTGGCATTTGGACGTTCATATTTCAGACTTGTTCGATTGGTGTCACTACAGTTTTGCAATACAGGTGCACTAGTTCAACTTAATTGATATAGTGGCTTCTGGTGTTTTGTAGGGCTTTCAAGACAGAATTTAGTGACAGATTTATAATACAAAATATTTTGCTGATAGCTTTTATCGTCATTTATCTTTACCGTGATAAATAAGAGAAATTATCGTGATACATTTTTTAGTCCATATCGCCCATCCCTAGCACTAGCTAGTTTGGTCAGTTTTAGTTAATTACAGCACCTTTTTTTTTTAACCTAAAAGATTAATGATATAAATTTTTCAATAGGTATTCAAAATTATCTAATTGATAACCTAATGTGATGAGAATAACAACAATAAATACAAAGAGTAAAGGAAGTTGTAAGGCACAGGCAGTTTTGAAAATGGAAGTTCTGGATTTGAAATGAAGAAGAGAGGTGATATTTCTGATATAAGGTGGTAAAGAGTGCCAGAATTGGGTAGCAGAACAGCTGAATGCCCTGCTCCCCATGATGGTGAAGCGGGGGGAGGGAGAGATGGAGAGAGGAGGAGGATCAGGGACAACGGGATGGAGTATTTATCTGGATCAAGTCAGACAAATAAAGAGGGGAAAGGTGGGGGTGGCCTTGAGAGTATACAGACAGATTTTGAAGTCGATGCAATGTTTAACTGGAAGCCAGTGAAGCAGCTGTAGGGTAGTGATGTGAAGGATGGAACGGCTTCTGGTTCTAATGTGAGCGACAGAATTCTGGACCAATTGAAGCTTGGAGAGTTACAGTCATCAGTCTGGGATGTGAAAAGGCTGTGAAAAAGGATGGCAGTGGCACGGTGGGAAAGGGAGCGGCATTTTCATATTTACCAAATTCATCCTGAGGCCAAGACCGGACTCTCTGATGGGCTTGTTTTGGTAGGTCATATATTTGACACCCCTTACCTAGAATTGAAAATTGCCTGTTTCATGACTATTTCATGCTTCCCCATGAAACCAGACTGGATCTCAGCTGCCCCTGATGTAGGACTGCTCAATTATGGAAGAAAAAAAAAAAATCATATTCAGAATTATTTTTGGTCAATACTGATATCACAATTAACACGAGTCTCACGAGTCCTGCTGCTCATTTAGAAGAAATAAAAACAATATGTTTTCATGTCAGTCTCCATGAGTCTCCATTAACACCCAGACGTGTCACCAGAGGCGAACAATTCAGGTGCCAGAAAGTAAAAATCCTGCCATGTTTTTGGGGTCTGCCTGTACATTTAGAGCAGCTGTTTTCACTAACGAGCTCATCTACCAGCAGAGGAGCTGTGTTTATTAAAGTCAGCTGTTTTAGTGATTAGTTGGAACAACTGCTGGACAGGATTTCTACATTCTGGACCAGGGATGCAGGGGTGGAGCTACGGGGTCACTGGCCACCGCACACTTTAATTGGGCAACACTCAAGCAGTTACAGAGACCCCAAGCTGCTTCCAAACCACTTTTCTTCTTATTTTAGACACAAACTACCCTGTACAGTTGGAATTTTTGAGATCGGACATGCAGAAGTTGAAAATCCCACTTTTAAGCTTTACTTGCTGAGACATTGCGATTGGGAAAAGAAAACTTTTGCTTCACAGGGGAGACCCAAAACTGCTTCCAAACCACTTTTCCTTCTTATTATACACACTAGCTACCCCATACAGTTGGATGCATATATATATATATATATATATACTGCATATATATATATATATATATATATATATATATATATATATATATATATATATATATATATATATATATATATATATATATATATATACAAATATATATCTATATACATGCGCTCTGAGGCATCTACTTATGGTCACCCCTATGTGAGTAATGGTCTCGCTCTGGCCACCCCAGTAAAAAATTTCTGGCTCCACCACTGCAGGGATGTCCACCACTGTGAGTATCTAGATTTGTTGCTAGTTGCTTTGTTGAACAAGAGTCACTAAAGAAGTCTGATTACTCACTTAATATGGCAGCAGATTCATTAAATCAGCAACAGTGAACAGCATTGGCAGAAGACCTACTTCCAGTATTTGCCCAGATGCACTCTCAGAAACAGCAGAAATACGAATGTCATCTAGAATGTGTGACAAAGTAGTTGAACATAATATGGCAAAATGATTTAAATTATTTTGTTGATATCATTGTTTTGTGACCATTCAGGACCAATATCAAAATTGAAATCAAAAGTTGGTGAATGGTACAGCCTACCCTGATGTATCAGTCATGCATGTTTGAAAAGGCATGTTGAAGATGAAGATGCGTCATGAGGGATGATTATCTAAATGCTGCTCTTCTATCATGTTGTGATATAACCTTCAGTAAAGCAGCACGGACCCTTCCAAAGTGAAAGCACATCTTTTTCTACCTGTCAGCTCTTATGTAAGCTTTGAAATGTTCTGATCTACATTTAAGTATGGCACCCTGGCTGTCATGCTTTTTAGCTTCAGCTTGTATGAAGCTGGTAGGTGTCATCAAAATCATCATAGGCTATGAATGTTTCCAAGGCAACCATGTTTCTCAAAATTACCCCCCTTGCTGACACAATACCACCCGCCTTCTGTCCACTGCTTCTCACTGGGATCAGTCATTTTTAATGACATTCAGCTCGGCACTGACGTCATGAACATAAAAACAACACTGAAACAGTTAGTAATTTCCCCTACCAGTGATCCTGAATGCTTCACACCACTCAGTCCAGCGGTTTCAGTCCTGCCTTGATTAGAGAGGTGGAGTTGCACTGAGTCACTTTCATTTATTTAAAGGTCCAATATTATGGTGCAATTTGAAAGTAAATATATTAACAATAAGGCCCCCAGAACATGTATTTGCCATTTGTGCAGGAAAATTCCTCTCAGATTAGGCAGACAGCATGCACCAGAAACCCCCTTATTCAGCCCTCTGCTGGCCAAGCTGTTTTGGTGCCCTACTTAATATGTAATGAGCTGCTCTTTCCACGCCCCCCCCCCTCAAGGCCGCGCCCCCACCAGCCCGCAACCATGACAACCAGCGTCTGTAATGATGGCGGCTAGAGAAGTCCGAAACTCAAAACAAAGACTCCAAACGGATATATTTGACCCCGAATCTGAAGCTGAAGGAGAGGAGCAGCAAGAAGAGGAAGAGGAAGAAGTGAAAATGCAGTTTCTGAACGGTAAGGTTTGATGTTTTTAAACGTTTTTCCCCCGACGGAGAATAGTGTTCTTTTGTTGTCTATTGAATGGGTAAAAGTTTAAAACGCCAGTACAACCGTATTGCCTCGGTTTTTTGTAAATAAAAAAAAAAAAATTTGTATATATTCGGCTCTTTGTTATCCCACTAAAATACAAAACCTAAAACGCCAAGTGTTTCTCAAGAAACAGCAAATCTAATGCTGAGAATAAAACCAATTCTGATTGAGCTACGAACCTTCGTCCCACTCATTACCCACAGTCTAGTTATACACTACAGTTCACCATCACTATTTTTTAATCAATAATTATCTAGCTGTAATCATCCACTCTACTCATTTATCAATTCAGCCATTCTCTGTTTATGTTTTTGAAAAAAGCAAACACAATTTTCCGTACATCCTTATAGTTATTTTACAGAATTATTCACTACTCTTTTATATCCTCAACCTATCCTCACATCCATCCAACTACATTCAATTCAATGTTTCTTTTAAATGTTAATAAGTAAACTAATAAATCCAAAACCTTTTAAATTTCATATTTTATGTGCATTATAGGTGCTGCTCATGTGGAAATTGTGCAACGATGCCTAAAGAGCAGGAGAATGTCTGTCAGGAAATACCACACTAATAAAGTTTTGGCCACAATTACTTGCATATTTTTTCTCCACATCAACCGTACCTTATAAATGTTACCCATAGTTCTGAGACAGATGCAGCAGGAGAGGACCATATGACCCGTATGTTGGACCACCTTTTAGAGCCTGTTAGCTGAATCCCTGCTCTTTACATCAGGAATGCTACATTACAGAGCAGATCATGGCCGTTTACAGATCAAAGAACGGGCTTTATCACATCACTACTTCCTGAATTTACTGCAACTTTTCCCGTCTTTCATTATTGGACAAACTGATTAATCCAGGTGTCCGACCATCGTTGTCATGGTAGCTGAGATCAGGCAAACTTGGATTAATCAGTTTGTCCAGTAATGAAAGACATGAAACAGAGGAGCACTAATAATTTCAGGAAGTAGTGGAGTGTGCATGTAGCCCATAGAGAAGTAAGTTGGCAGGTTTATCTGAACAATCTCTCAATGTCCCCCAATTAAAAATAATTTGTACTTCATGCTATCAAGTCATATTTCAGTGGGCATAACAGTCATACCACAAACTAGTATAGTTATAGCAAACTTATAAACCATCTTGTTCAGACATTATAGCTTGTTTGCATTCACATATGATCTTTGAAATAAAACAAATTTATTAATAATACTTTATTTGTAAAAGACAAAAGCAGCATCAGTGTTCTTTTCCTCAACATAAAGGAGTACGAAAAAGTTCAACAGTATAAAAGTAGAAAACATTCACATGGTAAAATAAAAAATCAGAAAACTATGAATATATAAATATTTCAGGAGATTACAGTTCAAAAGTGTTTGCTAAAAGTTGCCTTTGGGCTTCAACACCTGCATGTAAAAATGTAAAATAAATGTTTTATGACACTTTTTTTGCTCCCCAGGTGATTCAGGTACATGTGAACCGAAGCTTTGTCCGATGGTGTCGGGGCTTCCTTGGACAGAGCGCACTGGTAGTTGTTCCAGCATGTGTGGTGAATTTCCGGTTCCAGAGGGCCGGCATGAAGGATTCAAGCTTCCCCCTCGATTAAGCGAGACGCACAGCTTCGATGACCCCCCATCTGGTCGCACACTCTGCTCGCAGGTCTCTCAGGATGGGAATCTTCATCACCGTGTAAGACACTGGGTCCACAAAGACTTTTCAAAAGGTACAAAGAGGGGGTTACATTTTGTTTGTGTGCACATGGGACACAAACATTTTGAAAGTTCTCTTGATTTCACTTTACAGCGTTTTCTTTAGATTCTGTAAATGATTTCTGTTTTGTAAATGATGTAAATAACTAAAACTTTCATTTCTGTATTTGAAACAAAATAAAGCATTTCAAACTTACAAAAAGTGGCTCAGTCTTCACTGTTTATCCACACACCCTCTCTTCTTGCCCTCTGAAGACTGGTTCTCCTGCAGGATTTTCTCCCTCCTCCATTTCCTCACAAGGTCTTTTTGCTGGTCTCTATTGGAGTTAAGTTAAAAAGTGTGTTAGTGGTTACACGAGGAAGTGTGGCTGTCCAACCATGTTTGCAGGACACAGAGGCCTGGACAGCTGTTAATTATATTTCACTAGTTAATCTACGCATGATATATCAAAACACCTCAGTAAAAACAGTACGAGTTACAGTGAAAGTAAAGAGAAAGTTTCATTACCAGTAAATAAAAATAATTCCACACAGCTACAAACCTGCACTTCTAAGCGTGGCTGTAATGTCAGATCAGTCTGGGAGGCAGCATCTCTTTTCCTCACTCAGTAGTGGTGTGCTCACCTAGGAAAAATCAAAGTGATCAGAAATGAACCTTCTACTTTATAAATACTATTATTAGAAAAAAAAGACTAATGACACATCTTATGATGTATATCGTTTGAATAAACTAAAGTTACATAACACAAAACTAAAACATGCAACAGTGCCATATTACATATATTGTCTAAGCAGTAAAGACAAAAACTTACTGCAGTCTTGGGATTGAGAGCAAGCAGAGGGCTGTACCAGTGACAGTGGGAGGGCCTAGTAGGCAGGCCAGGTCTTCTTCGTTCGTCACAAAGACCGTTTCAGAAACGGCTTGCTGGAGGACTCTTTCACAGAAATGCAGGGAGGGAGAAAACAGAGAGTACGCATCTGCACACCTTCAGGGGGTCTCCATAGACTCCAGCAATTATAATTATGTGTTAAAAACTTGAAAGTGCATTTCATAATATGGACCTTTAAAGTTTACACTTTATATTGGGGGAAAAAAATCATTTCAAGCCAACTTTTGTATAGATATAATCCTGCTGTAGCATTTAAGATGGAACAGATTTCCTTCCCCTTCTCTGCTGAAATAATTGGTTACATCACCTATAGTCCAGAAACTGTCTGCAACTTTGGAATATTTATATATAGTGGTTTGGAAATATTCAGTGACACTGCAATCAGATTACATTTGCAAGGGAATGCATTTTTTTTTTCTTCCTGTCATCTATTATCAGTAATTTCTCTCAAAATCAAATGTAAAACATTATGTGCTATTCCACCTTGTGAGAAAAAAACAGAACATGTCAAGGCTGTCAGGATTTCTCTAAATGAACATATAGAAGTACAAAAAAAAGTGTGGGAAGAAGGATAATGGAGTCCTTGGATATGCAAAGAAATGTAGACAACTTCTGTCCCTTTCCAATCACTGGTGTGAATAACATGTAGGTAAACTATGAATATTTTGTCTTTATGGTGACAGATCAATGTTACATACAGTTACTTACAGAACACTGAATAAAATCTCCAACCAAGCCATAGCTGATGGAGTCCTTGTGGATCATATGCATCACTTCTAAAACCATTTTACACTGTGTAATAACTGGGATGTCCCTCATGACTCTTGACATACAGTATGTGAGAGAAATGTGGACAGAGCAGTAAAAACAGCGGGCCTATATATTACAGTGAGACAGCTCCTCTAATAATGAAATTTAGAGCTCTGGAGACAAATGACGGGTCTCTGAAAACTGTCTTTGCTTAAATTTTATTTATTCATTTATTTTCTTTAAAATATAGTGCTGCCATACATGATGCTGCGACGTCTTCTCTTTGCAAATTACTCCACTTCCTTATGTCTGGTCATCCACTCGCATGGCAGTGCAGATGATATTTGAACTGCTCCAATAGCTTTCACCAGATAAATGAACTGGTTTCAGCACAGATCTCAGCTTGTCATTCTGTTGCTGACAGAGAGGATATGGCTGCACCAAGATGCCGCCTCACACAACAGAGCTAAGTTGACCTCTGCTCAGATCTGTGCCCTACTTGACCTCTGCCTCTTCACCACCTATTCTCAATACAAAATGTTTCTACAGACAGAAGCATGGTCTGTGCAGTGTGATCTCCAGTGGTCCTCATTGTGGCCAGCATCTACAGTCATCCTAAAAAAATGTTCATATCCTCAAATTTAAAGAAGGAAAAAAAATCAGCTGTCAGGGAAATAAGCTGAAATTGACAAAAGTAATAATAAATAAAAAAAACATCTATGAAAATCATGACATTGATTTTGAATAGTGGTTTGAAAGAAATATTAAAAACAAACAAACTAAACATAAAACAAGTAAACAACCATGATGGGGCTCTGAAACTAAAATTTTGTTGAGCGACAATCACTTCAATCAGGTGTTTTCTGTAATGTTCAATAAGACCGTTGACAGGTATTTTGGTCCACTGTTCATGGGAAAAATGCTCTAATGTGTCTGTGACAGTTTTGCTTTTTTTTTTGTTTGTTTGTTTTCATTATTGTTATTTTCAACCAAAATTCAAAAGCAACATTTTATTTCACTAAATTATAATTATGTAAATTTTTATTTATTATTAGTTTCTTTAGTTTCTTGTTATTTAAATTACTATTGTCAGTTTAGCAATTTCTTTAATTGGTGGGTAAGAATAATTTTGAGGACGACTGTACATTGCAGAGGTGGAGGTGAGTGAATTAATGCTTTCAGAAACATCGTTCATCAGCTGTTTACTAGCAAACTAACAAGCTATCCACTTGACTGCTTTCAGTTGTCTTCGCCAACCTGCTCATGAACCATCGGTGCACATGTTCCTGTGCTCTGAAGACATGGCTGTTTTTTTTTTTGTTTTTTGCTGTGTTTTTTCAAAAATGTACCTTGCTCGAAACTGTTTATCCAGGATTGCCAACCCCAGCTTTAAGCTTGCATGTGAACTTGGAAAAGCAAATCGACTTCTCCAAGCACACAATGTTGCAGGGGGGATTTAGCTTGTTACCGACTGTTGTCTATGTGTGATGCAATTTTTAAAAAACAAATAGATTTAAACTAGAAATTGTTGGTTTTAGCTGCTATTACAGGTTCCTTTGGGATGCATAGGATGCAACTTAGTTTGTTTTTCAAAAACAAAAGGTTGTACAGGTTTGTTTTAGTGTTTGCCAGAGGAATCTAGTCATCTCTATTTTGACAATTATTTCTTACACAGTAGCTGTGCATAATTCATGACCAATTCAGTAATGACAAAAAAAGAAGATTCACAGCAGAGGTAATGGATCCAATTTTACCTCCTCTCTGCTGTGAAATTAACTTCATGTGCTGTCAACCACACATGCATCGTGGTACAGGAGTACTTGCTGCAGGTCTTGCAGCTGCACATGTTCCCATACATTTTTAATCATGTCTGCTCTTCCTGTCCAACAGCAGGAAGAGGCTAACTCCTGGAGTCTGAGAAACTCGCTACCTCTCTCAACCCCACCCCATCCCACCCTACCTTGATGAATAAGTAAACACATTGAACCAGGCAGAGATGCAGTCGCTGAAATTCCCAGCTGGAGGCAAGAAGATTTGCTTTCTTCTGGAAGAAATGCTGTTTACTTGCTGATGATTTCACAGCTCGCTTTCTGTGAACTCTATTAACATTTTCCTTTGGGTCTGGACTCATGCGTCAACTTTAATTCTGGTCAGGAGATTGCATTTCAGTGCCTCAATCACACTTGTAGCAACTCTTATTACAGTACAAGTAAAAAATCTTATCTTGGCCTTAACACGTGACTGTTATAGATAGTTGTTTCGAGGCCTTTTTCTTGGATTACCCTGAATTATTTTTGTTTTTAAAGCTGGAAATGTGTTATCTTATTAAAAAGCTCATCTGGCTGTCTGCCAGAGATAGAGGAGATGTGGTTAATTTGTCTGGGAGATTTCTGTATCTTCAGTCTGAGCTGTTGGTTGAGATAGACAGGCCGATGTTAGGAAAGATGGGAGTATGTTCACACAATTTCATGCAATGAAAAAATTTGAATCAGATTACTGGTGTCAGTGTTGCTTTTGTTGCCATGGTGATGGGAATGAGAACAGCTTAGATGAAAGTTTGTTTCTTTTGTGATAAACTTACATTTTTGCAATGCTAAACATGTCTCCATAAATGATTGTGTTGCAAAGAGACTGGGTGTGTAAGTCAGTCTGGAATGTGAATTGTACTCTGTGCTAAGTATTCAGCTTATTGGACTGCACTGTACTTCATTTCAATTAAGGATTAAACAACGAGGAGCTGTGCATTGTACGGTTTTAATGCACATCCCGGCGTCTACAACATCATGATGCGCAGTGGAGTGGTGTTCCACTACGTTTTTCCATTTCCAGGGCTTTTGCAGATAGGTCCCCTGACCCAGCAAAATGGCCATACAGACCACTGGTATCTACTGAGCTGCATTTTTTGGTACTACCCAAAAAATTTGAATATTGTGAAAAAGTTAATGTATTTCTATAATTCAACTTAAAAGGTGCAATTTACATATTGTAAAGACAAATAATATGCAAATCAATATATTTCAAGCTTTTATTTGTTTGAATGTTGCTAATTAGGACTTGCAGCTTAAAGGTAGAGTATAAAGTTCCCCAAGTAAAAAATAAACGTTGGACTTGAGCAAGTGAAATCAGTCTCAAAACCCGCCTTTGGGCCTCTACTCCCGTGCCGTGGTGCGTTTAAACGCAACTATCTCCCCCCTGCCTGTAATTCGCTCTTTTGTATTGTTTTGGTCTGGTCGGGACATTTCTGGGTGGAAATTTCTGTTTATATCGGCAGCCAATGACAGAGCTAAGAGCATGACGCTGTGTGGAAATAAGCTCATGATTGGAGCAGACGACAGTCACTCAAACTCTCGAAGGTAACACACACCTGAATGCTCCAGACAAGCAAACTCCCAAAACGTCTGCTATCTGCTTTCATGTGCTCAGGTGTGGTGATAATCGAGTGCATTTAATTAGAACCACCTGGCAAACCTAATTCCTTTAGAATAGGGCTGCCCAAGTCCAGTCCTTGAGAGCTACTATCCTGCACATTTTGGTTGCATCCCTTCTCCAACACACCTGAATCAAATGAATGGCTCGTTAGGCCTCTGCAGAGCTGAATCACATGTACATGAGATTAACCATTTGATTCAGGTGTGTTGGTGAGGGTTTGTTCTAAAAATTTCAGGATAGTAGCTCTCAAGGACCAGGCTTGGGCACCCCTGCTCTTGAAGCAGTGAGAATGTAGGCTGCTTGGCATTTAACACACTGTCAGCATTTGGGTTCAATTTTGTAAAATAAAGTAAAATATTCTAAGCACAATATGTGTTTAGCTAATTCTAAGACTTGCTACAGTACGGGCATCTGCATCTCATGCAAAGCCTAATTTGCTGGAGTTTGGAAAACAACATAATTTGTTGATACACAGTGAAAAAGTAATGCTTTTTTTAGAGGCACCAACGATGAGATGTCATAGAGCTCTAACCTCTGCCATGTGAACATTTGGACTCCTGCAGTATAAATACTGCCCTCTGAAAGTCCAGAGACAAAGCTAGAGATGCATCACTCTTTGCGATGAATATTCATCACCTTCTTCCCAGCAAAGTTAAATAAATCATAAAACCTCATTCCAGTAGAACTGCTACAGAACTTTTGATTGCAAAGCAGCTCAACGTTCCCCACTGTAACATTTCATCAAAAGCTGCCCTGCTGTTTGCATGCTTTCCAGTCACACCCACACACTCAAACACCCACACACAAACACACAACAGCCCAGCAGTGTCCATGTGGGTTCATGCACTGCCTAGATGTCAACAGGCAAATGAACAACAGTGTTTACCAAATGGCTTTGTTGTTCAACACACAAGCTTATTAAAATGGCATCTCATTACAGGCACCGAGGAACCAGTTTATTAGAGATTAATTGCATTTTTGAAAGCCTTTTCTCTTCATTATCATTCTGTGTTGCATATGGATTAGCTGTGACCATAACGGCTCTACATATTCATATTAGAGACAGCTTAGAAAGGGTTAGGAAATGAGCCAAAAGGCGTGGCTGTGCTGGTGTGCGCAAGGATGTTGAATTTCAAACAGAGGCTTTTCAAACAGAAATTGATGTAGAAAAAAAAACTCCAGCTGTTTCCTGCTGAATTAATGAAATGTCCAGCAGTTTTCTTCTCCATCCATTTATAGTGCTGAGCCTCTCATGACCTTCTGTTTCTGAAGTCGTCATTGGGTTTTGGGATTTGAGATCAAACATAAATGATAATACCATTTAAAAAATAACATATAAAGAACTATGAATAATAATGACATAAATGAAGTTGTAATTAGTAAAGTATATGAATAAATATTATGTGGCTGCCTGAGAAATGAATTATCTTTTCAAATGGCAGAACTTGTAATAGTAGCAAAAGGTAAACAGTTTTATCCTTTAATGTCTAAATGCACCAATACATTAAACAACTTTGTTCACCTTTTAGAGCTGAAATGTACAAAAATAAAGGAACCTTTATTCTTATTCTTATTCTGGAGACTCACCAGAACAGAATAAGAGAATCAGTCAGTTCAAATTCTGACTACATTTATTTGTACTGAAAGCGCTGGCAAGAAAATGCCTGGTGAGATGAAAACAAAGAAAAACAGCTATGAAAAGTAACAATATCTGACACGTACATATGGACACGCACACTCACACATAGATAGAAATTATAAAGAAAGAATTGTACACAAAGAAAAAAATCCTTGAGCAAGCTGAATGTCCTGTCTTACAAACTAAGGAACATAATCAGGATTCATTGAATTGAATGTGTGTTTTTCTCCACTCCTACTTTAACCTCTCAAACAGGTTTTTAAAAACTCAACCATGTAGTTCTTGTGTAGTCTGATTAAGAAAGAGACACGCGTCACTTACGTCTGCCTCAACTCTTCTTTTCGTGGCAAAAATGAAATTAAAACTTTTATTAAAGTTTACATTCCAACTGTCAGAGTTTCGATTAAACGTTTTTTTTTTTGTGTCACTAATAAATAAAAGATACAACCTTTATACTAAAAATATTTTGGTTACCTTATTGTTATTAAAATGATGCAGTGTCCTGGTTAGAACTGAAACAGATTTCAAACATAAAGCATAAAAGTTAATTTTTGGTTTAATAACAGCCAAAAATGAATAAATAAATCATATATATACACATATATATGTATATATAAATATGCTATTCATTTTCTATGTTCTATTTATCCAGTCACAAAAAAACAATGGGCTATAGTGTGAAGACTATATATACAGTAGTAAGAAAATTTGAATTATTTGTCTTTTTAATAATGTCAGTTGTTGTTTATGACAGGCTGTTGGAAAGCCTAATTAGTCACCTTTACAATGATGGATAACTTTAAGAATCATGCTTCTGTAGAATGAACAGCAAAGCCAAAAATGTGGATAGCGCTCCAGTAAATGAGCAATAATATTCACAAACAAACAAACAAAATAAAGAAAAATAAGAATATGACTTGAAAGTTATCCTTACAAGTCATACTGCATTCTGAAGGTGACACATCACTTTCAGGCTTTTTCAATGATAATGCACCAACTGGAGTTATTGAAGGGAAAAAGATAAATAAACCAAACACTCATTTTCATACTTTGTTTATTTTTAAATGAGCAACAAAAATGTGATCTGCTCCCTTTTCATAAAAAAGAAAAGAAAAAAAAATATGCATTTGTTGTTCATTTTAATTGTTCACCCATCTGATTTATGATGATTTCACTCTAAAAGCAAAATGACCCCTGCTGTACTAACAAGATGTACCTCATAAAGCAGTTTTTTGTAGCTGATTTTTGGTGGACAAACAATATGATGCCAACAAATTGTCTCCGATGCAACTAAATTTACACATCAAAGTCTGTTTACAGGTCTCACTTGGAAGGAGGAAAGCAGAAAGAAATCATTGCGCTGACTGTTGTACATTTAGCGAGAACTGGGCTTATCAGACTGTAGGCTGAGCTAATCTCTGCCTTGGGCCACCAGGAAGCAGAACGTGTGAAACAGGAAAGAAAACCTCTTTCTTTCTGATCTATTGATTATTATGATTTTCTAAACAGTATTTTCGGTTGGTTTGACAGGAGACTAATACATAATCAGATGCTTCTACATCCCACATTGATTTAGCTTATCTGTGCTATGCTTTTTTTTTTTCTACCCAGCTGTTAACTCAAACTCTCAATTAAACTCAAACAATATAGCATCTTGGATCCATTTTTGTTTCAAATCAAACCAGCTGTAAGAATACTATATTAGTTCCAGAAAGCTGTTCAGATTGCCATTGATCAAAATAATCAGATCTCTATTATCGGTTATCACAATTGCTGCAACGAGCTGCAGAGTATTGAAGATTAAAGCAGGCTTTAATCCCCAAGCAGATATAATTCCCCACTTCTGAAGCTTGGCACTTGTGCGCAGCGGGCCTGCTGTACATGTAAATTGCATCTGGAGTGTATTTACCTTTCAGGTCAAAGACGAACATGAAAGGCTTCTGTGGTCCCACTGGTGGTGACTGTAATGAGGATGGGCTCTCCTTGGCAGTCAGTGCTTTGACCCACATTAGCTCTCTGCTCGAGGCCCGTTGAGGCAGTGCAGAGAGAATAATAGCAGGATATAGAGTATGAGACACACATTGTGCATTAGATTATATTCAGAGTTTCACAATAATGCGTGGAGTTCCTAAACTAGAAGGGATTTTTTTTTTTTTTTTTTATAAGCCATTAGCAGCCGCTGGCACAGATTCCTGAGCGAATCTCAGTGCTGTGATGATGTGCTCTGAAACAGAGGTGGAACAATCGAACTGCAGAGGCAGCGCCATCGTTATTGTTCCGACTGCATGGACTTTGAACTGTGAGGAAATTTGATGGAACATCACTAAGTCAGTCTGTTTCATTTATTCAAGGTGACATGTAAAGACCTTCTATATTAGGCTGTATGCACAGGATTAAAAGATGAAATGGCAGACATGGATAAAGTGGGACTTATAAAATTGTAAAAGAGAAGCAGATGCCATGATGTTTCAGCTGTCTTATTAGGAAAAACACAAGAGTGCTCAACTGGACCGTGAGTTGTTTATTTTAGTCAATACTCCATAAGTGTCGCTTGCAAGAGTAAATTTTTTTTTAGTCTGCAACAGAAATGGCCCCATTTGTTTTGGCATCATATTAAAACTTTTTCTTTTTAAGAGGGACAAATTAATGTGAGGAGCATTGCCTTCTCTTCAGTTTTTTCTGCACAGTCCTCAGCTACTTTGTCCCCTGACTTAAAAGCACTTTTTTCAGTTTTAGTGCCTTTAATGTCAGGAGTAACCCACACTTTGTTGTTTGAGAGGCATTGAACAAATACAATTTGCCAAAAGTTCATTCCACGTCTTATTTTCACCACTTTTTAAATCACAAGTCTGAGTATTTGCTGGCTCTAGAGAGTAGAGCTGCAGCTAGCGATTTTTTTTAATAGTCGATTAATCTACCCCGTAATTGATCGATTAATCGATTGGTCGGATAAGCTCTGTCTTTATTTTTAAAGATGTGACTGAGATGCAGTCAGAGATGTCAAAAACAGGCTAGAAGTAGAAATCCTGTCCAGCAGTTTTTACAACCAATCACTGAACCAGCTGAGTTTAATTAGCTCCTCTGCCAGGTAGATGAGCTCGTTAGTGGAAACACCTGTTGTAAATGCACTGGCAGATCCAAAAACATGGTAGGATTTCTACTGAAAAACTACTTTTACTTCTACTTTTGACACCTCTGGATGCAGTGGAGTAATAATGAGTCCAAATTGGCACCAAAGACTGCGGTTAACTTGCGACGAGTAGGTGCACTACTGCCACCCACTGGTAGGGAGTGTCCGGAAATAGTTTATACAGACCGGAAGCAATGCGTGAAGCAGGACTTTAAAAAGGTAAACGAAGCATTGATTACTAAAATATTAATCAACAATTTTTTCTAATCGAATAATTCAAATAATTTGATTAGTTTTTTAAGCCCTACTGGAGAGTAAAAAAGGACTCTGTGAAGCAAGCCTCTCCAGACAGCATGATTATGTTAAGTTCAGAACAAATGAAATGTTGATGCAAATTTATAAGTGTGAAATAAAGAGAATAAAGTTTGGTAATTACATGCTGATGCTGCATCACTGTGAGGGTTGACAGGGAAGGAAGAGTCTGGAAGGAGAATGACTGGTAGATCACCAGCGCCCCAGAGCGCTGCCAACAATTTCTCAGGAACAGTGTTTAACTTTGGGGGCTCAATTGTGAACAATTGCTTATCTGTAGAAGTTTTCCAGGCATTTATATCCTGTCCAGGTTTACAGTCCAGCTCTAGTGTTTATCCTAACACTATGGTAAATCCATGATGATGACACAATTATTGATCACATTTTTGTAATAAAAAAATGGATTGCCATTACTTTGTGTTGTTAAAGACACACAACGTAACTTTTAGACCTTAAAAATCTGTGTTTCTGACTCGTTTTGATGTCACACCAACATTCATTATGCGCATTTTCGAGCTGTCACTGCCCAGAGGCGTCCCGGCGCTCAGAAACAGCACTATGTAAGATTCCCATCCGGGACGCGACCATGACGTTGCAGCCAACTATTGGTTGCAGCACCGCGTCACTCACTAGCAACCGGATGTAAACCAGGGATCAACATCGCGGGTGTTTTGAATGCGCATCATGTCGAATTCGGTAAAGAAACGCAAGGAAACATTACAGGAGGAAGAGAGGAAAAGAAAGAGAGGAAGGGACAGAACAAGAGTCAAGATAAGACTGTCTTTTACTGGCTGGAGTGAGCTTACAGTACAGGTACGAACAAGATGGATGCTAGTTTAGCCGCCGATAGGGGGCGCGTCACTTAGAAAACTGCTGAAAGTTCCGTTGTGTGTCTTTAAGGGACCTCTATTTTGATCCAAAAATTATGATGAAGCTTCTTCCTGTCAAACCTTTGACTAGTTACTGTAAATGATTTAAGTTGGTGCTCAATCAGCCAAAGATCAACAAATAAACAGAAAGTTCGATGTCTGTCTGGAAAGAACAAAATAATTGCACTCGATTGTTGGAATAAAGCTGAGAAGATATTTTTAATGCATGGTGAAGCCAAAACTGAGCTGAGCTGGAGTTGGTTTTGTGAGGATAGTAGGTAAATAATTACATAAAAAACTGTAAACGGCATAAGAAACAGCTGGAATAGTGTGTTAATGGGTAAATATGGAGGTGTGCAATATGCTGATATGATATCACGATATATTTACATGAGAGAGATATGAGATTTACAGATATCGTTATATCGCGGTATCAGTTGTGCTTAATTTTTTCGTAATGACCAGGTTGCACCTCAACTGACTACAAAGGGGTCACCAATAAGGGTGGGAAAAAATATCAACACACTGAAATATCGCAATATTTTCATATGCCAATACCATCTTTATTTAAAAGCACGGTATCGATCTATTCTACAAATGAAATCTAGCGAGATTTCATTTGTAGAATAGATCGATAACGCATTTTTAATCAAAATCAACTCAAGCCACTTTTACAGACTCATTCTTTGTACAGGTCCATAACATGATTCACATTAGTCCAGTTTAAAATAACTGAGTTTATAGAATAGGCCTATATTCATCCGGTCACAAAAAACAATCGCCTACTAGGAAACCAACTGATTTAATTTGCTCTTTGATCCTGAGCAAGCACAAGATGCATCTCAAATTGAAACACGACTCCGTTTTGCTTTCCATTTTTCATTACAAATGTTCTCAGTTTTTGGTTTTTATTCAGACATACATTTAGTGCTTCAACCCGGCTCTGCATGCTGAACTCAGCTAAATATGCTAAGGGAGGCTATGACTCTTTTTTTTATACTTCCACCTTTTCTGTTTATTTTCTTTCTTAATTTGTCTGTTTTGAACCTGCTTCCAACTTGAAGCAGAATCAAACGCAATTCAATGCCTGTCTGAGATGAAAGAGCCATTATCTCCTCTTCAGTACCCCTCTGCAGCCATGCTGCCTAATGTACATATCTTTGCAGAGGTGCACATTAAATTTAAGTTGCATTTAATCAATGGCAGTGTGAATCAAAAGTGGGGAAAAAAGGGTATTGAAGTGTATTTGTATCTGTTCATCAAACTACAGTAATTATAGAGATGTGTCTCAATAACCACTGCACAGATGTGTGTCTTATGCGAGTTTAAGCAGTTGGTATCAAACTTAGAGTTGAATACTCTTAGCTGCCTTCAAAACCCCCTCAAGAGCACAGAAAGCATTTCTTGCAGAGGCTTTACATGTCACCTACTTCAAATCATCTACTCAATGATTCATTAATATAAGCCAGCTGTCATATAAACAATGTACATCCCTGTGGAGTCTTGCAGCACTCTGTCTCTGCTGCAACAAACATCCCATCCATCATTTTCTTTCCAAATTTATTCTGAGAAGGGTTGTGCTGAGCAGGAAGGTTGTGTTTCAGTGCATCATAGAGCTACTTGCATTCCCACACGGCTGCCTCCTGCTTCAATCAGTCTCCTGCTGGCGGAGACGTTTGCTGATACTGATGCAAATGGGGATTAAGTGTCTCGCTGAGGGGGCACCTTGATGGACGCTGTTGAATTTTAAGTATTATTCATTCATTTTTTACAATCACACTTTCATTACAGCCCAGTTATTAAATCTTCATCCTTCCAACCAAAATCTTGTCTCCACTAAGTTTCTAATGCAGTGTGCAGAATCTCTACTTTCCAAATTACAGTTTAAATCAGACCTCTTTTTTTAAGCTGTCAGTCTTCACTATAGGATAAATTATGAATGGTAAGTGACAGGGAGCTAGAAAAAGCTTATAAATAAGTCAAAACTCTTTGCAAAGTTTGATTATTGCAGAGAAGCAATATAAAGGAAATATCACATGCACAGCCCTATGCTCTGCAGCAGGTGATTAAAGCTTCCCATCAGCCATCAGTGAAATGAAATTAAATGTCTTCTCTGAGCCCCAAATGATACTCAGCACAACCAATGCTTGTTTACCGACAGAAGTATCCCCCACTGGGCCACTGAATATTCACTCTGCGACACTATAGCAGTAGATTCATCCTCAATTCTCCATCATGAAAACTGGTATATTCCTTATTGTTCCTTATTATTTATTCATGCTGTGTGTGTATTTATGCATATGTACACACATAAATATAGAGAGAGCGATCAACAAATGACCCCTGCTAGTCATCTTTGACCCTGCTGGTATGATAACCAGGCCAAAGGGTATAATGACCGGGCCAAACTCATTGCATGGCACAGAGAAGTCCAGCAGCCTGTGAGCTCTTACTGTATGAATCAAAATGATAATGGCTCTTTTGTCTGTGAGCATCTGTCTCTCTTGTATTTTCATTGTGAGCACTTCATCAGCATTGTTGGTCTCAATCTGTGATGTTCTGTTGCTGTTGTTGATGAAACTTACTGTTGTTGGTCAGAGTTCTCACTATTTTTTTCAGAGTAGCAAGTGAGTGGATAACAAGGTAGGTGACAATGAAGACAGAAAGCTAACAGATAACTTAATCGTTTCTGTTCTGTCACCTTCATTTCTCCAAGAAAAGAAATTTCTTTAGAGCAACGTGGTCATGTCAAGTGAAGAAACTTAAGACCAATTGATCATCACAACTCCAAAGACCTTTTCTGTCGATATCACTGGAAACCACAAAATTGTGACTCATTTGTTTAAAAGATGTACAAAACTTCCACTTTCCTTTACTCTATTATGTTCCCAAACGTATTGGGACATCCTATTTTAATGCCGAGCTTGATAAGCTGTTGGCCCCTTTGCAGCTATTAGAGCTTCAGCTCTTCTGGGAAAGCGTTCCACAGTTTAGAAGTGTGTTCATGGGAATTTTTTTTTAAGTCAGTCACTAACGTTGAATGAGAAGGCCTGGCTCATACTCTTCCCTCTAATTCCCTGTTCTGTTTGTTTGAGGTCCGGACTCCCAGCAGTTAAATTCCTCCACATGAAACTCTCTCATCAATGACTTTACAACTCGTCTGTGGAACACCTGAATTCAGTTGTTTGGATGGGTGTCCATACTTTACTTTTGCCAATATAGTGTTCATTCTACCTCCCTGTGTTGCACTATAGCGAGCTATGCATGTGCAGATGCAAACTGTACGTCCTGGGTGGTTGTTGGAGGTCACGTTTGTGTTGTGTTTAAGTGCTGACTCAAGATGACCCAGCACGGGGCCTCATATAGGTATAATATACAAGAAGTCTAAGTCTGTACACTGATCAGAAGGGGAAACTAGAAAGCATCAGAGTCTCTATCATGGGAAAATAAACAAATAGCCAGGAACACATCACCAACATAGAAAAAGAGGAGACATCCCAGCAAAAGACTGACATGGTTGATATTGAGAAGGCCTCATGGTGCAAAAAGGCTGGTCCAAAGAACAGGAGCAAGGCACTAATTATAGCAGCTGAGTATAAATATCATTAGAGACTAGGGCAGGGATCCTCAATCCTGATCCTTGAAGGCCAGTTTCTTGCATGTTTTCCTGAGTTAGATTCAGGCTGTGTCCAAATGTACACCCTATCACTGTGGACCCCCGAGAAAGGCCCTTAACCCCCACCAACTGCTCCCCGGGCACTTTAATTAGCAGCCCACTGCTCTCAGGTTCAACCTGAGATGGGTTAAAATGCAGAGAACGAACTTCCTAATTGGCTCACTAACTGGTATTAATAAAGTATATCTTTATCTTTTCTTTTTTCTACACAGGGATCATGCCATTTTGTAGGGGTGTCCGAATGTCCAGAAAGAAAAAAAAACAGTGCACTCAAAAGTACCCACAATGCATCTTAAAAACTAGTGAGCTTCGATGATCCCTAGATGGGTCAGTATAGACAACAATGCATTGCAGTCAGGAGCACTGAATGGCGCGAGGTGTTGGACACATAAAGCGGCAAAAAAACGTGAAAAAAACAACGAAAATGGAATTGACCACAACTTATGTAAATAAAATATCTTCATGAAGTTCTTTGCAAGCCGGCTAACGAGCCTTTCATCTGAGTCAGGTGTGTTGAAGTAGGAATATCTTGAAAACCAGCAGGGCAGGGGTCCCTGAGGACCAGGATTGAGAAACACTGTGATAGAGTACAAACGAGAAGCAGATTTCACATCAAAGGACTGACTAGGTGGCATTCAGTAAGGGAACTACAGGCAGGAAGTACAGGCAGATCATAGGCGAAGCGCCACCGCTAGTAGCAAAGCATCCGGTGGCAACCCTGTTTACGGAAGTTTGAGATGCTGCACATCAGACTCAGGCTGTGTCCAAATGTACACCCTATCACTGTGGACCCCTGAGCAAGGTCCTTAACAGCAGCATCCGGTGGCAACCCTGTTTACGGAATTTTGGGATGCTGCACATGCGTGCTGCCTTTGCTGCTGTCGGTGGTGCTTCACCTATGATTCGCCTGTAGTTCCCCTCTTGAATGCCGCCTAGTCAGTAAAATCGGCTTCTCGTTTGGGTCAGTGAAAAAATGCTTCTCCCCACTTGTCCAACTCAGGGGACTGTGGGGGGAGGCTAAAATTCACCCAGAGGTGGCATACGCCTTTAAGAGGCAACGCTGTTGCATACTCGTCTGCACGGCCCAAAACGCCATGCTCACGTCGCATGCGCGTTGACTTTACACACAAACAGGAAAAACAACAATGTCAGACTACATAGGCCCCTCCATAGCCTACGTAGTCCACGCACTTGGTAGTGTACAGGTAGTGTTTATTTACAGTCTTTGGTGCAGACCCCGAAATGGGACATACCTTACATAAACCCAGTGGATCCAAGGTGGACTTTACGCATGCGCGCGGACATGATAGAGTTCTATCTCAGCATCACCGAATGGCCTGGTGTGCATATCCAATCAAATACATACTCTTGCATCCTCGTATGCGCGCAGATTTCTTCATGATGACACTCGTGTAAACACGGATAAAAAAGATGAAGACGAGACACCGCTTTTGTGTCTTCTCTTCTGATCGTCGCTGTGTGAACGTAGCTTCAGACTCAGTCCGCTATTAGCCATTGATATGAGTCAGGTGTGTTGCAGCAGGGAAACTAAAACACGCAGGACACCAGGGACCAGGATCCCTAGACTTCTATCACATCAAACAGGACCCCAAATGCAATCTGAGCTAAGATTCAGACAGGTACAGTACAATGTACCTGCATGAAATAACATAGAGACTGTAAAAGTGTCTTATCACAGCTATGGCTCGTTTGGGTTGGATGTCTCAAAGTCAGAATAAATGATACCTTGAAAGGTGATGGAGAAAGATAAAGCAAAGATACAAAGAGACTTTCAGATACACAGTGATAAACTGGTGATGGACAGCTATAGGGGTATGCTGTTTGGAGTCATATAATAAAGAAATCAAGACCCCATGGACTTCTACAAACATTGCTGCAATAATTCACACAGTGCATTATGGGTATTGTAGCGTTTCCTGTAGTCTCTCCTCCAGTGTTTCTCAATTCCGGTCTTTAGGACCCACTGCCCTGCATGTCTGTTCCTACTCAAATGCACCTGATTCAGATTGATGAACTTCCTCATCATGTTCTTTGCAAGCCTGTTAATGAGCCATTAATCTGATTCAGGTGTGTGAAAGTAGGGTTGCCTCTAAGCTGGATGGGCTTAATGCACGACTCCACTACTTCCTGAACTTCAGCCAGCTCCTTTGTTTCCCCATCTGTCATTTCTGGAAAAACTGATTTATCAAGGTGTGTTTGGCCATCGTCGTCGTGGCTACTGAGGTCAGCCACACCTAGATTGATCACTTACAAAACACAGGTGTGAACTAAACCACTGACAATAAGGGCAGTGATCAGCTACGGAGGCTGTGCTGCAGCTGGAACACACATTGACCCAGTGGGAATCCAGTGTGAGACATGCAGGGTAGGGGGTCCTGAATCAACATAAGAAATCTCATGGACACAGTAATAAATCACAGACCTGGAAGAATAAGAACATTTTTACTGATCTTTTAAGACTTTAAAAACCTCTTTTGCTCCCACAGTGGGACACACAAGGAGGGCACAACCTTAATTCAAACAGTTACATAAACAAGCCCTTCTGTTTGCTAAGTAAATAGCATTTTTCTGTGTGACATGATGTAATTTTTAGCACATGTATGTTGGCCAAAATTCTCTCAGTCGACCCTTTTTTTTCTTTGAACTGCCTTCTACAAATCCCCCTACTGTGCCACTTTAATCAGTGGAGGAAAATGTACACTACTGATATGAGTATTTGTGCACACGCTATATTTTCAGTTTTTAAGGTCTTTTCAGTATTTTTCATTTATTTCTTATTTCAGCTGGTTGGGAACAAATACTGAATTATAAATTGTTTTTATAAATATTAATTACAACTTTAAAAAATCTCTTCATAGAGTGTGTGAGTAAATATTAAATTGAGGAAGTAGTATCTCCTAAGCTCATAAAATGCCCTACAGTCACTCAAAAATGCGGGCCACTTTCACCAAACTATACATTTCTCTCAAAATGCACCAAACATATGAAAACATACTGTACAGAGCTATATCCTTATGGTAATTTATTGAAAGTCATGAATGGCACATCAGTTTCAAAAGCAATACTAGTGAATATGCTGGTGTTAGATGGGATCATGATAAGGCACATTCTTTTGGGAAAAAAAGAGATAAGCAATGCAGTATACAGCAGTGATCTGTGTGGCCATACACATCGCTGCTCCTTTGTTTCTTTCACAGGTAAACCTTATTGTACACAAATGTCCCCATGATTTTAAGTGGTAGTGCTCCATTTGCTGTGTTTACTTAAGCTCTCTGAAAATGTACTGAAATACATATGAATTGAACACAAGGGACAAGAAAAGACTCGTTCCATATGTTTGGAAATTTAAAGACAGGGTAGGAGATCTTGGAAAACAGTTCGAACAAGCTACATTTGAAAAAATATAGACCCCCCCGAAACCACACCTCCAGGGCACAGGAACGCGTAGTGTGCGCTCTTATCGACGAAGATAACCCAGAACAGCCGAGTGGCTAGCTTGTTAGCTTCCAAGTAAACAGCAGAGGAACCACGTTTCTAAAATTTATAATTATCTCTTCCCAACTTCTTCTGCGGCGTAAAACATCCTCACTGCAAACACCAACATCTCCATGACTTAATCCATATCCTTTTTTTCTTTTTAAGAGAAAACAGCGGCATAGATAAGAGCAGCGAGCAGCCATGTTCTCTCGGTTCGTCTGCACTGAGATGCTCAAGGCGAGTTGCGAGCGCGCGCACATGCACGCAAGGACGATTGGTGCGCGACAGAGAGCAGTCGAGTTTGATGAACATAAAAATCATTCAATCAATCAGCACGGGCCGTTCAAAACCCCTTCCAATGAAATTCATTTCATTGGAAGGGGTTTTTCCAGTGCTGTACGTTCCACAGGTTAGTATTGTTTTTTAATTTTTGTGTCAGAACATTTAATTAATTGACTGCAATCAGGGAGTGAAGAAGACTTTAAGCAATATAGTAAAAAAAAATGCTCCTGGAAAACATCATCCACCCTGCCTTTAATTTTGAGTATAAATGAGCCCAAAAGCTATACATTACTGAACGGTCATTGTCAAGTTTTATTTTTTTTCATACCATTCCGAATTCTGCTGCCCGAGTTCACACTAAGACCAGAAAAGTGGACCACATCAGTCCAGCTCTTAAGTCTTTACACTGGTTGCCGGTCTGTCACAGAATAGACTTTAAAGTCCTGTTGCTGGTCTATAAAGCTCAGTGACCTCCTGACCCAGTATGAACCTACTAGATCCCTCAGGTCATTTGAATCCAAACCAGACATGGAGAAGCTGTGTTCAGTTTCTATGCTCCACATGTCTGAAACAAACTCCCAGAAAGTCTCAGATCAGCTGAAATACTTAGTTTATTTACATCCAGGTCAAAGACCCATCATGGAATGCTTCTAGTCTGACAACTAAGTAATGAGAAACCTTTTCAAAGGCATCAGTCAGGACTAAACCAGCTGATATTACTTTGCACTGATAGCAGACAGGATAACTTTCTAAATACTGACAGACTCCATCTGCTTTCTTGTTTTTCCAGATCTTTTTGCCTTTCAATTTCTTAATGTGTTCAATACTTAATCCCCTGTGTCATTTAACTATACACATAATTTATGGACATAAATGTTAGGATTTCTTTTTACTATTTCATGTCAATAGCTCCACTAGAAATACATTTTTTGTGAAATCTGTTGTATTATCTATGTATGTATATATATATATATATATATATATATATATATATATATATATATATATATATATATATATATATATATATATATATATGTGTGAGTGTGTATGGGTGTGTGTGGGGGTGTGGACCAGGTATTTGCAACATTGTGGGGACCACTTTCTGGATTTTTACTATCACTGTGGGGACGTCTTGCCCTCGTGGGGACATTTTCCCGGTCCCCATGGGGATGAACCCCATTTTGAGGCTCAAGATTAGGTTTTAGAGATTAAGTTACTATCAGGTTTAGTTGGGATTAGGACAAGGTTTAGGTTTAGGCAATCAGTTATGGGCGTTAGGTTTAGGGTAAGGGGCTAGGGAATGCATTATGTCAATGGAAAGACCCCACAAGGAATGAAAACACAACATGTGTGTGCGTGTGTGTGTGTGTGTGTGTGTGTGTGTGTGAAAAATGTTTGGCCCCCTCCTGATTTCTTACTTTTTTTGCATGTTTGTCACACTTGTTTCAGATCATCAAACAAATTTAAATGTGAGACAAAATGCAGTTTTTAAATGGAGATTTTTATTAGTAAGGGAGGAAAAAAATCCATACTTACAAGGCCCTGTGTGAAAAAGCGATTGCCCCCCCCCCCCCCCCCCCCCCTCCCCCTGTTAAAACATAAATAAACTGTGGTTTATCACATTTTTGGAAAGCTGAGTTCAATTTCTCTACCCACACCCAGGCCTGATTAATGCCACACTAGTTCTCAATCAAGAAATCACTTAAATAGGACCTGCTTGACAAAGTGAAGTAGACCAAAAAGATCCTCAAAAGCTAGACATCATGCTGCGATCCAAAGAAATTCAGGAAAAAATGAGAAACAAAGTAATTGAGATATATCAGTCTGGAAAAGGTTACAAAGCCATTTCTAAAGCTTTGGGACTCCAGCGAACCACAGTGAGAGCCATTATCCACAAATGGTGAAAACACAGAACAGTGGTGAACCTTCCCAGGAGCGGTCGGCCGACCAAAATTACCCCAAGAGCAAAGCCACGACTCATCCAAAAGGTCACAAAAGACCCCAGAACAACATCCAAAGAACTGCAGGCCTCACTTGCCTCAATTAACGTCAGTGTTCATGACTCCACATTAAGAAAGAGACTGAGCAAAAATGGCCTCCAAAACCACTGCTGAGCAAAAAGAACGTACAGTAAAGGCTTGTCTCAGTCTTGCCAGAAAGCATCTTGATGATCCCCAAGACTTTTGGGAAAATACTCTGTGGACTGAAGAGACAAAAGTTGAACTTTTGGAAGGTGTAGGTCCCATTACATCTGGCGTAAAAGTCACATGGCATTTCAGAAAAGGAACATCATACCAACGGTAAAATATGGTGGTGGTAGTGTGATGGTCTGGAGCCGTTTTGCTGCTTCAAGACCTGGAAGACTTGCTGTGGTAAATGGAACCATGAATTCTGCTCTCTACCAAAAAATCCTGAAGGAGAATGTCCGGCCATCTGTTGGTGACCTCAAGCTGACGCGCACTTTGGTTCTGCAGCAGGACAATGATCCAAAACACACCAGCAGGTCCACCTCTGAATGGCTTCAGAAAAACAAAATGTAGACTTTGGAGTGGCTATAGTCAGAGTCCCGACCTGAATCCCATTGAGATGTTGTGGCATGACCTTAAAAAGGCGGTTCATGCTGGAAAACCCTCCAATGTGGCTGAATTACAACAATTCTGCAAAGATGAGTGGAACAAAATTCCTACACAGCGCTGTAGAAAATTTATTGCCAGTTATCACAAACTTGATAACTTGATAACACACAACTTGATTGCAGTTGTTGGGTGGTCCAACCAGTTATTAGGTTTAGGGGGCAATCACTTTTTCACACAGGGTCATGTGGGTTTGGATCCCCCGCCCCTACTAATAAAAATCTTCATTTAAAAACTGCATTTTCTGTTTACTTGTGTTATGTTTGTCTCACATTTAAATTTGTTTGATGATCTGAAACATTTAAGTGTGACTAACATGCAAAAAAGTAAGAAATCAGGAAGGGGCAAACACTTTTCCACACAGCTGTATGTATATATGTATATATATATATATATATATATATATATATATATATATATATATATATATATATATATATACACACACACACACATATATGCAAGTATGACAGAAACTTCAAATAGGTATCGAAATACTTTTTTCTTTCATCTCTAGATTTGCATTCAGAATATTTACATGCGACTCCAAACAGCCAGGCTTTTGACAAATGGTGTTGCAATTTGCCCTTTTCAATTCAGTTTATGAAATTAAACACAAGTGGGCAGGGAAACTCAGCTCTCATTTTTGTCCCAGACTGTTGTTAATGTGCAGTCGTGAAGAGAAACCCTCCTAGGACATATTACAATTTTAAATGCTGAAGCTCATTGGTATTCCCTTCTACCTACTATTATTTTAGCACCTCTAATCTGAAATGACTTCGGTTGTAGAAATGAGCTTGCAGGTCATAGGCTGATAATTTGCTGACAAAAACTAAATAAATAATGAAAGAAATGCTGCAGCAGAGAAGCATTTCAAACTAAAGTAAACAAACCCAAAACGTGGTGCTTATTTATTCACAAATATACCTTCATTTCCATATAAATGTATGTGACCTATAGGAGGCTTGCTTGTCGTTTAGATTCACTGAGAGAAAACAAACAAAAATCTAATTTCTTCGCACCTTTTTTTTCCCTCATGGAAATCATGCGCGCATTATCATACATTGTTAGGTATCCTTTGCTTCTCTGAGTATCTGATTAGCAGGCTGCTCTCTCAGATAATGGTGTACAAGTGTATGGGGGCTGGTTTTTGCAAGGACTTTCATAATATTGACTTGTGACAGCTGCCATTGTGTTTCCACTTACTCTCGCTGCTGCGTCTCTCAGGTGCCACTGTGGTGCCTTTTCATGAAAAAACTCAAAATGGCTCACTTTTAGCAGATGGCAGATGGTTTTCTGTATAAAATGGAACCCAAGCGATGAGCAAAACAATGAATAATAAGTTGTTTATTTAGTCAGCGGGCCCAGCAGCAGGTCTTTTCAGAAATTGTCCCTGTCACCAGGGAGCTTCTCACATCAAATACTGGGTTTTTGTGTTGCACAATATCAAAATTAGGGAGGGTGTCATGGGATCGGTGTTTCTTTTGGGTTAAAGATGTCAAATAACTCCGATTGTAGTCAGGTTTTGTTGTTTTTCTCCTTTAAAAAGATTAAAATATGAGCAGATATCACACTGGACAACACAAAGTCTTTTATAGAGATGTCACTGGCGTTTAATGAATTTTGAAAGATCATATGTTTGCTGTTGCACACTAACAGGACAGATGACTGATGGATCGATTAACAGCCAAAATCATCCATGACTAGGAGACATTTTGATTATTCCAATGATAAACCTTGAAATCAACCTTCTGTGTCATTCTCTGTGCCGTTGGCTGCATCTGTCCTGTTGAGTCATTCATCAAAACCTAATTAAAGATGAAGACTTGTCCAGTTTATGATTGATACTTGAAGGTTGTGACTGATTATTGTTTTGATTGAAGCTGTACCAATCAATATTTCTGTAATAACAGTGGCTCAAATCCAGATGTAATCTGAAAGGAGTTGCCTAGAGGAATAAGAATGGGAGAATTATCTTGTGACTATTTTCCTCATTTCTTGAATGCCTATCAGTAGCTGATTTTCCATCACTGTTTTTGTTTTCATTTTGAGGATGTCAATAAGGATATGTGAATTGAAACAGTAAAAATGGGAGAAATAATGCATAAAAAAGATGATGTGCATGCTCGATGTGTTTCTTTGTCTGTTTCAAAGAAGACTTGATGCACAAAAAGGAGGGAAATTACATTGCAAATCTGAGCTGGCAAAGTTTAAACAGCTGTACCTGATCTGACATGGCAAACAACGCACTCATGTGACCGGTTTTCCCAGCAACAGATATTATCCCAGATAGAGAGAGAGAAATTTTTAAAGGACAGCTCTATAAACCTTCTGGATGGCCACTGCAATTAGGCCAGATTCACAATGTCAATAATGATCTCAAACTCTGGTCCTCAAGGGCCACTGTGCTGCAGATTTTAGATGCTTCCCTGCTTCGACCCACTATAGGTCATTCTGCAAAACTTGACGGCAAATGGTTGGATCCATTTAATTCAGGTGTGATTGTGCAGGGAAACATCTAAAAAGATACTGATAACAGGGCTATCAAGATATGTTGATGCAAAGAGGTTTATCTTGGCAGTTGGCTGTTTTGGTATATCTATGTCTTTTCTTTCCTCTTTCCACTCCCGTTTTTAATTTATGTTCACTCCTTTCTTTTCATAATCTTCTCTTTTCCTTTGTCAGGTCCAGCAATATGTAATATTCAGTTACAAACAAGCATTCAATAAAACAAACTAATTAAATTCCTCCACAATTCTTTGTAAAAGCCTCTCTGCCACACTTGGCCTTCTGCCCCCCATGTAATAGATACAGTAAGTCCCGATGTCCACTACAGAGGACATTACATAAAAATTTATTTTTGAAAGGGTTAAAATTGCTGTACAAAATCTAACAAATTTCAAGTAAGGACTTTCATACTGAAGAAAAACCTTGATTTTACCAACAGGAAAATGATATCTGTGAAAAATTGTTGATTTTATTCTCTGGTTGTTGTAAAACATAGAAATTGAAATTCCTGCCATTTTGAAAAGACGGTGTATGTGCTGTGTAGGTCACATCCCCAAAACTGGAGTATCAATAGAGAGCCAAGAATGTCTTCTTAAAGGGACAGTAGTATTCAGATAAATACTATAAATAATGCTTGACTTAGTGGTCTGAGACTCATGTCCTCCACAGAGGACAAAAATGAATTGCTGGGTCTTAGGAGGATATGATAAAACGGCAATTCCAGTATAAAGATTTGAATTTTGTAGAACAGTTTTTCTTTTATTTCAGCTCTCTGCTGTAATACAGCTCCTGTCATGCTGCTAATGATGTTTCTACTCCTGCTGCGGCACAGTTATGTCATTAGTTGTCATTTTTAACAAGGACAAAATGTCCATATCAGAGTGAAGAAGGGATGGAGAACTTTAAAGTGAGAGATTGCTGGTTTAAATCCAGTCCAGCTGAATTCAAGGTTAAATGCATTGTTTGGTTTTTGACTGACCACCGTCACTTTACAACTTTAAGGATTTTATATTTCAGCTCAACATAATTTGCTTTACAGTCTGGAAGTTCTCTCAAATTTTATTTTAATTCTACAGCAAATGATGCATCTATTAACCCAAATCATCTTTTTTAGTCATAATTCATCACACAAGTTTTCATAAATGCTGAAATAAAAACTTAGTCATGTGTGCAAGTTGATAAACTGGCTTTGCTTTGGATGACCAAATGTCTGCTCTTCTGTGATTTCCAGCAGTGGGAGACGAGATCATGAGGCTCCTGTGGAAGTCTGTGGACAAGATGAGGTGCTTCAGAAAACGATCCATGCTCCCAGTCCTCGCCTTCCTGGTCACCTCCCTGTTATTTTTCAACCTGTACATGGATGATGGATATGTCCTGGTAAGTTTCGTTGACACTAAAACATGTTGATGATGTTTATTGATTTTGTATTAATGAAGGGCTCTTTTGATGAAAACTTTCTCTCTAATTTAGGAGGCCGAAAAACGGCAGCTGGGAGAATCACTGATACATCCTCCAAACTCTGAGCGATATGTTCACACATTTAGAGATTTGTCCAATTTCTCTGGAAGCATCAATGTGACGTATCGCTACCTTGCTGGGATTCCTTTGCCACGCAAAAGTAGGTGTTTCTTTTCTAAAAGATGAATAAATAAGTTATTATCATATGAAGAAGTAATCAAAGTGACTTTTCTTCACAGAGTACCTCACCATTGGCTTGGCATCTGTCAAAAGGAAGAGAGGAAACTACCTCCTGGAGACGATCAAATCCATCTTCGATCAGTCCAGTTATGATGAACTGAAAGAGATTGTTGTGGTGGTCCATCTGGCAGACTTTGATCTGGTCTGGTGTGAGAACCTGGTCCAGGAAATCACCAGGAAGTTTGCTCACCACATCATAGCTGGACGACTCCTGGTCATCCAGGCTCCAGAGGAGTACTATCCATCTCTGGATGGGCTGAAAAGGAACTACAATGACCCGGATGATCGGGTCCGATTCCGCTCCAAGCAGAACGTGGACTACGCCTTTCTCCTCAACTTCTGCACGAATCTGTCGGACTTCTACATGATGTTGGAGGACGATGTGCGCTGCTCCAGGAACTTCCTGACAGCCCTGAAGAAAGTGATCACCTCGAGAGAAGGTTCCTACTGGGTGACTCTGGAGTTCTCTAAACTGGGCTACATCGGGAAGCTGTACCACTCCAGAGACCTGCCACGTCTGGCTCATTTCCTCCTCATGTTCTACCAGGAAATGCCCTGCGACTGGCTCCTCATCCACTTCAGGGGTCTGCTGGCCCAGAAGGACGTGATCCGCTTCAAACCCTCACTGTTCCAACACATGGGCTACTACTCATCTTATAAAGGGGCAGAGAACAAGCTAAAGGACGATGATTTTGAGGAAGACTCCATAGACATTCCTGACAACCCTCCTGCCAGTCTTTACACAAACATCAACGTCTTTGAAAACTACGATGCTACCAAGGCTTATAGTAGCATAGTTGATGAGTATTTCTGGGGGAAACCTCCATGTACTGGAGACTTCTTTATCATAATCTTTAACAGATCAACAAAAATAAGCAGAATCAAAATTGTAACTGGTACAGAGGACCGACAAAATGACATTCTTCACCACGGAGCTCTGGAAGTGGGCCAGAAGTCTGTGGAAACCAAACAGGGACGTCAGTGTTCATCCTACATCACATTAGGGGAGTTTAAGGGTGGGAACATTGAGGTTAACGGTGTGGACCACAAGATCGGCTTTGATATAGAGTGTGTAAGGATTGTGGTCACAGCCAGTCAAAAAGAATGGCTGATCATAAGAACTATTAGTCTATGGACCACACAACCTGTCAGTCAGTAAAACAAGTTAGACGCTGAGTTTTTGATATCCTGATTTCATGTAATGAGTTCACCTTGGACTTTTGCTGTTTTGTGATTTCAAATCAATCCATATTTTCTTGGGTTGTTAAGAGATCTGATGTAAGTTTTCATTGTGATTTATTAAAATAAATGATGTGTACATGGAAGCTTTTTACATATGTTCATTTTATGAAAATCTATTTATAAAACATACATGCTTGGCTGGTGTCTTCTTTCTTATCTCATATCATTTAAAAGGGTATTTTGGAAAGCCCCTACTTCAAAACATCCATCCTTAATGGAATAAATGGGCTACTCTCTGAACTCAGATATTCCTGTCCTGGTTTCAGAGTTTCTGAACTAGTGCCAATTACTGAAATGGAGCATTTCTTTTAAGATATTTTTAGGAAGTGATAAACCTATATTAAGTTACTGCTTTCATCTGTGCAGTTTTTTAAAAAATTCTTAAACTAGTTTATGACCATTCCAATGGTGCATTAAATGGCTGTTTCTTCTATGTTCAGTTTATTATAAAAGGTAAAGTTTTAATGGCTCTGGGGACTGTGAGTGATAGATTATGCGAGTACTTGTACTGCTGATGTAGAGTTGTCAGAGTGAGCCTGGAAAAGCAGCCGATAATAAAAAAACTGTAGTTCCAGTTGTGTCAGAACATACTTTAAAAACTCACGTTCTTTACTGCTTTTGAGAATGATGACAAGACATGCATTTCTTGAAAGTTAGATGAGTGTAAAAACTGTTTGAGGTCAATTTGAGCCATAAAAAAATCAAAGAAATAGCTATAATTATGGCCTACTTTTAAAAGAGCAGTCATTGGGATATATCAGTTGAGTTGTGTACATATGTACACAATTGCTTTCTGTGGAGCTGAAGTTCGAGTTGTTTGGTGCCTTTTGCTGCCATCTGCTGGTGAATTAATTTATGGTAAATTCACCAGTTCCAGGTTTGCAGGTTGGGGCCTGAGCTTATCCCAGTGGCTACTTGGCAAGGGGCAGGCTATACCCCGGACAGGACGCTAGCCCATTGTAATGCAGAGATACCTCTCCAGACAGTTTAAAGACACTCATTAAGTGAACAGATTTTCTTTTTTTTTCTTCTTTTTTTTGACTGAGTACAGTTCTTGGAGAAAATCCATGCATCCATGGAGAGAAGATTGAAACTGCTAAGATTCAAGCCAAGTTTCACACTACCTTGTTACTGTGAGGCAGTAACCTCCCTACCACCATGCAATCCTCCACCCGATCAGCGGGGTTTGTGATACACATATTACTGTACATTTATTAAAGAGAAAAAAACACTTTCCAAATTTTGTTTCCTGGGAAAGACAAATAACCCTTTTTTAAATCATGCATCACCTTTTGTAAAGTATTTGTACTCCAGTTGATGATTTATGTAATATCTGCATCTTACAACAGTGAAATAGCAAGATGTTTAGATTACACAGTAATCTTTGCTATAAGACAATAAATACATAAAAACCAAACATTTAGATAATAAGAAGAGGGTTGTAGAGCATAACACTGTTTTGTTTTGGGTTTTTTTTTTTTTTTTATTAGAGCTGCAAGGTTGTGTGATAGTGGTTGTTTCTGTCACCTTAGAGTTGCTGGTCTGAATCTTAGTTGAGGCCTTTCTGTGTGGAGCTTGCATGTTTTTTCCACCTGTGTGGGTTCTCTCCATGTATTCCCTCCTGGACTCCAACAGCATCCGTGTTAGCAGTGTGCACTTGCACGGCTGTTTATCTGGTTGGGGCTGTGGTAGACTGGTGACCCGACAACTCCTACCCTGAATATGATAAAGTGGGTATAGAAAGGTGGAAGTATAATGTTTAGCTCCTGTTACTTTCCCTAAACATTTTTGTAGCTGAAACATGACCTTCAAACCTCTTACCTTATGATCCTAATCCAGAGTGAATCAGTGTTAGGGGAGAATGGATGTCTCTGGTCTGAGAGTTACAGGTGTCATCGGTGCTGCTTTCTCCTCTCTGTATGAGTCTCCTTCAGGTGTTGTGATTGCCAGTAAATAACAGATGGCTGGACGTCTCACAGAGCCAAGGCCAAAATGAATTTTCAGGTGAAAAACAAGCTGTCCATCACAGAGCCAAGTTCATTTTACTTCCCTAACTTTATTATAATGGTAGGATGGACTGGAGGGGCTTGACTAACCCTGGGCATATCGTACTTTTATTTTCCATGGATCTCGTGTACTTCAGTTGATGCACGTTTCTCTGTTTCTTCACCTTTTGCTCTGTAATGATTGGTTTTTAATATTAAATCATCCTTCCTGCATACTGCTTCCTCGGGTGGCTCGTTCAGCTCTCCTACCATCTTGTCCAAGACGATTCCTCTCATCTTATTTTTCTCCTCATTACATTCTCCACCTCTTCTTGCTTTTTCTACCATTTTTATATCCCGACCTCCTGCTGTCAGATGTAATCTGAATAATTTCTCCATCAACTTTCCTCTGCAATGTAAAAAGAAAAATCGGATGAAACATATTTGAAGCATTTTTAGAGACATCAATCTATGTATGTAAATATATTATGTAAGTAATACCACCTCATGTACGCTAACAGATACTCTTGATAAATAATACCAGCTATTTGTATGATGTGTTTTAAATTAAAATGATGAAACTTTAAATTTGTTTGGATTTTCTTGAAACTATGATTAAAATAAATCTAAAACAAGACAACAGTGTTTCAAATGTTTTTTTTTATTATGCTTTGTTTTATTATGAACCTTTTTAAAACAAGCAGTCTCATTCACGTTTATGTTCCCCTTTCACTGTGACAGAAAAACAAAATAAAGGAAAATTGAATTAAAGAAAAAATTAGGGATGCATGATATTGGAACTTTGGCCAATATCTGAAATGCCAATATTTTAAAACTCATGTGGCCGATAACCCATATCAATACCGATGTTAAAGTTAAAAATTAAATTATGTAATTTCATTCCTTGTGCAAAATTAGAAAAGTACCTCAGCTTGTGTTATGTATAGCAAGTCAAACATAATGACAGTTGTTCTAACAAAACTAATAGGAAATGTGTATTATATCCTAGAACAACCTGGATTTTTTCTCCCTGAAAAAAAACCCCCTCAAAAACAGGGAATATTTGATAATTTACACAAATGACCGTGTATAAACTCTGTTCACACAGAACATCCTAAAAGAAACTTTCTTTAGAAATTTTAAAGTCTGTAAACAAGAATTTTTTGAAGAGGAAGGTTTTTTTTGTTTGGTTTATTTTTAGACTTTAGAAACAGTGGCGTGATTGGTTAAATATCAGTTAAATATTAGTGGGGTAGCCGATGTCCGATACTCAGTTTTAAGGCTGATATGGGCCGATTATATCATGCATCCCTAGAAAAAAAAAAATAAATATATATATATATATATATATATATATATATATATATATATATATATATATATATATATATATATATATATATATATATATATATATAAAAAGATTATAACATAAAATAGTGTGATATAAAAAAAATAAAATTTCTATAATCTAAACCCAAATAGTTCACTTCAGGAAAAAAAAAACTGTTCTTTTGTTTTTTTAATGATTACCACTTGAACCACTAGAGAAAAAATGTTTATTATTATTTTTCAGGGGTAAATAACAACAACAACAACAGCTATAATAATAATAATAATAATGATAATAATTATAAACATGGGTGGAATAAATTAGTAAAACTTACAGTATATCAAAGAAAAAACAAAGCACCTTACACATCCATATACTAACTTAATCAAGAGTCGAGAATTCGCTCTCAGTTTGTCTAAATCAGTTTTCATGAGAACAGAGAAACACATTATTTTGACGATAACAACATGGACAAAAACTCAATTCTATCCATCCAACTTCTACTCCTGGGAAAACATGACATTCATAAGGCAAGATTGAGGCTCAGACCAAATCAAACATCAACCACTCCTCTCAAGAACTTTAACAGTACAGCACCATGATTTTTTTTTTTCTTAAATACTTGAAAATCAAAAGGAAACAAAACAAAATAAAACAAACAAAATATTCATTATATTACAATCATGTCATGTCCAATCAATCAAATATCATAACTTACGTCCCTTATGAAAAATAAATCAGAGTAGAATTATTATTCTGAGAAATGTTTTTAATTGACAACTACGTGACGCAAACAATACAGGACAGCATAGTGACATCATCAGACTGTGCCGATGAATGCTGGCAACTGCAACGGAAGCTAGCGGTTAGTTTGGAAGTTTTGAGGCCAACTTCTACTTCTGGTATGAAAAGTGTGGTAAGCATTGTTTGTTAAAGTCTGACTACATAATGATACGCGTCTGATTTTTTAAGGAGTTTATTTTCTCCATTTGCTGTTTGGCCGACTGATTAACTGAACTGCTTCTTGTTAGCAATACGCTGCTAAGCAGCACTTTGGAATCTCTTTAAACTTTATTAGTGAATAACGTTTGAAATCATGTTATAAACGAATAACTGTAGTGATGTCAATCCAGTATCACCCCAGCTATTTACTGCTTACAGTGACAGAGGAAATACTTACTGTTACACCCGCAGTTAGCTTTGGTAGACTTGATTACATAATGCTAATTTAGCTTGTACAGATGAGCCGTAGTTTCTGTTTCATACAGAAAATATATGGTTACCCTTTCTCTACATTTTAAACTTTTAATGAAAATATATTTCGCTTCTGTTATGATATGTCATGCTTTGTACACGGCTACAGATATTAGCCGTCCATGCGAATACTTTAGTCAGGATCTGCGTGGCTTAGTGTGACATGTCCACCTCGCCTCAGTTACAGCTGTCAGTGTATCAACATCAGTGTAGCAGACAGACTGAAAATCCATCAGTCATAGTTTAACATGTGAGCCTGTAAGCTTTAGAGTTCCATCATGAACCGTGATTACATGAATTATAGCTTTATATGGATTAGTTACGCATATTTCACAGTGGTCAGCGTCAGGATTTGGACTTAAAAAAAAAGTTTAGCCAAAGAAAGAAATAGGCCCACATTAAATCCGGTGCTGTGCCGAGCAGGGGCGGAGCTAGACATTGTCATCATCAGGGGCTCCGTCCACAAATTAATTCATCGTTACAAGGGTGATCCAGTCAGACACCAAAAAAAGTAAAAAATAATTTAATCTACTGGTGTGGTTACAAAAGTTATTTAATATTTGACTTTATCTGTCTTAAGTTTAACCTGTCCTGCCCTTGTTCTTTAATAATCATAATACTAGATTATGTTTTTATTTTAATGTATAAATTGATAACCATTAAAGTTAAAACTCAGTCTTGGTGTCACACATCTCACTCAAAGTACAGAACTGAGTCCTGTATGCCACCCATTTATTGCATATGTAATTGTCATTACCATATTTACAGCTCAATATTGTTAGCAAAAAACTAGTTGTCTGAGAGAATGTAGGAAGTAGGCCTCAGACTGGACGTCTCATGCAGGATAAGTTTATTGTCATATCTGCAGAATCAGGAGACATGAAAAATAAGACAGTCAATCAGGGATGGGAATCGAGAACCGATTCTCTGCTGTTCGATTCTATGGAATCGTTCATCTGCCTGCCTAAAGATTCCTCTTATCGGCTCCATAAATGTTGGACGTATTTGCGCGATGACGTTACGTACGTGTCTCCAACATGGCGTCGCAGCAAACGTGCTCCAAAGTTTGGTTGTATTTCATGAAAATATAAGATATAAGCTTGAGTTACATGTATGGAACGTTGATCACATCAGAGGAAAGAAAATACCTCCAACATTTGGCCACACAGCAGTTAGTTTGTCGGAATATAAAGCCTTTCGTATGTTGCTAAGCAACGGATGTGGTGCTCGATGGGGAGGCTCAGCACGTCTTCTGTCTGAAATGTCCCAGGCAACGTAAAAGTCCCGTTGACTGCAATAATGTTAGAGATTATTCATCAAGTATTGTTCTATGTCATATTAACCTTTAGTCTTTAGTTTATTTTGAACATGTTGAAAAGGAAAGCAGCAGCATCTTCTGTGTCAGTGTGGAGTGTGTACTGCTGTATACTGCTCTTGTATTGCTCTGTAAATTCTAACAAAATATCTGACAAATGAAACGAAACACACACATACATATTTACACACACATAATACCTAATTTAAATTCAACATTTTCAAAAGAAGTAAAAAGAAGTCTAACTTATTTAATCCATTCCCTTTAAGTCCGAAAAGATCATGTATCTTTCATCAAAAGATAAACCTGCTATTTTTTTCTGAACAAAAACTGTTACTATACAAAAGTTGATTCACTTTTATGAGTTATTTTTTAACTGAAGTCAGCTTTAATTTGAAGTTGAAGGCAAAATGTTGATGCATGCTTAAAATGAAAGAGTAACTGCAACCAAAGCCGTTCATACTATATTATAACTCAATGAGAATCGATAAGAGAACCGATAAGGAACCGAATCAAAAAGTGATATCATTAATGGAACCTGAATCACTAAATTCTTAACAATTCCCATCCCTACTGTCAATAAAGAAATACAGAACAAAATTAAAACTAGTTGTAGCCCAGTACTGACTCATTCAGGACAAAATTTACAAAACCATTTATAGCTCGGGACCAAACAAGGACTCTGAGAAGAATTCACAGAACCAGTTCTAACCAGGACTCATTCAGGACAGCATTTACAAAAACAGGTATAAACCAGCACTCAGTCGGGGATATATTCATAAATTTAAACAAAGATATAAAGAAAAACTGTTTTTAAAAATGCTACCTAACAAAAGTAAATATTTCCTAAAATATAATCCCATCTTCTTCTTCTTCTTCTTTTTCTTTTTTTTTTTTTAACCTGGTTCTTATTCCACCTCTGTTTTGTTCTCATTTTTGCTGTTATCTTCCCCTCTTTGTACTAACACACAAAGATCAACCAGAGCTACCAAAATACATTATTGTAAAAATTGACGCATCAATATATTCCACCCAATCATAATCATAATGCTATTTGCACCATTGATCTGGAGTGAAAACGGGTAAAAGGCCATATCTGCATATTGTGGTGGGCTGAAACCACAATATCACCAGGTAAGGTGTTTTTGCTATTGCTGTTAGTACATTTAAACATCATTTAACCTCAACCTCAAAAGAAAGTTCTAAAACGCTCATGCTGGCATTTTTCTTTCTTTTTACCATCTCTCTCTTTTTGTCCTTCATTCATACATCAACCCGGAGTAAATTATTATTGTCCAAAGTTATATGACATATGATATCATTGCGAAATTGTCTTTTGTTGTTTTCTCTTACCTAAGCTGTTCTCTTCTCTCTCTCATTTCTTAAAAGGACATGATGTCCATGGTTAGTTAAAATTGATTATAATTTTAGGGAAATTTATTGGGCTTAGCCCATTTCTGTACTTGTTTCATAAACCAATGTAAACGCACCACATATTAACTATCTCAATAATTACGTTCACTCATCTTGTTGAAACAATCACATCTGTGCTCACTGCATAATATAATGACATGTGACTGTTATAAATGTAACCGGGGAAAAGTAATGGACACACCATCATCATTCATGACAGGTTTGTCTACATATAACATGTGACCACTACCTACCAGATGAACGTTAGATTAATGTCCTCTGATGCTCTGAATCAACGAGCTCGTGGGAGCTGCTGTGGGTCGGGCTGCACTGCGTACCGGTGTACTCTACCACGGCACATGGTTTGGACCAGACCAAGTTTAGAGAGGGGGGAGTTTGTAGTAACAGCATGCAGCGTCCCCTTTTTACGTCTTGCTCATATTGTAGTTGATGAGAAATTATTTAATCAAATCTAAAATAATAAGAAACAGAAAAAGAAACCTCCAAAAAGATCCGGGGCTTTTGAAGAATCATTCCAGGCTTAAGCCCCCTAAACCGCTCCCCTCCGCCAATGCCGAGGACCGTTTAACCATAGCGATCCATTCCCCTTCCAATAAACTGAAGCCCAGTCCAGTCCACAAGGAAAAGAAAGGCCTCGAAAAAAGTCCTTTCCTCATGTTTATTCTCTATGAACATGCCAACAGTATCAAATACTGTAATGTACAAACAAAAAACATTGTAATGGTGCGTTTTCAATTGGAATGCAGATTTTATGAGAACATTTTTCTATAAATTATGACATTTCAAAATAAAATATAATAATAATGCCATAACCTTTTCACTGATCATTTTACAAAACATTTGGTCACTTGCTTGGTCACCTGACATTTCCACAAGGATGGTCAGGGGGAATTCTGGTGGATGGAAATACAATCTGATATTGTTAAGATGGAGGTTAACAACTCTGAAATTCATACTGCACAGTGGTTGCTTTTTCATAAATAAATCCAGAAATTTTCATTCCTCTGGGTCATAATTGGTCAGGTTTAGCATGGAGAACCCGTAGTGGGACTGTGTGAATAGATCTCGATGGGGGAACTGTACTCGACACAACAGCACCCGTTTGTGATAGCGTCCTGTCAGCTGCAACAGCAATCAACATGTTTATGTTCTGCAGCTACCAAAACATAAACATACACTACAGCAGCTGGTTACCATCCTGACTATAACTTGTAACAACAGACTATTTCCCACCAGGCTCTGCAGAAGTGAATGCTGCCTTCATCCTCTGCTGTTTTGTAAGCACTGCTGCCACCAGGATGGGCCAGCAGATCTCAGGTCAGGCGGTGATGAACCATCTGCCGGAGAAGCTGGTGAAACATGCTGGGCTGGTACGTGACAGTGGCTATCTAACCTACGAGGAGTTTCTGGCAAGAGTGGCTGAACTGAATGACGTGTAAGTCACAGTCCGTTACGGACACATATCTGCTTATAACACAGATAACTTTGTAATCAAAACTGGTTTGTCTGTGAAGATTAGGTTTATAGAGGCTCAGTCTGAGACCTGAACTCTGGAGTGTTTGCTTGAAGACTGTTGTTTTCTTGGATCTTATTTCCCTCGGCACTAGGCACTGGTTTCCCATTTCAATTTTAGCTTTTTGGCTCTAAGGGATAGAAACAGGATTGCAAGATAACACAGAGGACATGTGGTAGTGTTGCTTTCTGTGACATGAGACAATACATGACACAATATTAGTGTACAGGGAGTGCAGAATTATTAAGCAAATGAGTATTTTGACCACATCATCCTCTTTAAGCATGTTGTCTTACTCCAAGCTGTTATAGGCCAAAAGCCTACTACTAATTAAACATATCAGGTGATGTGTATCTTTGTAATCAGAAGGGGTGTGTTCTAATGACATCAACACCCTATATCAGGTGTATTAGGCAACCATAATTATTAGGCAACTTCCTTTCCTTTGGCAAAATGGGTCAGAAGAGGGACTTGACAGGCTCAGAAAAGTAAAAAATACTGAGATATCTTGCAGAGGGATGCAGCACTCTTTTGCTCTTTTGCTTCTGAAGCCGGATCATCCAACAATTAAGCGTTTCATTCAAAATAGTCAACAGAGTCACAAGAAATGTGTGGAAAAACCAAGGCGCAAAGTAACTGCCCATGAACTGAGAAAAGTCAAGCGTGCAGCTGCCAAGATGGCACTTGCCAGTAGTTTTGCCATATTTCAGAGCTGCAACATCACTGGAGTGCACAAAAGCACAGGGTGTGCAATACTCAGAGACATGGGCAAGGTAAGAGAGGATGAAAAACCACCACCACTGAACAAGACACACAAGCTGAAACGTCAAGACTGGGCCAAGAAATATCTCAAGACTGATTTTTCTAAGGTTTTATGGACTGATGAAATGAGAGTGAGTCTTGATGGGCCAGATGGATGGGCCGAGAGCTCCAGTCGGACTCAGACGCCAGCAAGGTGGAGGTGGGGTACTGGTATGGGCTGGTATCAAAGATGAGCTTGTGGGGCCTTTTCGGGTTGAGGATGGAGTCAAGCTCAACTCCCAGTCCTACTGCCAGTTTCTGGAAGACACCTTCTTCGAGCAGTGGAACAGGAAGAAGTTCGCATCCTTCAAGAAAAACATGATTTTCATGCAGGACAATGCTCCATCACACGCATCCAAGTACTCCACAGCGTGGCTGGCAAGAAAGGGTCTAAAAGAAGAAAAACTAATGACATGGTCTCCTTGTTCACCTGATCTGAACCCCATAGAGAACCTGTGGTCCCTCATCAAATGTGAGATAAAGGAGGGAAAACAGTACACCTCTCTGAACAGTGTCTGGGAGGCTGTGGTTGCTGCTGCACTCAATGTTGATGGTGAACAGATCAAAACATTGACAGGATCCATGGATGGCAGGCTTTTGAGTGTCTTTTCAAAGAAAGGTGGCTATATTGGTCACTGATTTGTTTTTGTTTTGTTTTTGAATGTCAGAAATGTATATTTGCGAATGTTGAGCTGTTATATTGGTTTCCCTGGTGAAAATAAATAATTGAAATGGGTATATACACTACTCACAAAAAGTTAAGGATATTTGGCTTTTTCTACGATGTCAGAATTAATCTAAAATCCACTTCAGCCTTTCCAGGTGAACTGAATTACACTTTCTCTATACTTTTCCATGCACATCTACATTGTTCAATGGTTAAATATTTATTCTGCATCATTCTGTTCTCCAAAAACCGAAAGTTGAAAATCACTAACTTTTTGTTAGTGTATTTGTTTATTGTTTAGTTGACTAATAATTATGTTTGCCTAATACACCTGATATAGTGTGTTGTCATTAGACCACACCCCTTCTCATTAGAGAGATGCACATCACCTGATATGCTTAATTGGTAGTAGGCTTTCGGCCTATACAGCTTGGAGTAATACAGCATGCATAAAGAGGATGATGTGGTCAAAATACTTATTTGCCTAATAATTCTGCACTCTGTAGAAGTTTATTACTTTCTATTTTGCATCTACAGTGGACGAAATATGTTTTTGATCCCTTGCTCATTTTGTCAGTTTGTATACTGACAAAGAAAGGAGCCGTCTATCATTGTAATGGTAGATGTATTTGGATGTTGAGATATAGAATATCAAAAAGAAAATCTAGAAAATCATATTATAGAAAATACGGGTGGGAAAAAATATCAATACACTGAAATATGATATTTCCTTATGTATCATATTGATATTTAAAAACGTGGTATCGATCTATTTTACTAATGAAATCTTGCGAGATTTCATCGTTTTGTTACGAAGTATTGCGAAATTTTGTGGAATCTCGTAAGATTTCATGACAGAACGATAAAATCTTGTGACAGTTTGTCAGTTAAATAGATTGATACCGTGTTTTTAAATATCAATATTATATCGGCATATGTAAATATCGCGATATTTCAGTGTATCGATATTTTTCCCCACTTCTAGAAAATATGCTAATTGATTTTCATTTCGTTTTGTGAAGTACATGCAAGTATTTGATCTCCAGCCAACCATCAAGAGTTCTGGCTCCTGCAGACCAGTTAGACACTAATCACCAACTTGTCACCTGAATTAAAGACACGTGTTACCAATCACCTATATAAAAGACACCTGTCCGCAGAATTATTTTATATATCTTATTCTATTGTATATATCCTAATAAGTAAAGTGACCAAGCTAGCAAGGAACAGCATAATTGACCACAGACCCCAGTAGCAGCAACTAAAATAATTGTTTTAAAACTATAGATTATATGATTTCTTTTTTTATACAGAGCTTGTAAAGAAATTAATTAAAAATTTTAGGTAAAAAAAAAAAAAAAAAAAAAAAAGCCAGACAGAACATAATGTTTCCTCATTGATTTGAACTTATTTTAAGTTTGCAGTAGACTGTGTTCACATCCTGCCGTGAATGTCTGCAGCATATTATATTTAAAGAGAGAGCTTAATTAAAGCTGAACACACCTTTTCTCCTCTCAGAACGGCCAAGCTAGCTGCTGGACAGCAGAAACACCTGCTGTTTGAAGTGCAGCCAGGATCTGATGCCTCTGCCCTGTGGAAGGTGGCTGTCAGGATCGTATGCACCAAAGTAAGAAATAAACCAGAAGCATGTGCCAAGAGGGCCATCTGCCCACACCTTTGATTTGGTTAGAAAGGGCCAAATGTGAGTGAAACTGCACCTGCAGGTTTCACATTTCATAACAAGCTCAGGACAAACAATTGCCCCTGGTCTAACTTTGTAATTTTTCTCTGATTTCTGTGACTGAAATGGATCATTTGAATTAATATTCTTTAAAAGAAACCTTTTAGGGCTTTTTTTGCTGACATGACAAGGTGGTTAAAAAAATAATAATGCAAACTGAGAAGTTTTACCACCAAATTTTGCATGTTGAATGAGTAACTTAGGGTTGAGAAACATACAGTCTCATGGGACCTTAAAGTTTTCTGGGTAAGATCAATCAGGTTTATTTATTAACACCAAGCCACACCAAGGACACTTTTTACAAGAGAAAGACAAAGTAGAAATAAATCTCTTCAAAGGACTCCTGGGAGAACTAGAGGTTGGGCATCTGCCTTGATTTGGACTTGACCAGGGATAGCTTGGGGAAAAAAAGGAATGAATGAATGAACCAATAACGCAAAGTTACTGAAAACAACAGTAACTGACGGCTGTCATATTTTTCTGGTTAGTTTCAGTTTTTTGTTTGGCTAAAATGAACATAAATATATCAGGGCTCTGAAGCCAAAATTTTGTGGAACTATCCTTTGAGGCAATCACTGCTATCAGGTGTTTTCTGCAAAAGACTTTACACCTGTTGAACAGTGGACCAACATACCTGTCATGGGAAAGGTGCTCTACTGTGTCTGGGATAGTTTTGTTTGATTTTTTTTTTTTTTTATCCCCAATTTAAAAGTAATTTATTTCACTAAATTATAATTTTGTAAATTTTTATTTATTATTAGTTTCAGTTTCTTGTTTTTTTAATTACTTTTGTAAATTTAGTCTTTTCTTTAATTGGAGGGTGTGGATAATTTTGAGGACGACTGTATAAATCAGCTATATATAAATAGCTGATAACAGCTACAAATCACCAGTTTGAATGAAATAAACACTTCACATGGTTATTCCAACCCACCACCTGTGTGAGTGCAGTTAAGGTTTCGGATGGCGTGTCCATACGTACCGTATGCTGACCCTACATGCCATATGTTGTGATCTGATTTGTCTAATCTTAGATCAACAAGGAGAATGGTATGGTGGAAGCATCGAGGATCATGAACTTGTACCAGTTCATCCAGTTATACCGTGACATCACCAGCCAGGCTGCTGAGGTGCTATCTGCAGAGGGAGCCGTTGAGGGCCCATCTGCCCAGCTCCCCTCCACGGACTCCTGCCAGGCCAGCATGTGGATGGGGAGGTGCGTGCACAAGAAATTTGTAATAAGATCAGAAGTAATAATCAACAAAAGTAGTACCTTCCTTGGAAATGGAAGCCGAACCTTTCTGTGGGTGTGTTTCCACTCAGAGTGAAGCAGCTGACAGATGAAGAAGAGTGCTGCATCTGCATGGATGGGAAAGCTGACCTCATCCTACCCTGCGCGCACAGCTTCTGTCAAAAATGCATCGATAAATGGTGAGTTGTTAGAATAAGTAAACTCTAACTTTGTTCATGCGGAGTGATACATTTTAGCCACCAGAAAGTGTTTAAATAAACACAAACTCTAATGTTTTGTTTGCAGGAGCGGGCAGAGCCAAAACTGCCCAATGTGTCGTCTGCAAGTGACTGCTGCCAATGAATCATGGGTAATGTCTGATTTCCCCACGGAGCACGACATAGCCGGCTACATCCTCAACTTGGCTGACGAGGCGGGCCACCCACACAGGCCTTAATGCACCGAACACTGAGCCAAGCAGGTGGCGGGGAAATCAACCCACATAAGCAGACTTTACATGCCGAAACACAAATTGTCACTTTCACATAAATACTCTTCTTTTTGTGTGTGCGCGCCCATAAAAGCAAAATGCAGAAGAAAGCTTTCATCTTCTCCCTGAAGATTAACCCGTCTTTCTTTCTTTTTTTAAGTCATTAAGATCCCAGGAGAGTCCTTGCAATCAAAGTATTGTAGATGTGGTGTTTTTTTGCAGGGTTTTTTGTTTTGTTTTTTTAAGGGGGGGTATGGAGAACAGTGTGTAGCGTATCGTTTTAAAGTACAAATATTGTATCTTTGTGCTATAAGATTTTTTTTTAACACAGAATAGTTGACAGTACAGCTCCTATTGTATAGTACTATGAGAGAAGAAGCCCTGGACTGGGATTATTTTAGCACTTTAAGAAATAAATCCTAATATGAATGACTTCATATTAGTGATGTATATATGCATTACTATAATTGACAGAACAAAAGCAGAGGAAAAAAAAGAGGTGAACTAAAGTAGCATCTTGTACTCAGAGAGGTTTGATAACCATTATTTATGTACTTAAAATTAAAACAAATACTTTTGGGAAATATTCTTGTTTTCTTTCTGACTAGAGGTGAGCTACATGTGTCATACCACAAATCTAATGGCTAAATTAACACACCACATAAACAGGGATGTTGGAGAAGGGGATATTTATTCCAGTGTGCTTTATCCTACCACCACTGATAGTCGTCATTGATACATGTTATATCTCATCTGTAGAATGAAATTTGTCCATCTTACTGGGATATGATGCCAAACAATGTGATGACTCTGCACAGCGGCTTGATGGAGTCTGTTGAATTGCTTACAAGAGATTAGAGACAAGAAATCATCAGCCAGAAAACACTTAGCAGCCCTCAATAAGTCATGTCTTGGAAGTCTCGGAGAGCAAATGAGCACACTTCCCCAAATAATTAACTAACTTTAGCCTCAAATGCAAATCCAAAAGCACCGAACACGTCCCATTTTCTGCCCGAGTTTCTGGAAAAGCTTTTAAGCCAGATTTGTTTTCCACTTATAAAGCTGTTCTGTGGTCTTGTGCGCTGTAACGTTGCATGATTACAGCCCACCTGACGTGCCATGTGAGCACTGTTATGTGAAACTGCCATAAACTGATGTTTGTGGTGCAGATCTCAACCTGACTGACCTATTTTCTCTCAAGTGTACAGAACAAACTAGTTCTACTTTTTAATGACTTGGCTTGTTGTGATGTCTCTTCACTGTAAAATATATAACTCTTATTTGTCTTTTAAGGCGTTCTCTTCTTTATCTTGAACTTTTTTTTTAAATTTTGCACCATTCTATTAGACTTAGTAGTCTGATGACTTTATTGTACTTTGCACTAGTAAAACTGCTATTCTTGTCTTTGCTTTTTCATGCCTGAATCTGAGAATATTCTGATATAATATGTGACAAGAGAGGCAGCTTTTTTCTTTGAACTAGATATTTTTTGGGATTATACAGTAAGATCAACACTATTGTTTAATTGGTTGGATGTAATTTACTAATGTATCCAAGTACTTCAGAAAATGTGAATTTATGTTAACCTTTTTCATTTGTCATAAATTTCTATTTCTGAAATCTGAAGCTTTTATTAGTCTGATTGATGGCTTGCTAATTCAGCTTTTTGTTATCACAGTGAGTCTTTAGTTTTCATGATCAGTCCCCCCTCAACTAAAAGAAAAGGCACAGGAAGTACATTAGTTTTTGGCATAATAAACTTCAGTTTTGCACTTATACCATATTCCTGCTTTACCCACTTCTGTCAGTGGACCCGTATGGTAATGCATTTGGTTACTTTTGGATGCTGCTGCTAAATGTTGACTTTCTGAGTGGAATTCCAATAAAGAACTGACACTTTATGCACAGCAGCTGGCACCATGCACACAAAGAGATATGACAACAGTAAGATCAGCCTTTATCTTGTTGCATGGCTGCATGGTATATTTAAAAATTATTTATAAAAACGCATTTGTGAGAACAGAGGAGTATCTTACCCCCAAATACTGTATGTTTTCTTCTATATGAACTGAACACTTAAACTGTTATGTGTTTTTTCGCAGCCTTAAGGTGAAGCATTAACTTGTATTTCTGCTGACAAATGATCTTACTGGAGGCATTTTATCAGTAATGCTGAATAGACGGAGGTGGATGAGGTGGAAGCCTTCTTACTGTATTATCTTAATAAAGAGAGACTTTTTTGGGGGGGGTGGGGGCACTTTATGACTTCTGATGGGGTGAAAGGTTTACACAAATCTGCTTCCTCACTGCTACTGTGTGTGTGTGTTTTATTTTTTTACCTACTATAATTACAAAGTCTTTATATTATACACCTTAAACAGACCATGTTTCTGTCTCGTTATCACAAAATCTTATGCAATAAAAACTTCAATTTTGTTCCGTGTCAGTGATTATGACGATTATACTGGGTTTTTTTTTTTGGCAAGGTGGGGGGTTACTGTTGTGCAATTTTATATGCCAAGTAATTGCATATCAACGACATGTAAAGTATCTGTTATTTGATTTAATTTTGTTTCATTAATTGATCTAGACGAATCTGGTGATTGGGATTTATTTGGTCCATCTGATTGCAGTAGTCAGGTACTTGGTGCCCCAGTGAAAAGTAAACCTTAGGACTATTTTCAGTCACTTGCAGGCTCTTGCAGTTGATCTTTTTCATAGCAGGCATTTTAACCTTTATAGCATGAAATCAGAGGTGCAATGAATGACTTTAATAAAGGGGGATTTTTTTTTTGTTGTTTTTGTTTTGCCCTTGTAAATTTTGATGATGAAGCAGGATCAAGACATTTCTTACAATGGGCCAAAATGCTAAGATGTTACTGACAACAGATAATTAGACATGCTGCTTATTATTTCACATTTGTGTTGTCTTGAAGGAAAGACGAGCGTTTAGAGTTATCTATAGGGATGGATTATGGTATGCGTAATACAATGATTAGATTGTTGGTTAGGGTAATTGTTTTATTTAAAGAGGAAAACAATGGCATTTTGTGAACAGTCTAACTTTAGTCTCCAAATGAGATGTAGTGCATTTGCGCTTAATTGTTCTAGTTAAAATATCGGATTTATTTCCAGTTAGAATTTCTCTGTTTAAGTTGTGTTGAAGTTGGTCGTATCTGATAAAACCTGCAAGTTTGCAACATTCACTTTGTAGATCATTTTATTGTTTATCTCAAGTAAATTGATAACTTTTGTGTTATGAAAAATGATTATGTACAACAAATGCTAAGCTAGCAGCAGCTGTGCTTGGCAGAGCTTTGACATGAGGGACATCTATGTGCTGTACAGTTGGAAGCTGTCCAAACTTTAAGCTAAATTAGATTTTTTTTTTCCTTTTATTTTTTTTTTCATTTATTTATTCATCTTTTAGGTTTTGCCTGTTATTTCACCCAGTTAAGCTAATCAAAAAAACTTTCAGCTGGTTAGCTAAAACAAATTGGGACTCATATTAGCTTGAGCTACTCAGCTAACCTTACTATCTCTGATATGAGTGGTGACAAATGGTTTAGAAAAATAAAGAAAATTTTGTGCGTGTCCATGTTCATCTGAAATATTGAGTTATTTCTAAAATCCTCTTTTTTTAAGGTAGAAAAACCATAGCAGCCTTAATGATCTTGCCTACCTGATGTCCACTTGTCCAGTTTTTGTGCTTCACAGATTAAAAACTCATCTAAATGCATTTAACTTATACTTTTCAACACATCTGCACGCACAACCATGCACCCTAATTTTTGCAGACTGAGTTGACGTCTCTCCTTTGCTCAGTGACGACACAAGCATCTACTGAGACATTTCAGGTGAATCTGCTGGATTCAATGGAGAGACAAACTTTTAAAGATGACTTCACCCATGCTCTGAACTGTTCTGAAGTCTTTATTTTAGGTATGAAAAACTTTATGAAATAACATGAAAAAGCATGATCTAATCACTTCAGTTTATGAAAACAATATACAATGAGTTTTGACACCACAAAGTTCTCGCAACAGGAACTATCAAACTTGCATGTCTGTAAATATTTTGCTGACATTTTACCCACTTTTGTCAAAATCAGTATTAATAATCACTAACAAGCTAATCTGACCACAGAGTTTCATGATCTTTCTCTTCACCTCATTTTCTACCTTTCAACACTAAGTCCTATCCTACGTCACAGTAGGAACACAGAACACCAAGCAATACTTTATAAAAGAAAATTATTCTTAAATTTTTCTGTATAAAATAATCTCAAATTTTGCCAGTAATAGTGTAAATTCAATTTACGATTGTGTGGAAGATGCCCTCTGATACAGTAAACCCAATTCCACAAGCACCTTATAGAAGAAAGTAAACCTCTTCTCTGGTTTGAAAATGAGGCACAAGGTTATCGGTAATATCACTGGTCTGAAAGTCAAGCATCATCTATAAACATAACATGCACCTCAGGTTTTCAGGTCTGAACATTCAGAGTATGTTTAAGAAAAAAGGGGAGAAAGTATGTAAAAAAAAAAAAAAGTGTGTGTGACCCCTTTCATCTCTGAGGACACATCCAGGTCCAGTTTGTGCTGGTGAGGTCTGTCACTCAGCTGGATTCAGACCAACGTCCGCCTTCACCGCATCCACCAGAAAACTGAGTTCATTGCACAGAGTCTCGAATCGGTACGCCATGCGGATTTGGGCCACGTTTGTCCGCCGGATGTCGTTGCCCTCTGGTCCATCTTGTAAGTAGTTTGAGCCAATGAAATGTTTCTTCTCCTATAGATATTGGGGATAAATGAAACCCAGATATGGCACATGCTTAGATATTTTTAAAGATATTCAAAATTGTTCATCTGAAACCATCTTCAAGAGATTTTACTCTAAGGCTTAAATTTAATTTAACAAAAATTTTGATATTTTTAATCATAAAAAGAGCTTGGCCTGAATGTGAACTAAGGGGATTAAACCTGTGATTTGTCCTTAGCTTTCATGAGTGCAGCTCTGCATTTCAGCAGTAGATGGCAGACTGTGTGTCATTGCCATCAAAGCACATGCATACTATACAAATTTCTCCAGAAATTATGGATCAATTAAGAAAATATTTTGAGGGTGTAGTTTGAATAAGGAATTTAATTTCAAAGTTCTTCTGGCTTAAAACTTCTCCAATATCATCTGGTATTAGCTTCTGCAGTGGGATCATATGATTGTGAAAGTTTATAAATCATCAAGCAGGAATTCTTTATGGAAATATATATGACCATATATACAGTATATATATATATATATATATATATATATATATATATATATATATGATTATATATTTTAGTATGTTGGCAATAATGTTCTGCTTTTAAAAAGAAATTACAACAGTATGATCTACCTGATGCGAGAGGCCGCTCTGCAGAACACTGTTCCTGGCAATCTCACACAAGTCACAGGTGCTCAACTTCCACAGCTGTGCTGCTATTGCGTACTCCTCCATCAAGGCTTCCTAAATAAATTTTTAAAAAAGGTTATCTATCCATGTTTCACTTTTCCACACTTTGACACTATGTAGTAATCGTTATGGTAATATGATGATATTGATGATATTTCTGACCTTTGTGTAGTGAAACTGCATTGGATCATCGGTGGACAGCGACACACACAGGCCCTTCTGCAGAAACTCTCGCAGTGGGTTCTTTGAGTACTGCAGGAACAGGCTGTTGTTGCTCAGCGGGGACATGGCAATCGGGACCTGGGCCAGGTAGTACAGATACTGCAACACTGGACTCTGGGTGGGGGGAAGATATGCAGGCACAACACCGTAAGATAAGTTAATAAAATGAAGGAATATTGGGAAAAATAATTTTATGAGTTAATGGGAGTAAAATAGTTGGGGTAAAAGTTATATTTTGCTCTCCTATAAACTTTACTGGCAAAATTCAGATAAACTCATGTATCAGAAAGTGTGATGTCATGGCTGCACCTTCTTGAGGTTGAGTCCATGGGAGATGTTGTCAGCTGTCAAGAAGGCAGAGACCAGGTGAGTGATGGAGCCCGCCTCACCACAGTGGGGACGAAACTGGAAGGTGTTGAGTCCTCGTTCCCTGGAGAAAGCCCAAAGAGTCAGTTACTCTTTCCACTGTTTAGAGCAGTGGTTCTTAAACTGGGGGTCGGGTTAGGGTTAGGGGGTCACAAGATGATTTCAGGAGGTTGCCAGATCATTACTTAAAAAAGAGAGCCTGCATCAATAAATTTGCATTATTGCAAAGAAATTCATTGAATCGCATTTATATTCTGATTGGCGTTCAATCGGATCAAAATTGCTTCATGTAAACAGCTATTGGCAAGAACAGGTATTCTTTTAAAGAGGTCAACTTCCACCATGAGACATGTGGATACTTAAACAGCTTCCATTGTCCCTCTGGAAAAACTGACTTATGAGTTTACAATAAACAAGATCTGTTCAAGAAAATTTGGACACCGATATATTCCCATGTGATAAGGCAGTGTTTCACAATCCTGGTCCTCAAGTACTCCTGCGCTGCACATTTTAGTTCTGTCCAACTCCAGCACACCTGATGCAGATTAACTGAACTGCTCGTCAAATTCTTCTCAAGCCTGCTGATGAGCCATTCATTTGAGTCAGGTGTGTTAAAGTATGGAAACCCCCCAAAATGTGCAGGGCAGGGGTACTTGAGGACCAGGATTGCAAAACACTGTTAGAAGGAATGTTATTTACATACAGTGTCACTTTTTCAAAATAAATTTCTTGAAAACCTCTTAATTTTTTGAATATATTTTTCATTTACTTACTTACTTTGTTTGTGTATTTGTTTGTTTTTGTTACTATTACTATTATTATTATTTTTATTCATTTATTTATTTTGGTTTTTCACAGTGCCTACACTACACTGTATATTGAGGTGGCAGCAGTGGGGGAGGTGTAAGGCAAGGCAAGTTTATTTGTATAGCACATTTCATGTACAGAACAATTCAAAGTGCTTTACATAAAACATTATAAGCAAAAGGGAGATAAAAAAAAAAAACAAACACTGTACACTGCCCTCATCACAGCTATCTCATAATTCTTTTTTTTTCTCTTCCTTTTTTATATGCTTTATGTGAATATATGTATAGGTGTATTGTAGGCATGATGGACTCTGGGGAGGTGTTGTGAGGGAACTATATACTGCGTGTGACTGTGTTTGTGACACCTTGATTATTTGATTCACCTTATGGTCACAGAAACATAAAAAAAAATTTCAATAATATACAACAAAAAAATCTAAATTAAGCCCTATCTCGATAAAAAAAAATGCATTGTCACAGCCGTTGCCCTACAGTAATTCCACCTTATCCTCCTTATTTATGAAGATTTTGACAGTTTCTAAGCCTTCTATTAAGTAGCACTGAAGTGTTTTTAAATTCAGGACTTACTTGCGTAGATTGTTGAGCACCATGATGTTGGCATACATGTAGAAAAGGTAATACGTGTAGGGAGGGTTATCATCAGTGGTCCATGCCTCAGGCTTGGGGCTCTTGTAAGAGAACATGTGGTCACTGTGCTTGGATTCGTCATCCACACTGTCAAATCCCGTCACCTACAGGGCAAGAAAATTAACAACACACAAGATGGTAATCAGGTCAACAAGATCTGGTTACCTCTTCTCGGCCGCGAATATTTTCTGTCTGAAACTGAAGCAAAAGCCGTTACAGATTATATTTATCAAATACTTACATATTTTAGGAACACGTGGATTGTTTTGTGCTTTTGAGGGTTGACTGTGGCCTCAAACAGGGGGAGAAAAATGTTCTCCAGCATCTTGGCAAAGTTTGGTATTAATTTCTTTGCCCTGAAGATGTCACTGCAAAACAAAAGTAATGAAATCAAGCTCTCCTCACTCACCAGTAACACACAAACAACTTGGCATTTGTTTGCAGCAAATGAGAAATGCAATTATCACAAATCACGTTTCATATATATATATATATATATATATATATATATATATATATATATATATATATATATATATATATACACACACACACACAATATAAACATACACTTTTTTGTTGGTTGTTTTTTTTGTGCTGTTGTTAAAAGGCATAAACAAAGATTGGTTTGAATTGGAATGTGGAAATCTAATCAGCCCATATAATTGTCATACTGTGTCCAGAAGCTCATGTTTGTCGTATCACAATATCCCTCTGGCTCTTCTCACAAATGCTTACTAGATCCGAGGAACTTGGATCATCCATCTCATGTTGGATGAGTGGACTTTATGCTGGATGAACCATGTCGCAAGACTCTCCCACTCCCCAGCAGAACGGCCATAAATTGACAGACGGGGCTCAGCATGCTGGTACTTGCTCTCCTCCAGCTCCTTAGCAACTTCCTGAAACATGCAACAAACAGGAAGTTAGTGATGCTTCTTGATAAGCAGAAGTGAGCACAAGTAATTACCCAAAGAGTTTATAAATTATATCACATGCATGCCTTTTTTAGATACCATCAGTGTGCACGAGGAAAAAACACTTGACAAACTTCCCATATTCTACTAACATTTTGGAGAACTTTTTTTTTGCATCATATACCACACAAGATGTCATTATTTAAATCTGTTATGTCTTAAGTTAACACAAACACTCAGTAATCACTGTAACCACTGTAATGCTTTTTGGAGTAAGAGGTGACAAGAGAGTGGAGATGGAGAAAACTTGAAACCAAATACTACCTTTAAGACCAAATATGAGCTTAATTATAAGATTCTGATCCAAAGGAGTGAATTTAATTTCCATAATGAATTGTAAACAAGACTTGTTTACCTTTTATTTTGACACTGATGTGTGCACTATGTTATTTTAAGATTTTTTAAAAATTCCTCGCTTCTGGTGCCCACATCAACCCTATTCATTAATCTTTTGAACATGTAGTAGTAGTAGATGTAACCTTTATTGTACCTAGAGTAAAACTCATTGAGATAAAAAAAAAAACAAAAAAAAAAAAAACTTTTTTTCAAGAGTGACCTGGCCAAGACAGCAGCATAAAATCAACAACATACAGTAAACACAAACATAAAACACAATAAAACCAGAAATACACACAAAAAAACACTTGTTTCACATTTCAAGAAAAAACTCTAACATCATTCGGGTGGTTACAAATCAGAATACCTAAATGCTTGTAGCATTTGACCGTTTCAATTTCAACCCCTTTTACAGTTAACAAACTGGGTAGGAGCAGTGGGAGCTTCTTACCATTTGAAAATAGCATAGTCTTTGATTTCTCAGCATTTAAAATCAGCTTAAACCTGGCTAGGACTGAACAATGTTAAATGCAGACAGAAGAAGTTCAAGTGATTGAGACACTGAGGAAGGTGAACAGTAAATAATCGTTTCATTTGCATAAAGATGAGACACAACATCTGACAAATTATCACTCAAGTTGTTCACATATATTGTGAACAACAAAGGCCCTAGAACTGATCCTTGAGGAACTCCCTTTAACACAGGAAGGAAGGAAAAAGAGGATCCAGCAGCCTGGACACAATGTGTCTCTCCTGATAAATAATTTGACAACCAGTTCACAGCCTGTTCAGATGACCCAGTCTTATGGAGTTTGTTTATCAGGATAACATGATCAATGGTATAAAACGTCTTTGACAGGTCAATAAAAAGAGCTGCACTTATTTACGGCCATCTAGGGCATCTATGATGTCATTTACCACTTTCAAAGCAGCAGTTGTATTGTGCTTTTCATGAAAACCTGACTGGTACTGACAAAGCAGACCAGTTTCACTGATGCCAGACAAGCGTCTGTAAAATTAGAGTTGTTTCTGTATTTTTAGGATTCCAGCTGTCCTACATCCAGTTTAAAACAGAATTAATGACAGTACAACAATTTAGAAGCTGTATGTGGGTAATTTCTTAGCTCATACCACACCTTGACAAGACGTGCAAAGTACTCTCCTTTGATGTAGTTGTCTGTTTTCAAGTAAATCTCTCGCAGTTCACTGGCTCCCACTGGGTTGTACTTAGAGTTGAACTTGTCAAACCGATGGAATGTTTGTCTTCCCTGTGAGGAAAAAATGTTGGAGTGTGAAACTTCTGTACACTAGATTACAAAATCATAATATCCTTACATAGAAGTGATGATTTGTTCTCAGACATTGCAAACAGTTAGGACCTAGCATGCAATATTGCATCTGGCCTTACAGCGTGCACGTCCAGTGAATCTACTGTGAGGTCGTAGGGGTCCATGTTGAGGCTGTTGAAGACTTGCTTGAGCGTGATCTTCTGGTTGCCTTTCTCTGAGACCACGCGGTCTGCCTCCGTCTGGTATGTGGTTTTTATGAATTTCAGCAGATGCTTCTGGTTCATGCAAGCAGCAGCGTGTATATGTGTGTCGACCTGAGTTTGACATGAAGGAAACAGCAACAATTTACCTTTGAAATTAGCAATAATTAGGGAAATGTCTTAAAAAAGTGACTTGTTTTATTACTAAACAGTTGTTTGCAGCCAGCACTTAATGGAAAGGATGCCAATCAACCTTTCTAACGTTGTAGAAGTCTCTGTGTGGGACGCTTTTCAGCTCTTTCAGCTCTGCCATCTCATTTAGCATTTCATGAAGGTAGAATTTGGAGGCCAGGAAGTTCAGTCGTCTGTGACAGTAGGTTTTCCTACAATGATGACACACAATAAGATGCAAACTATAGCTCCATTCTGTTGAATAATCCTTCACCATAGTCAAGGATTGCAAGATACTAGCAGTTTGGTGGGCTATTAGTTCAATTAATATAACAGTTTTCAACCAGAATGTTATTGTGTACTCACGTTGGACCATCAGCTATCATTGCAAGCACATGGCTCAGGTCTATAGCAAAGGTTTCTAGGTCAGGGTAAGGCAGGCTGAGTGGCTGCTGTTGTTTCAGGGCTTCTGCATTTTCATAAACATGAACTATGCCATCTTTCATCTGCAGCTCATAGTCCAGGTTCTCAGGAATACCCTCCATGGAGTACAAGTCCTCTCCTTCATGAGGGAAGGGCCAGATGTCTGCAGATGATTGGAGCAGGGAAACAAAACCCAAAAAATGAGTTACACTGATTATAAACACATATCATTAGTCAGTCATTATGAAACAACAGATGCATATAAGTTGTCTGCAATAATTAAACCCTTATTATGATGATGAGCCCTTCATCTCCAAGATATTTTTTTCCTATTATTCTAAATTGTGCCTTTGAGGTAAGATCTCCAAGGTATTTCAGCTGCACAATATTGACTTGAGGTGTAAAAACACTGATTTGAAGTTAGACTTCTACTGTACACCAATCGGGTTGTACTCAGCAGAAATGTCTGAATGTGTGTCCTTTTATCTGTAGTCAGGAATAGTCTGACCTTGGCTCACACACTTTTACACCAATAGACGGTTCAAAATAGCTGCAGACAATACAGTAAGTGATACCCTTTCCTTATAAAATGCAAGCTACAATATGAGCTGTAAAGTTATCTAAAAGTTTAAAGATGTTTTTGTTTTGTTTTTTTTAAATACATTCTATAATCTCAACTAGTTATATCCATAATAGTATTTGCAGTAATTTTAGTGGTTTCACTTAAGCATGTGTTTTAGTACGACACCATTTGGAGCAGCTGTGAAAGATGTGGATGTTTCAGCCGAGTTTAAACAATTTCTCATGTCACTTTCTGGCTTAGATTGTTCACTTTGCATGTTAAAGTGGTGGTGATTATCTTAATTACTAATAATAGCGGGTGTTTAGTTACCACTTTATTTGTGAGTATTATCTTAGTTGTATGTGAGGTATATATGCTTGAATTGATTGAACACCATATAACTTCCACCTGGATGAACTTACTAAAGCTCTAAAAACTGTATACCTTGTGAAAAAATTGCCCTTTTCAGCAAGTTTTTATTCAAATGCACCAACCTGGCAAGACCTCATCCTCCTCCTGCCACTTCTCATTTTCAGCGTTGCGGAGGAATCGTGCAGTGGTTCTGGGGAAGCGATGGTAGGCCAGCTTGGAGTACTTCTCTCGGATGAACAATGCCTTCAGGAGACTTTTGGTTGCCAGTTCATAATCCTCAACTGTGATCTGGACATAAACGTGGTGAAAACAAAATCATGCAGCAATTAATTGAAACGATTAAACCTGGTAAAAATGCATCTCTATCACGTTACCTTTTAAAGGAATAGTACACCCACAGAATGATGTGCGTTCATTTTCTACTCCCCCTCATGTTGAGCAAGACTGTGGAGCACTTTTTTAATATCTCAAATGCAGCCGGAGATCACACAGGTTTTCGTTTCCCCCCCCCAACTTTCATATAATGGAGTTCACCAGCAACTAAACCAATAAGGTCCATAAAAGTCCACAAAAACTTGGCAATATTCCTCCATACTGTTCGTCCAATGTCATCCAAGTGTCGTGAGTGGGTAGCGTCCATAATTTATTCGAAACAACATCATTTAGTACATTTTTATAGCCTACACAGTAGTACATTGCCCTTTCTATTTGTGTGTTCATGTGAGTTCACGACCCTATGGAAGCCGCGGTGTTCAGCGCCTACTCTGCCAATAATGCAAACATAACAGAGGAAATTAGCTGTTTACATTGTGCTAAGACGAGCTGCAGACAAACCGGGACAAACACAAGAGGGGTTGGCTATTAATTTAAAAGAAAGAAAGAAAGAAAGAAAGAAAGAAAGAAAGAAAGAAAGAAAGAAAGAAAGAAAGAAAAAAAAAAAAAAAAAAAAAAAAAAAAAAAAAAAAAAAAAAAAAAGAGAATGTGTGATCTCATCTGCCGCGGCTTCCGTAGTGTCGTGAACTCACAGGGGCGCGCTTTGCGGCAGCTAGATGTACGGTAGCACTGTTTAGGCATACGAGCAGTATGGAGGAATATTGCCAAGTTTTTGTGGACTTTTATGGACCTTTTGGGTTCAGTCACCGGTGAACTCCATTATATGAAGGTTGGGGGAAAGTGAAAACCTGTCTGATCTCCGGCTGCATTTGAGATAAAAAAAATAAAAAAAAAGTGCTCCACAGTCTTGCTCAGCATGAGGGTGAGTAGAAAATGAATGCACATCATTCTGTGGGTGTTTAATGCATCTAGTCTGAGTAAATACTACTGACACCAGTGCTGACAGCAGGAAGTAACCTGAAACAGTTACAGTATGTACAGTTCTAAACACTTTGTACCCCTGCACAGTAATCCCCGCTGATGGTAACTCTCTGGAAGTCTGGGAAGCCGTCTGGGAGTGCAGAATCACACGTGACCTGCATTAGAGATGCTCCAGGGACCCAGTCAACAGTAGACGAAGAGACTGACTGCGAACGCTTTAACAAGAAATGCTTCTTCCTGACAAATAAATGAAACAACACTAATGAATCTCATCCAAAAATGCTCATATTTTTTTTCTGTGTAAAAGGGAGATTTTTTTTTTTATTTTTTTTACCTCTGAACTGACTCCTGAGACTGTTGCTCAGCCATCTCCTTTTGTAGAGCCCTCTCTCTGTCCTCATGCAGGCCGATGGGACAGTCCTCCGGCACACTGAACAGTGCTATAGCATCCTTGGTGTCTTCTTCCTTCAGGGCCGATGCGTACACCTTCTCTGCCATCAGGCGTACCCTCTCATCTGCCTCGCTCATTGACATTCTGGGGAAAAGCCGTGGCATATCTGGGGGAAGTTGAGACAAATAGGAGCCTTTTTTATTCATGCCCAATAAGGTCATGATTAAAAATGTAGATCAGGACCTGAAGCAGACCGTTTTGTTAACTGCTTATTAGGTTTTAGCTTTAGCAAGTGGCTGACATGCAATATTTCATCTCTTAAATGTGATGAAATATGGCATCACTTAAAGCTGAAACAACATTATCTCAGTGACGGCACTAAACACAAATGCCAAGGAACTACTTGAGACGTTTTGAATGTGGGTTTGAGGTAGGAGGCGATGCGGGGGGGACAGGGGGGTTTGAAGAGCCTCATCTTACCACAAACATGTAAACATGTCCAGAGTGGCTGACTCATGCTTCGGTGCTTGCTACAGATCCTGCCAAGGTATCCGGCCAGTTACAGAAAACACATTTAATCTTGTCCTGGGTGTTTCAGAGTGACAGCGTGACCCATCACCTCATTTGAAGGGGGGGGGGGGGGGGGGGGTAGGTTTACAAGACCACACAGCATGCTTCCATTGATTATTCTCATCTACTTTATGATTGATGTGAATTGTTCCAGATGATGCACAAAAGTAAGATTAAGATGCAGTTTTAAGTCAAGAGTATTATTAAGTTAGTTAGTTGCTTTTTTGCACTGAAGATTTATTTGACCACCAAAGTTTATACAGAGCATTTGTAGTTGTTCTCATGCATTAAGCCACAGAAATATTTAAAAGGTAAAAGTAATTTCTGCAGGCATGATCCCAGAAACTACATCAGAGCAACTTGTGTGCAGTACAGTAAGAAATCAGCTTTCACTGTAAATGGAGAATACGTGACCTGCAGTGTTGGCATACCATCATCTTTGGTTCCCAAGGCCTTTCAGTGGGAAAACACTCATGCTTGTTTGGACTGACCTGATTCTCACATACCGCCATGGCATGAGCCCTGGAGTTATTTTTAACTCAAAACTCTGTGAATTTGTATTTTGATCATTGCAGATGAACAACAACAAAGTTGTTTTTAAATAGCTTTGGCCTGCATGTTGTGAAAGCTAGTGTTGCTCTCCAGCATCTCATCTGCAGAGGAGATGTTTGGCTATTCTGATCACCATGTCATCACTAACCACTTTAATGCTGCACCATGCAGCGTGTGTAGGTCATTAGGACAGTTCTAGTATTCAAATATCAGGAGATATTTGAATCAACAGGAACAGGAAAAGTATGTATGCACTGTATCAAATGACTAACTCCTCAGCTGCACCCTGCATCCTCAGTGCAACTCTATCTGACTGAAAACCTTGAGTAATCTTGGCATCTCCAGAAAGAGGAGCACTATTTACCTTCACACTGGCACATTTTGCCACCTGTGTTTGCCAAGCATACTTTGGAAGATGTCATTAAGGCTTAGCCCCCTCTGCACGTGTACATTCCCTCTGTGCTGGAACAGCTAAGCAGCCTCTTGGGTGACCTCGACCTTCTATCCCACAACTATAGAAACCTGACATGCACAAAGCAGTCTGGGTATGTTGGCAGGACCATCAATATGCTTTATTTTGCAACATGTAGCATAAAAAAAATAGATAAAAGGCCTCAGAATGTCGCAGTACTTGCTTGCAGTATTAATATCCTTCTGTTTGAAGTGTTTGTTTTAAAAGCTGGTATTCTTAGAAATCATTACAGCTCAGGTAGTAAACTGTCCATCATAGCTCACTGCCCCTGTGTCTCAGGCAGCAGCCAGAAGGTGAACCTCCATATAACTGTCATCACATCACAACTCAGCATCACTTCACAGTTTTACAATCAACAGGTTCAGCACTGTCTGTCTCTTACCTTCTGTTGTAATTTGGGCCATGTTTGTGTCTCTCAGTCTCTGTCTGTTGGGTCAAGTGTTTCAGCTTTCATGTGTCTTAATCTCCTTTTAACTCAGATTCAGCTTTTTCACACATTAGAAACTCAACTTTTAAAAGTTACTGAAGCTTCCTGACGTTAAGTTTGTCTTCATGTATGCTGTCCGTATCTTTCTTGTGTCTGTGATGCTTCGCCTCGAGGTTCTCACTGCAACTGCCTCTGTCTGGCTCTGATCCGCTGTTTATGTGGTCCAGTGAGTGTATCTATAATGCAGCTGCTAGTTGCTGCTGTCTTGAGTGTCCCTTTCTAACTCTATTTTGGGATGTTGAGACAGTCATGGCAACAGCAGCTTCTAAACCGAGCCGGTATGTCACAACTGGCTGGTAACATGTGAGCAGCTATCTGTGATCTAGGGCACGGAGCGGGCGGGGGAATAAATGATGTGCTTCTTTAGGATTGATTAAAGTCCTGGGAGTTTACCTTTTTAAAAAGATGTGGTGTAAACAGGTGCTTCTGAAAACGTTTTGACAGTAGTTTTCATTATTTTACCTTAGATGATTAAGAAATTAGCAATCGCTTCTGCAATCAGTCTTCATTTACATAAACTCAAATGTTAAATGGAAAAAACAGAACCAAATATTTATGTTCAAAATTGCCCCCCCCCCCCCCCCCCCCAAGAACTCTTTGCAGGCAATGAGTGCCTGGAGGCTGCAGCACGCAGACGGCACTGCTTCCAAATACAAATTCCACATTTGGAAATAACTCCAGAAATTTTATCTGCATAACTGAAGGAGAAATATATGAAGCAATAACCCTCACGTGCATGGAAAAAGTTTCTCAGTAAACTGTTTGACTTCTTTTAGCCCCTTGGTGAGGAGCAAGGTCCATAAAACATTGCATTAACTTCTGAAAACAACACAGGTTCATGCAACAGTGTTAATAACTAAGTCATAAGCTAATTCTTTCTCAGTCTTGAGGAAAAATGGTTTAGAGCAGGGTTGGTATTTTTCAGTATACTCTGCATCCCATTCAGCAGTCCTGTGGGGTTTAGTTTTCCATGGCTGATTCTGACTGACTTGTACTTTTTGCTTTGATTAAAAGCGTTGGTTGATTTTGGCATCAGGCTTGATCACCTGAGTGACGAGTATATCGATATAGGTTAATATATCCACATTAGAGGGCAGCTGTGGCTCAGGTGGAAAGCAGTCAACTGAAGGGTCAGTGGATTGATTTTAGGCTTACCCAGACCATGTCAAAGTGAACCCCACACTGAACTTTCCACTGCATCCCAGTGTGCTTGTCAGGGTGTGAATGTATGTGACTGTGGCATGTAGTGTAAAGTGCTTTGAGTGGTCAACACATGACTGGAAAGGCGCCATATACGTGGTGTTAATGCACATGACTACAAAGAAAAAAATCAATCAACTGAGCTGAGACCAACTTCACTCAGGGGGGCATGATCACTTAAAGGTATAGTGTGCAATGCATCTTTACCACTACTGGTAAAGTTGCAAGCACAGATGTGGACGTCAGTGGCAGAAATTCCTCCAGACATTAACATATTTTCATCTGTGAGTGGATTCAGGGGCTTCAGTTGCAGCAATGACTGCTGTGCAGTCACTGTAACTACTTCAACATTGTGTACATTTCACACCTATCAAACACAGCCAGTACTGCATTTTTAAAGCTCAGAGAGTTCTCACGTCGCAGAGTTGTTTGTCAGAGATACCGTAGTAAAACTAGTGGCACAAACATGGCAGCTGCCATGTATGTGCACCTAAGTAGATATTAGTGGCTCATACTAAGAGAGAAAAAACATAAAAGTTATTTTCATTAATTTGTAATCTAGTTACACACTGCACCAGTCAGATAAGGCTGGATCAGTACCTCCTTAAATCACCTCACCTGACTTACTGGTTTTTCTACTAATAACGCAATAAAATAACTTTGGCAAGGATCTGGCCTTGAGAAAAACAAACCAAGGAGTTTCCGAGGGGGCAATTACCAAACAAGGAGCAGGTGTTGCAGCCAGCAAATGAAGACCAGGTGTGTCATGAATAGTAAGTTAACCAAACTAAATCCAAGGGGATAAACTTTACAAACTAAAACAGGACATCAGACAGCATAGAGGACTCAAATCAAAGAACACACAAAATAAAAACCAACAACTAACCCAGAACCTGTAGACCTGTAGAACCTGTAGTCTTTGAGCTAGCAGTGATTGGGAAATCTACACCTCTGGAGAGGCTAATGATAATCCCACAAAGATGCTTAGAGCTTAGAAGCAGCTGATGTTTCATCAGTGAAAAAATTGTCCCATTTCATCTTTAAAAAAGTAATAATCATGGCATCCCCTGGTCTGAGTTACATTAATGCCCAACATTATGAGCAATAGAACTTCCTTTTGTCATCAAACTGTATTTCAGGGGAAAACCCGCCTGAACCTGTTTGTGTGGGTGACTCAATAATTTCCCAACATTGTTCTCACACGCTGGATAACATCTGAAGCAGATGAGCATATTTAACTGCAATAAATGTATCAAGAGAATTTTACATTATAAATATTTTTAATGACTGTTGTAAAGCAGGAGATTGAAGTGAGTAATTTCTGCATCACTCTAGTCGGCCTAATGGTTAGTAGTTCTGTACTACTGTGCATTCGTGTTGTCTTGTTTTGGAGTTTTTGACTCACCCTTCCCAAAGCACGGTGTAGACTGCTGCTTGCAGAGGGGCGTCTCCCTTTTCTTCATTTTGATTGACCTAGGAGAGACAAAGCTTTGGTTAATAATGGATGAATGTTATAGAACTTCTATTATTTTAGTAAAATGTAAGTTTCCCGGAAAGACCATCAGCGATCAGGTTGCAGGGATACAGGCTGAGGAAAAATGAAAGCATATCCGAGGAGGAGACTGCAGCCAGGTGTCCTAAAATAACAGGTCTGCTAATTGCAGGAGGATAATGCAAATGAGGAAAGCTTTATGTGGCAGCAGGTAAGATGTTTGCAACTGAAGAGTCATCATTTTAATGCTTTATGCCGCACTTGGCCGAACAACATGTGTTCATAATGATCATTCTGGGGCACGATCATCCAGCCGGCAGCCAGAGGAGTTACAGCGATGTCTCCACTGCCAGTTACATTTAATCCACTGCTGTATCATTAGCTTCAGCGTTTAAATTAGGAGATTTTAGGCCAATTATTTATCAAAATGTTCCAGCAGAAATAAATCTCAACTTTGATTAAATCCATTTAATGTTAAAGGGAGTTTAAGATTCAAGATTTATATTATGGAATTGAGCAAAACTACCAGGATGACTCATAATGTCTGCAAATGATCATTTAGAGCTTTTACTTTTCTAACTTTTCTACAGCTAGATTTAATGTAGAAACTTCTTCCTGATTTGAATACATGCAATGTTTATGTTTCACTTAATAATGCACACACAACAGGAAGTAACTTTCTATTTATTTCATAAATTTCCTCTGTGTGTAAAAGAAATGTTTGTTTTTGAAGAGCTCATTGAGTGTTTAAATCTTAGTCCACACAAGTTTTTCTGTAGCAAGAACCTGGTTCGGTTTTTGCAGGCTTTAGCATCAACACTGTGGTTTATTTCTTTTTTTTAACTGAAGTTGCAGCAGTTGTGGTTAAACAGCAACTGTTGTCATCTGACCGATGCTTTCTGGCCGGGTAGCACATTATGTTGCTACCTCCAAGTCTGATGAAAGATGAGTGTGGCCATCAGTAATCTTTAAAGGTACAGTGTACCTTTAATGGCAGAAACTGTATTTCTTTATGCGTCATCCTGAACTAAAAAAACTGTACCTGTGTTTATTTTCTTAGAATGACTCATTTTTATCTACTTGCTGGCTGGTGCACATACATGGAAGCTGCCATATTTGTTCCACGATTTTTAATGTGTGTACAGAGAGAACCCTTTGAACTTTAAAACTGCTGTACCAGCTTAGTTTAATGGGAGTTAGGGCACTGTTTGGGGTAAGTGATGCCTTACAAGACATAAAAAGTAGTTACTCATAGTACAGTCATAGCTACACCTGAGACCACTGGATCCACTCAAAGATGAAGACATCTTTATGTCTGGGGGAATTTTGGCCACTAATGGCCACCATACATTCACAGCAGTGCTTGGAATATGACATCATTTGAAAGAAAACATCTTTTCTTTTAAATACCCATCTTTACCACTAGATGCCAGTAATTCTGTACAATTAAGGTGCTCATAAGTGCATCCAGACTGTTGCAGTGTCTTAATGGTTGTAAATGCTCAAATGTTCCAACTTCTATTCTATGACAAGGATCACCAGTTCTGGTCTTTGAGGGCCGGTATCCTGCAGGTATTCAGAGTTTCCCCTGCTGCCGATCGGGCCTCAAGGACCGAAGTTGGTGATCCGTGTTCTATGATATGTGAAAGGCATGACAACTTTTCTTGTTTTTCTTCTTCTCTTTTTTAGTTCTTGGGGGCATACAAGTTTGGGAAACCAAGAATGATTGTACACATTTCAAAGGAAGTGTGAAATTGTCGTGTGGTCACAAAGATAGTGTCGTTCTTCTACTGGTACTGCCGTGGTGAAGATAACTGTTAGTCTCTAAGTGTCATAGAGAATAACCACAGGAGAGTTTCAGTCTCTATAGGACAGGCATTAATACTTATTTTTAGCATACAGGTACTACCCAAAAAAATAGAATATCCTGAAGTTCATGTATTTCTGTAATTCAACTTAAAAGGTGCAATTTACATATTGTTTAGACAAATAATATGTAATTCAATATATTTCAAGCTTTTATTCTTTGGATGTTGCTGATTAGGACTTGCAGCTTTAGAAAACCTCAAATTCAAAAACTCAAAAAATTAGGATACTGTGAAAAGCTCCAGTATTGTAGGCTCAGACTTTCATATTCTAATCAGGTAAGTAATCCAAAACACCTCCATAAGTGCCCCAAGCCTTTAAAAAAGTCCCTGTCTTGGTTTAGAAGAATTCACAATCATGGGGAAGACTGCTGATCTGACAGTTGTGCAGAAAACCATCATTGACTCCCTGCACAAGGTGGGAAAGACACAAAAAGTGATAGCAAAAGAAACTGGAAGTTCTCTGAGTGCTGTCTCAAAGCACATTAATGGACAGTTAAGTTGAAAGAAGTGTGGAAGAAAACGGTGTACAAGCCAGAGGGCTGACAGCAGCCTGGAGAAGATGGTCAGAAAAGGGCCATTCAAAAGTGTGGAGGACTTCATAGGGAATGGACCTGTGAGTTTCATTAAGCCCAGAATAAACGCAGCCGTCTACCAGGACATTTTGGAGCACTTTGTGCTTGCTCCAGCAGACCAGCTGTATGGGGATGCAGACTTCACCTTCTGGCAGGACTTTGCACCTGCCCACACTGCCAAAAGTACAAAATCCTGGTTCAACAACCATGTTTGATTGGCCCGCAAACTCACCTGACCTGAACCCCATTGAAAACATGTGGGGCATGGTCAAGAGAAAGCTGAACGGGAAGAGACCAAACAATAAAGAAGAGCTAAAGGCTGTGATGGAAGCATATCTTTTCTTCCATAACACCTGAGATATACCACAAGCTGGTTGCATCCATGTCACTCCGGGTTAAGGCAGTCAGTCAAGCAAAAGGGGCCCCAACCAAGTACTGAGTACAGATGCAAGATTTTACTTTAAATACTATAAAGTCAGGCCTCCTAAAGTCCTTTCTAAATTGATTTCATGCAATATTCTAATTTTTTTAGTTTTAGAATTTGAGGCTGCAAGTCCTAATCAGCAACATTCAAACAGATAAAAGCTTGAAATATATTGATTTGCATGATATTTGTCTATACAATATGTAAATTGCACCTTTTAAGTTGAATTATAGAAATACATGAACTTTTTCACAATTTTCTAATTTTTTGGGTAGTACCTGTTCATGGCTGCAGGTGAGAAATCTTTCTGTGGTGTTATGAAATTTTGTGTATTCGTTCTTGTTCTCCCGAGGAGTTCATGACATCTCCTTTTTCACTTAGCACCATTGTAAGATCAAATGTTGGCTGAAAATTGTGTTTAGCAAATAAGTTTAATCTATTACAGCTCATCAACCCCACTCAGCACTGAGTTATAAGCCAGACATTTTCACACGTTGGTTATTTTACTTCTACTACTAGCTGTGCTTGAAGTGCACAAACTGTCCTGGTATTCAGGGAGTGTCATGGCTAGTCAGTTTTATAAGCCTACATTGCATGCAAAGTCTCCAAAATCTCATTGTTAAACATACCTGTTTACATTATAACATGTCATACTGTAAACTGTATGTGTTAGTTTGCAGTTTAGTGTCAAAACGAGAAAGAAAAATAAGAACAGTCATACCTGTGGCAATCGGTATCTGATACCTGACCAGGCTTGTCTTTGAGTGTGTGGTGAAGTAGAGCAACAGCACACCCACATTTACATGAAATACTGTACACTCAATGAAGAGCGGAGGCTCAGAGCAAACAGCTCTGTTAACCACACGAAGAGTTTAACTCTTCATTCTCTAGTTTGGGAATACAATTGCACCAAAGCTATAACTCAAAATGTTTTAATCCTTCCATTCTTAATCTTCTTAAATGTCTTTCGATATTGGGAAACAAACAAGAGTGACAACAGAGTAATGCCTCTCACCCCCAACCTCCCATCTTTTTACCCCCCTTTACCCCGAGGTAAATTACAACTGATACCAGATAAAGATAAAACCATGCAAAGTCAGACAAGTGTTAGAAAGAATTCATGAGGAAGATAAAGTGATTCTAAACAGAGAAGCTTAAAGTTAAGCATGTATACAGAACGATTGTGGCAGCAGTGTACTTACTGTTGTGTAGACTTACAGCGGGGTTGTGTCCGGTGTTAAAACCTCTTGGGACTGCAGAGACCCTTATTAGGTGTAGGCTTGTCAGGGCAGCCTCTTGCAGACACTGTTGCTTTACCCTTTCACTGCTGGTCTGAAGCTGAAGCTGCAAACAGTTTCACCACTCAGTAGGTTTCAGGAAGTGACCTGCATTTATGCCGCTCAGTGCAGTAGAGGAAGTGCTGGAGGAAGCTTGTTTTAGAACCACTGCTGCTTTGTTTCCCTTTCAAAAGCCTGAAAACTATTTGTAGGCCACACCCCTCTTTGCTTATCCAACATGGATGTTGTGGTTCATTTTTCTCTGAGCTGGCAGCATTTAGCTTTTATCTCCTTTTAGGGAGATTTTGAAGAAACAAAGAATTGGCATGTCAGCTGTGTCACAGGACTTACAGCTAAAACAGTTTCATTTCAGCTTTATTCCCCTTTTCTTTATTGTGACATCTGTTTTAGTACTCTTTGGTGTCACCTTGACATTTGTATTTGATGGTAAAAGGGGCAAAGTGACCAGTGATGACTGTACTTCCTTGATGATAATGATGGTGATGGAATTATTGGCCCATTTCTTTGCATCATCAGTGGAAAGTTTGTCGCTCTACAAGCAAAGCAAGAATCCAGTTGTGCTTTACAGTTTGTGAGCTATCATTTTCAAATTTCTTGCATGTTCTGGAGAGAGACCAAGTGAATAAATTAAACAAAAATGCTTTTCTTTCTATCAAGAGAAATTTTCCCCATAGGCTTATATGAACCTATATGATCAGCAGTAAATTTGAAGAGTGATACAGGTGAGCATCTTGTTTTATTTGACGCGTATCAAAGTCTGATTTTTGCAATACATGTTTGTGGAAGTGTATAATGATAAAATGAAGGAGATCTGAGGACAAAAAAGATGCCAAATGATCATCTGGCTTAAAGAAGAGCTTCTGAATTTTGACAGATTTTTCTCACTGAGGACATGATGAATAATTTAGCATCCATCTTGCATCTGGTCTCTTCACTAAGCACTCTCCATTTCTCAAAAGTTAGTCTGAACTGACTCTTGTTTCATGTTTTGCTCTGTCACATTTCTTTTCATCTTTAATCCAATAATGTCCTCTTTTACTGAATCAGCCATGGTAATCATTCAAAACAGCCATGCATGTGGATAATGAATATCAATATTCCACCAAAACAAGACCAAAGCATAACGTTTTAGGTTAGAAACTTATGTAGCGTTGCTTTAAAAAAACATGGAAGTCAACGTCTCATCTCTATGGTACATTTTATGGGAGTGTATAATGACTGAAATAAAAAGTAAATCTAAGGGCCAAAGCGATGTCGGCAAAAGTTGCAAAATCACCTCCAAAGAGTTTAGATATAGTTGTGGAATGGTCAACAAAACACTTGAAACAAATTGAGATTACTCCTAAAGCATGTTGTGGACTAGTGACCATGTCACACGTAAAACCAAGAGAGGCCTTTTTTCATTAGCTTATGTTCATTTTAAAGAGTTCATCATCAGAAAAAGTCAGGACACCTAAACTGATGAAAGTGGCTCGTTGATCAAAACAGTGTCTATAAGAATTTAAATGGTAACAAGAAAATGATGAGATAATGTTTGTGAATGGACATGTTTAAGTCTTTATCTGCTCAATCTAAAAGAAACTAGAAAAGCACTCGGAGAGCGCAGACCTCCGCCAAGCAGCTCGACCCCCTCATTTTTGTGTTCTGGATCATAGTATCCGGAATTTTCTCTGGATCCGGATCAACTTTCGAAATATTATAGAACTCATTGGGATCCTTTCTTGTAATTTTTAACCAAACACTCGGGCCATTTGTATGGAGTTATGTGGAAAAATTCCAAAAATGATGTTGATGTAACTGTTTGGCGTTGGTAAGGAGGTTTGATGTTCACCATGGGATGTCAGTCAGAACACACAGGACTCACTTGTACAGTTAACTGTCTTTGCTGGTCACTCTTTATCACAACAGCACAGTAATGCAACAAACGACAGGCTTACAGGTGAGGAATTCCAGGGCTAGTTAAGGTGAATGCCTGGATGGAAGTGAGTGTGGTCCATAAACACAAATACAAAGCAATGAGGAACATTCGTTCGGCAAATAAGCACATTCAAGGTAGTAATTATTACTCATAAATCCCTTCCAGTTAGGACTAAACATGTTCAAGGCAAACAGTTACAGTAACTGGCATGTAACAGGTCAGCTAGCTTAACTAATTACTTACAGTTCTTCACAGCACACTTAGTTCACCATATTCAACTGGCTAGAAGTCTGTCCAACAGTCTTCTCTCCTCGTGCTCACTGCTGCTCAGAAGTTTCATTTCTGCTTCCTGACATCATGTGCTCAGCTGCACATTTCTGCCACAAGGGGGCACTCACGCCTCATCAACAACCTTTCCAACATGGCCGATCTCACAATGATAAAGAATCCTTCAAAAAATTCCTGGATCCAGAAGGTGATCCGGATCACTACCAAAATTCAATGGGTTCGTCTTTGGGCTGAGGCACACAGCTGGTGAAAATTTCAGTTCAAACCATCCAGCACTTTTTCTGTAAAGTTGCTGACGGATGGACGGACGGAAGGACAGACGGACAGACGGACAAACCAATGCTATTGAAAACATTACAGTTCATGTCTCTAACATCCCTTTAGGTTTGAGTGTAAAACTGATGTTTGAGCTCATATTTGTGCCAAAATATTAAACTGCAATTCATGCACCTGCAATTGATTTTTTTTTTTTTTTCAAGATTCGCGGAGTTCTGAGGAACAGGCAACAGCTGACAATTCATTCAACTCAGTCCATGTCTTCAAACTTTTATTCTGCCATCTGTTTTTCACAAACCGAACCTGCTTTTAGGATTCTGGATTATTTGATTTGAACTTGGTAAACTTCCTCATAGTAAAAACAATGATACAGCACAGTTCCTCATTCAGGGGGGTGCAGAAGGAGAATGGGATCATTATTAGAAAGGGGTAGTAATAAATGCTTATCAATGTCACTGTAACTAATTTGTTTGTGTGTGACGCCAGCTGGATCTGAGATGGTGGCTGGATTAGATAAAATCTTATCATACACACTTTGCAAGTTAGACAGAAAAACAAGTAACTTTGAACTAACTTAAATCCACAAATGATCTTTAAAAACACAGTTTGGGAAGAAAAAAATCCCCCCAGAAATTCAGCTTCGATCATATCAATTTTTTTTTAACCAGCATCACATTTACTCACTTTTTCTATTGGAGCAACACATTGTAAGGAATACCAGGAGAAACTGAATCACAACTAAATGCAAAATCTGCTGATTAACAAGCCAGTATTCTGCTGGAATTGAATCCCTGTTTAATGGCAAATAAACAAAAATGAATGCTTCCAAATTTGGTGATGCTTATTTTATAAAGGTATGAGTTTCTTTATTAATATTGGAAATTATTAAAATTTTGAAATTTGAATTGAAATGTGTTTAACATTAGCTTATGTGGATTAGAAATAATCTAATATCTGGTTTCAGAGGCTGATGCTGCAGTTTCAACAAGAAGATCCTGGGGTTAGATTTCAGCATCTGTGCATATAAAAACCACAATTAGAGGAAACATGAACACAGTTTGACACAAACAAACCAAATTTTGGCTTCAATTTCACATTTTCTATAGAGTATACACTAAATAATTAAATATTAACGATATTTCATGATATAAAATAAATTTAAATCATAATCATTTAAAAAGATTTATCTGTGTAACAGCAAGAGTGACTTCAGCTGTTTCTGCAGGATGCTGATTAATTGATTTTTAGTTTCTAACATTATGAATGTGAGTAAGTAAGAATTTCTTAGGGTCAAATGTCAACCCATTTTATCTATATGCAATTCTATTTTTTTACATAGGAATTTTGTTTTTCGTGTGTGTGAGGAGCTGTCTCATGGTTCTTGAGAAAGCTGTATTATTATTAGTCAAATAAAGTAAGAAGAAATTGGAATTGATTATATGAATTAACATGATAAAGGGGAAAAAAGGATTTTAATGGATTTTAAATGGATTAGGATTTTTGCTTTTATTTAATTCTCTTTTTGCTATTAAAGTTTTGGCATTTTAATTAAATTTCCCCGATTCATGACGGCTTGTTTCATCTTTTCCGAGCAGTGTTACCACTCTGTTTACAATAAATTCCATACTGATTATTTCTGGTCCTCAGAAAGGAGAGTGTGGCTCCTTCCTCTCCATTAACACAAACCATGGACTGACTTTGCCAGAACATAATTAGTTTAGATGAAAGCTAAGACTGACACAAACCTAAAATCATGTCTCCCCGAGACAAATCTAATTGTAATAGATGTGTTTCTCAGAGACAAGTGGCTGATAAAAACTGTGCTATTTTCAGAATGGAATGCGGCCCACTAGTTCACATGTTTGAGACATGACGTAACACAATTTCATCATGTTGAGGCGCACGCATATCACACAATGACAAGGCACAAACACAGAGGAGCCAATGAGCGTCCTGATATCGGCTCACCACAGAGATGAGCGACTGTACTGAAAGTTTTTTTCAAGTTTGATTTAATTTGCTTCATTGGTTTATTTAAACAAGCCAGCTGTAAGCGATTACAATCGCTGGCATTTACCACAAGCCACAAATCACTTTGAGTAACATTTTAAGAAATTTCTGCTGAATTGTGATTAAATCAGGATGGTTCACATTGTGAAAAACACAGAAAAATATCAGAATTAAGACTTTTTGCTGTAAGATGAGGCATTTGTATGTTTCCCCCTGTAAAGCTAGATGGCAGCAAAACACTGTATTTAGCTTTTCACTTCTTTTCTGACTGTAAAACCATCCGAACACGACTTCCACGCAACTCTACAATTATCAAGTTTCAGTGTAGTATAATTACAACAATATTAAAGCAGTTGGTGTACCTCAAGGACAAGACGAGTACAAGACTATTATTATTTACAAAGTACAAATGCATCAAATACTTCACTGAAGTTGAAATAAAATATATGTTTTACAGCATTCTTATATATTTGTATATACAGGTTAACAATGTTTTTTTTAAACTACAGTATCATAGGTTTAGTACATAAGTGCATACAAGCGGATCACCACATTCACTTCACTTGTGTAATTGGCAGTTTGGGGCCCATGAATGTCAGTTTGTTGAGGAAAAGCGACCCCCCTGTTGCAGAATTGGTTCCTCCTCAGTTCATGGCTATTACAGATCCACAGGAACTGTCTTCTCAGCTGCCAAGCTCACTTTGGACGCTGAAGAAGAGACACACATTCTTGTCAAGTCCCACATGGTCTGACTTGAATTCATCAATAAATCACACTCATGTTGAGACTCTGAAACCTACTCCTAAGCATATGTATACAATCTTCTCAGTATGAGTTATCTGAATCCTGAATTCATCCAGAGCAACTTGAGCTCCCTCTGATGGGATGCACAGATGCAGCAGCCGCTCTTTTACTAGATTTAAGTAATAAATCAGTGGAATAAAACCTTCTGAGGAGACTTATCTTAATTTGCCGTGAGCAAATAAGACCACAACGACTTTCTTTTTTTTTTTTTTTGCCTTTCCCTGCCTGTCTTGGCCTCTTATGTGTATGTTTTGTGTCTGCTGACTCGCTGACCAGCATCACTGCTCCCTCTTTCCTTCCCAGTCTGGAGGGTGAGCTGAATGGTGTCTGCCAGCGATCGGCGGCGGCGGCCGTAGCCTGACGAGCTTATCTTTTGCTGGGGGGCAATGGAGGCTTTTGGCTTGCTCATTTCATGCAGTTTGTAGACCATTTCATGGTACAGACATGTGACCAAGACACAGCGACTCTGCTTTGATGATCTTTTGCGTCTTTCATTCAGTCCAAAGCTGAAAGAATAAAAATAGGAAAAAAAAAATTCATTTTTATTCCAAGGTTGTCTCCTTTGACATAGGATAACATGATTTAAGTCAAAATAAAGTTTATTTGCAAAAATATGAATGCATTAATGTAGTAAATGACAGCTAACAGTATTTTTCTCAGACTTTAAAGACCTTCCCACTGAGCAAGAGACGTCTATTAGACCAAAAATGCTCAGTGGGTTCATGCAATCTAAAACATGAAGGCATTAAAGTACATGCACTTAACGTATATTTTCCATATTATTCACCTTTTAAGGGTCAAACACTACGTGTTGCCTGTTATTTCTGTATCATTTCATTTTATTTTGTCTTTGCCAAATGATCCTTCTTTGCCCTGTAAGTAGTCACATTAAGTAGTAGATATGCATCTTTCTTGTTACCTTGACGGTGATGAGAGGGCTTCTGCATCCTGCGACGGTCCATCTGGGATGTTAGAGGTCTGCTCATTAGTGGCCACTGAGCTGTTGGGCAGGTCTCTCCTCACATGGCTCTGCAGCCACACTCTAAACCTGCACAAAAGAACACAACAGGTTGTGTTAAATGAATTGACAACATCATTACAGTCACATTAGCTCCTATATTTACCAGAATAGCAGCGGCAGAAAATATTTCATTCTTGACAAGCAAGAACTTCACTTGCACCAACTCTTTGGTCATTTCTGCAGCATTATTTATAGTGACAAGTAATTGCAGGAAGGAATGTGTTTGCTATATTTTAGGGACTAATTTTCTCTCGCACGGGCTCTCCACCAACAGACATGGGCAAGTTTATGGATTTACAAAAAACTAATTTCATGATCCTAACCAGGATTCCTATGTTTCTATGCAAAACTGAAGTTCACTGACTTTGGCTTTTGAAGTTAAAGAGAATATTAGTGTATGTCTACATGAATCTCTTGGGTATTAGCAAATAATCTCAGTTCTGATAAAGACAGCAAAGAGGATTTTTATTGATGGCTGAACAAATTTTTTTTTTTTTTTTAAATGCTGTTTTTTGAGTCAGCTTACCTTTTTCTCAGGGTGGCATTGGGCTCTGTTGTGGTACCTCTTACTGGTGGCAGGATTGTGGTAAAAACACAGCAGCAGATGACAGTGTGCAGGGACAACTTCATTTTGGCTTGGAGCTGTAAATGATAAAGTTGGAAAAAGTTTTTGTTGGTCAGATCTGTATTATTCCAACATTTCCTACTTGGTTGGTTTAAACCGGCATTAAATCATCCAGATTAGGAAAATTTTGTATCAACACAACTATTATGAAACAGAAAATATGTGGTATAAGAAAAAATATGTAGTATTGGTGGCAATTGAAGCAGGTTGTTGAAGAAACATCCGTGAACTGGTACACACAGCATCAACTAGCATCAAGTTCTTCAGACTTTTTCTCCATTTGAAAAAATGTGAACTTGCATATTAATAAAAGAAGAAAACTGAGAGTAAATAAATAGAAAATCACTCACCTCAGGCTCTTGTTTGTGATGTGATCTTCAGTAGATAAGGTGTACATCCAATGTGTATTCTTCAGCACCACTGAGGTTTTTGTTCCCAATGCTGTAAAAATGTTGCCATGAGTTGAAGTCTGGAGATTACACTGCTAACATGAGTCTTTATAGAGGGAGGGAGGGAGCTGTACCTGAATGCCAGACCCAGTGGGAGGGACTGTGGGACAGTTCATGTCAATCCCATCCACCCCTCATGAAGAAAGCCAAACCAAAAACATGCAATCTATAAATGACATGAGTTGTGCTTAGTCCATTTAATTTATCATTTAATTATTCGAATTCCCACACCTATCATCTCTTTATTTGAATAAGCTTTAAAATAACTGTTTTTTTTTTCATATCTCAAATATTTGCTTTTGCTTGTGGAATAAATAAGAAAAAAAGCACATTCACTCACTTTTTCTTCAGCTTTTACTTTTTTTCCAGTGATTGTGGAGAAACAGCAACATGCATGCTTAAAGGTGATTAGAAGGGTAAATGTTAAATCTAAAAACGTCTTTTGGATGGTTCTGTTTTGGTTTGAGTCAGCCATTAAATGGCTCGAAGGAATCAACTTTGTGTAAATCAGCACTGTGTTGTTATGGCAACTTCACGTACTGCAAAAATTTAGGAAAGAGGCATGCTTTATACTGAACTGGTGAACCACCAGATGAGCCATTTTATCTTTCCAGGTGCAAACTTCACCCACTGTGACCTGTAAGCAATCTAAATAAGGACACGTATAAAGATTAATCGTTCATTTAAATCCTCGATGGACGGACGGATGGGGGGGGACGGACGGAGGGGTCACATGTATCGTGTGTGAACAGTACATTTTTCTACAACTGACATAACTGGAGAAATGCCTGCCAGTTCAGACCATGATAACGTGATCATAATGCTTGTCTGCTGCTTTGCTTCATCTTGTGTAGGATAAGGGACAGTTCCACGTCCCTGAAGAATTGTACCCTGAATCTGTTTCTCAGTTAAATGACTCCTTCATGTCTTCATACGGCTTATTTGTAACATCAGGCTTTTGTGTCATTCAGATCAAACACATTATCTGTCCTCGGCAGGCCTTTCGGGGGTAAACAGGTTAAACTGCCAAAGCATTTTGCACAAGACTGATGACCAATTCAAGGTGTACCCTGCAGTAGCTGCTGGGATGGGCTCTAGCCCTCCTGCCCCCATGCATTGAAATAATTAGGTATCAATGACAAGATTTCCATGCAAATCCTTTTCCCTTGGTGTATTTGAAAAATGTTGCATTTACCCAACATCAGAGTAAAAACTACCTCCATGCAAACTGAAAACACAAATAGGACTGGAAACGATAAGAAAATTTCACTCAGAAGCTGGTTCTCAAACCTTTTGCCGTCCTGTCCACCCAAAACGTTTTAATCATGTAAATGAGGCCAAAACTTTAGCACTTTTACTGTCTCAGTGTCATCATATAAACGGGGCCTCAGACTACTAGAATAGCTTGCCTTGACCTTCATAACACTGTATGGCAGGAATTTTCCTTTAATTTTGTTGGTTTATGGCTTTTCTTAGTCATTTTCATTGTTGTTGTTGTTATTGTTTTAATCTCTTTTCTTAACTTTTAATTGTCATTTAACCGTGCAACATTTTCAGTAACCGTGGTTGTTGGAGATATTGGACATATAAATAAACTTGGACTTGAACTAGTGGAATCAGTGCATCAAAATTTACTTTGTAAGTATTGCTTTCTGTAACAGTAACCTTTAACTTCCTTGCTTTGGAAAACTGATTATGACATGTTATTTCTGGATAAACTCTCAACAACTTGATACAAATTGACACAAATCCTACTTTGCTTTTTTTTTTTTTTTTTTTGCTTCTGACTTGTTTGTACCTGTATACAGCTGATGTTATCCTGGCCAACATTACAGCTGTAGTCATCATCTTCATCATGTCCAGAGGCTGGAGGATACAGTGCCAACTGTCAAGTTTGTTTTGATATTAATTTATAGAACTGAAACTCCATTATCAAAGTCTACAGAGAGTATGATTCATGGATTTAAATATAAGCACAGAGTAATGCCATGGCAACACTTTCTGCACATCTGAAGGGCTAAGAAATTATTCAGTGATCTGGTTTTGCTTTGTCTTTTTTGTTATTCTTAACATGATCCCTTCCAGATTCGAAAAAAAGTCTCCCTTTATCTGCTTTGCCTACTGATGACGCGATACTAACATTTATTTTTTTCCAAAACAAAAAGTAAGATGAAAACAAATAGTTCAAATATCTTTTATATGCAAATTAGTCTTTCATTTTGAATGAATGCTGCATGAAAAGCATTACTTTAAATATACAAGAAATCAAGACAACATGGTGTTTGATTTGGGGAGAGATGAAATTGTGATAAATTTCAGTGCTCACGGGTCAGTAGAACATGATGTGCACTCAACACTGGCAGGCATCCAACATGTGATATTATTAGTAGCTTGGTTTCTATTTATAGCTTCACATGTAGCTCAGTGTTTGTATTACTACCAAGAAAGATGGGGAGGAAGTGTAGTAATTTCATAAACTCAGCTGCTCTGGCATGTGATAGCATAGTGCTTTCTTCACAGCTATGAAAGAGAATACTCCCTGGAAATGCATTTTTCTAGATGAGAGGCCCAAACATTCCTCATGCTATCATTCCAAACAACGGAAAATCACAAAATGGCTTGTTTTTCTCTTTTGTTTGATTTTGTGGAAAAGTATAAGTTCAGATGTTTCAGGTGGAAAATATCAATTTTCCAGAGGGAAAATTTTTTATTTCACATATTCCTGACGGATATGACAGAACACAAGAAATGATCTGAACTATGGCTGTTTACAAAGCTCAGGCAGTTTTTCCTACACTTGTGTTACAAATATTCCATCAAGTTTCATTTTGAAAGCCAAAGAGGACTAAAAATGCCTTGTGTATCAACTTCAGTCAGTTTCTGGGACAGAAACATAACAATCATTTCCTCGGATCTACATTTTAGATGTCCATAAATAAGTATTTGAAAAATTATCACCTGGTTTTGCTCACCAAACATCCTTATATTCTTGTGTTTTCATTTACTAGATTCTGATAGGAGGATGATAAGCCTGTATCATCTGTTCTCAGAATGATGCACAGCAGGGAAGTCCTACATTTTTCCCAGGAAACAATGTTAACCAAAATCTTCCCAAAAAAAAGTCTTTCCCATTCTACTTCTTGTACACTTTGGGAAGATTAGCAGGTAGAGGCACATTTTACATGTCAGAGAAGTTATTTTCTGATTTAATGTTTGCATTTAGCATCAAGTCCTGAAACAGTTGATATCTTTAATTAGGATTATTCAAATATAAGACATATGTCTTTGCAACTGCAACATTAACTGAAAATAAGCAGTGTTATGAAGATATAGAAGGGCTGATCCTTTTCTCAAATCCAGTCAGATCCTAGACTTGTTTTTGTAAATATATGGTTTGTTTAAGCACCAATGAGATTAAAAAAGATCAATGGTCTAATGTAAATATTTAAGCTTTTATTGTAGCAGGAGCGATTTATGTCAATATGAAAGTTTCCTCTTACCGTCATAATATTCTGTCATATATTAATGTAGAATAAGCAATTTAACAATGTTTTGATGATGGAAATAGAGTTTGAATATGGACTAACATTAATTCATTAGGATTTTATTGGAAGTGGAAGTCACTGAACATCAAGTTTGCATATTATTATTAAATAATATCCACCTTATTCCTGAGCTAGAGAATGTAAAAACGATTATGCGATCAATTTCCTGTGAGCTACCGGGGCTTAGCCATTGACTCCCAGTGTAAGTTGTCATCTCTGGTAGTAGTTTATTGGAACATTTCAACATTGGTATTCTTAACATTTGTAGCTGATTTTCTCCAGAAAATGTACTGGCGTGGTTGTACTTAAAACCAGAAAAAGTTACATTTGTGGCTACGAGAGCGATGTGCTGAAAAACGGCTAACTAGTTGGTTCTAGACCAGCTAGCTAGCTGGTACAAGGTGTGTTTTGGCCAGATTTTAGCTGGTACTTTTGCTAGTCAAGCTGGTCTTTTCAGCAGAACAGAACATGCATCTCTGTAAGCATGGCTGCAGGGCTCCAGACTGCCACCAAATGGTCGAATTTTGCAACTAAAAAATCTGCATCTGCTTTTAGGTAAAAAAAGATTGTATCCCAGCTCTTTCAGCAAAACGCAACCAACCTTATTACTGTATGTACGGTACTGATAAGCCTCTGAGCTGTTAAGATTGTTCATTACTTCACGTTCAGACACAACAGAGCGAAGAAAGCTGAAAATGCTACTTTGTGTTATTTTTGGCCAGATTTTCATATCATCCTCCCACCCCTCTGTTGCACTAGGCAAAGGGATTGTAACGTTGTCTTGTCTGAGCATGTAACAGCTGATGTTCCCACATAAGGTGCATTCGCACAGGAATCTTTTGAGGTTCCTGTAACCTTTTCAGGAATGGGGCCCTTTTTCTTTTTTTGCACATTCAGACAGACAGGAACTAGGGACCACAGCCCTCAGTTCCTATAACCATTTTAGCTCCTACTCTGAGCCAGGGTCATTTCATGGTTCCATAGGAACCAATATGACAAAGGTGTTTAGTATTTTATCGCCACTAAACGCAGACTACAGAATAACGTTTTAAATCTTTACAGATACGACACGGACACAACCAGTGTGTGTTTAACAAGTTAAAATTACACGTCCCTTTTTCTGCAGCGCTCTGCTCTCCATAAAATGTAGTAGCGCCTGCTGCTCAATTCTTCGTCTCCTGACTCTTTCTGCGCTTTTCCAGCCTCGATGTTAGACGCCTGGTGTGATCATCCGTGATTAATAATCCCATCATGCAGACCATGAAAACAGTGGTGTTGTCTTCTCGCTGTATTTTTCACTGGTTTTGCTTTATTTTGTTGGGGCACAAAAGCAACAAAACACTGTCTCGGACAGTCGAGTCGCATCGGTCCCTATCAAGGTCCCAGACTCATGAGCAAATGCAAAATTAAACAGTTCCCCTGTAGAACTAAATTTAAGGTGAGCAGTTCTTAGAACTGTTCTTCCTGAATGCAGCAATAGTTTACCTACAGCTCCTTTTAAGTGGAGTAGCACTAATATCTGTCAAGTAAATAAATGCCAGTCCGGTTGCATATTTCACACAAGGCTCATGGGGGCTAAGGTGGACATATCATTATTATCATACATAATTTGTATATATACAAAGGTGTCAAAAGTAGAAGTAAAAGTAGTTTTTGAGTAGAAACCCTGCCATATTTTTGGCTCTGCAGTTACATTAAGTACAGGTTTTTTTCTAATGAGCTCATTTATCTGGGAGAGGAGCTAATTAAACCCAGCTGGTTTAGTGATAGGTTGGATAAACTGTCAGACATATATATATATATATATATATTATATATATATATACATACATACACACAAACTTTTTTTTTGGAGAACAGCATGATGTGCAATAGATATTTAACCATTGAACAGAACAGTGTACAGTGCTTTGAAAAGTTTAGAGAAAGTCTAATTCAGTTCACCTGGAAAGGTCGTAGTGGATTTTAGGTTCATTCTGACATCATACAAAAACCCAAATATCCCTGACTTTTTGTGAGTAGTGTATACATTATATATATATATATATACATATACTATACTATACATATACTATATACTATACCATAATATACTATATATATGTAATTTGATTGCATATCACCATCCACATTAAGTCCTCAGTTCTCTTGTTTTGTTTTCAAATGAAACTGGTAAATTACAATAAGTCAATAATAATACAAGAAGCATTGCTGAAAGTTTATCATAATCCATATACATAGGTACATTTCTTTTTTTTTTTTAAAGGATTTTTTGGGCACTAGTGGCCTTTATATGACAGTGTATAGTGACAGGAAAGGGGCAGAGAGAGTGGGGAATGACATGCAGCAAAGGGACCTGGACCGGGAATACAGCCGGGGCCGACTGCACTGAGGAGCTGTTGTAGCCTCTGTTCATGGGGCGGCTGCTCAACCAACTGAGCTAATCACCGCCCCATAGGTACATTTGTAATGACTAAGATTTGGCGAAATAGAAAAATACCCTAAATAATATTTCACAGTGTGTTTCACATCTTCACCCATGTAAAGTCACATTGTATTCTTGGCTTCTGATCTTATGATGTAATTGCTTCTCACTTTTACATGCACTCCCAGTTTTCTCTAGAAATCAAAAAATGCTGGCATTCATAGAATAAATGTGTAATCTCTTCTATTTCTAAATCCCAAAGTTGGAACTTATTGCCAATATTCATGTGATAGCATAAGTCTTTTTGCTCATTCATTTTTAGTTTGGTCTCAGTTTGTAGCAAAGTAGCACAACGGCAGTTTTCAGTCAGAGAATAGCAAGTCTAAGCATGTCTTACCTTTGCCCTGCTGCTTAGGGGGCTAATTTTTGTTAGCTCCTGTTAGTTTTTGAGTTAGCTTGGTTAGCGTTTAGCCCAGAGTACATCAGCTGTCAAAACTTTTCCCCGCGGCTCGGAGCGGCCTTGCCTTTGCCCATTTTAGTATTTTCCAGGAGTGACAACACACGCAACACGGCAAGACGGCGACAGTGGGACACGCCCAACTGGCTTCACTTTTCTTTTTTTTTTCCCCCACTGGTTTGTTTATTATTTACAAAGAATGAGAAATGTTACAAAACGTGAAGGTGATGGGGGGACTGGCTTCACTTTTAGCTCTTCAGAAACCAACGGGTGACGTAGCGGAAGGTTTATCTCTCTCTATTAACGGTCTATGGTAGTGTCCCATGTGGTACAGGAATGTTAAAACAGTCACACATTAAAAGGAACTGTTTAGAAACTCTTTGCAGTGGTTTGTTTAAGCCCTAACTCTGAGCTGTAAATCTTTATGTTGCAATGAGCAGTAACAAACATGGTCTTTTTTAAAGGGACACTGTGTAATCGGGAGCAGCTCCCTCGTACTTTTCATGCTGCATTCGCGTGAAACCGGGCAGACCGACGACAGCTGATGCATGTAAAGTTATCACCGGCCTCTATGTGAAGATGTGGTCTGTCAATTACAGTGACATCAGTCCACATCTGATTTGTTGTCATGGCGATGTCGTATTGTTTTCCCTGACCCATGTTTTACCGTCTTTCGCTCGGCTTCATTGATTAAAATGACATCTGGTTTGTTACCAACGGCCGTCTGCCCGACTGCACGTGAACCCAGCATCAGTGAGACGCTGGTTTCTCCCCACTGCAGCGCGGTGACTTTTCAAAGGCATTACCTCGAACTGAGCTGAAAACTCCGGTGTGTCCGGTGAGTTTCTGTGTTTTCCTACTGTCACGCTTCTCCCGAACGCAAAAACATGGCGATACGACATGGCAGCCTTCACCGAGCCGCCCCGCTCGATGTGTAAATGAATGATACGAACGGCAAATTTAGAACTTAGAGGAGCACTTCAGTTTGTTGATGGGAGTAATTACTGATTAATGAAAAAACACTTTTGAACCAAATAATCAGTTTTTGTGAATAAAACACAGGAGAACTTACACAATATCCCTTTAATGCTGATGCTAGTTTTACTGGAGATGTGCAAGTCAACGGTCAGGGACTGATCCTTCATTAGCGTGATTAGTGTCACCTGAGTTCCCCTGCAGCTTTGCGCTGTGATCTGTTCTGAACAAGTGTACTGACAAATTTCTGTGTAAAAGCTTTCACTTCTGTTGTGAGTAGCCTACTCTGAATTATTTTTTTCATTATTTAGCTCATCATCTAACAATGGAGATTCATGTAAAGACTATGGTACAGAAACTGAACACCAGTAGCTTACAGGCAGAAAGTATGGGGACCAGCTGATATGAAAAACCATTAATCCTCTTTAAACTTGGGTTATCTCCACACTGCAGCTCAATTACATTTTTTTCCCCCATATGTGACTCATCGGATTTTATTAATAACAGTCTGAATGGCACAAATAATTTTTTTGTTTGTTTCTAATCTGACCCAGGCCAGTTTCATTTGTGGTCCTAAATTGGTCTGATCTGAGTCAAAGCAGCTGCAGTTTGAGCAGTCATGTCACATTTCATTTGACTTTGATGTCACAGGAGTGAAACAGGCGTCTTCTTTCTGCGCTGGAAGAGATAGGATATGGTAACAGGGAATATAAACATTGGACGGACAACATTGTCATATTTGTCTGACTGCACATTAACTATAAACTGATACGTGCTAACAAGTGCCACATCCATGTTTACCTCTGTGAACAGAGCGTGCTGTCGTGTCTTCTTCTGCTCACTTCAGAGCCGTGTACAGTTCATACTGAAGTCTAGTGGAGGACACTTGTAAATGATATTCTGAACAACATCGCAAACAAATCAGATTTCGGTAACAAAAAAAAAGCAATGTATGAAAACAGTACTTTCATCATTCAAACGTTGAGGTTGAGTCCAGCTCAAGCTTGACATCACTAATGCAGCCTCATCTCATGAAAAAAAACATGAATATAACTGTACAGTGCAAAACTTTGTAGTTTCTCAATAAGTTTAAAAACGGCACAGTTGTCTCCTTCAATAGAGCTTTCATCCTACATCTCCACACCTTTTCCAATTTGATGATTTAATTTTGGTGCGTTGTGTATTTTGACAATATATCCTTTGAAAAGGAAGAGGTGGATGTTGAGAGGTGCCTCAGAAAAATGCATTTGTTTGACACTATTCAGATATTCATGGGGTGTTAACGTTCAGGTAGGGACTGATAAATGAAAAGGAATAAAATGCCCAGCTCCATTTAGTTTTTACAACGTATCTGAAGGATACTGTTTCAGAAGGCTGCTTTGGGGTGCGCGGACTACGTAGGACGCTCTGTAACCTACGGAGTCTGTGCACTTTCAAGTATGCAGATCCTGAATTGTATGCTTATTGAATCCTGCAGGATTGCAACCTTTGTAGGATCCAGTTGGGGAACCCTGCACTAGAGGTTCCTTACTTTTCTACCGTGCTCTTACTTCTTGAATGGCAATGTCAGAAGAGCTGAGAGAGCTCTTTTAAGGAAGTTGAGTCAAAAGAGTCAGGCCTTTAAAATGAGTCCAGCTTCCCATCACTAGTGTTAAAACCAGTACTAAGATCTATCAGAATGAAACTGAACTTCTGTCACTACATGTGTTTAGATGGAAGTCATTCAAGACTTTGAAGAGAGCAGTTTTAGTGCTACAGGGAAGTTGTTTCTTATAGAAAAAGTATCAGTGGAAAAACATTAAGTGCATCATGAAAGTAAAAGTCAGGCAGCGAGGACCCAGGACTGTTCGGCAGCTAGAATCCCACAAGAATGCGACGACATTTACTCCATAAAACTCCAGCAAGCAGTCTCCTCACTTCCTGTTGTGTACAGACAGTCATGAAAAGAAGAGGGATGTTGCCATGTTCTAACTTTTTTTGAGATTTTACCATCTGATTCAAAATAAGCTCATATTTTCAATATTATATTGCAAAATATCTAAGTTTCATGTCTGACACATTTTTATTCTATTGGATATAAAATATTGGTTGATGAGATTTGTAAACCATTGCATTTGTTCTTTTTTTCACTTTTTACATAGCGTCTCAACTTTGTGGGATTTGGGGTTGTTAAACATCTGTGGTTTCATCCACCTGTTAAGATTTTAGAGTTGTAATTGTCGGAAGCTCTCCAGTTGTAACTAACCACGAAGATATTTTATTAGTGTGTAAACTGCTGTGTGTCCATGAGGAATTCCAGCTTGTCCAGTCTAAAACAATCCTCTTGTTGAATCCAGATGACACTGGAAAGATTCAATAATCCAGCAACAGCTGTCGTGGCTCCAGCTTGAAGCCAGTGAGAAAGTGTCTTACAATGCAATGTCATCAATAACTGCTATGTGTTCACACCAAAAACATCCTAGTCTACAACTCCCTCCCATTCCAAGTTCACTAACTTCTCAGGAAATACTAAGTCAGCACTAAATTTTTGTGGTCTCAGTCACTAAATTCTCTCATTGAGCATCTGACTTTGGAATTATCTATTTATAAGTTTTGGAGTTCCAAGTGTGTGAGGAAATGTCTGCGTGGGATTGTAAAGAAAAGGGGAAATACGGCTTGTATCACACCTCATTATGTTCCAATATACATCCACAGACTAACCACAACATGAAACATATAACAGATGAAACCAAAATACTAATTTTACAGGAATTCTTCTGCCCTGGAATTCAGGCCCAGCTGTGACCTGACCAGCTGATCTTCAGATATCAATCCAGTCCACCAACGATGGAAGCACCAGGACCAGCTCGATCCACAGAAACTAAAAATACCCTCTTTCAACATCCAACAGTCAAACATCAAGTTTTCAGCAAGTCATACTTGTTTTGGTGTAATAGGGCTTGAAAAGGTGACGTAGGGGACTCGGAAAACCGCAATGCATTGTGGGTGTTAAGGTCAACTGTCAAGTTTGTTTACACTGACTGCATGCACAATGCTGTCCTTGTTCGTTTTCTTTTGATTTACAAGTTTTTTACAAGTTAAAGACACACAACGGAACTTTTAGCAGTTTTCTCAGTGACGCGCCCCCTATCGGCGACTAAACTAGCACCCATCTTGTATCATACCTGCACCGTGATTCACTCCAGCCAGTAAAAGACAGTCTTATCTTGACTCTTGTTCTGTCCCTTCCTCTCTTCCTTTTCCTCTCTTCCTCCTGTAATGTTTCCTTACCGAATCCGACATGATGTGCGTTCAAAACACTCGCGGGGTTGATCCCTGGTTTACATCCGGTTGCTAGTGAGTGACGCGGTGCTGCAGCCAATAGTCGGCTGCAACGTCACAGTCGCGTCCCGGATGGGAATCTTACATAGTGCTGTTTCTGAGCCCCGGGACGCCTCTGGGCAGTGACGGCTCAAAAATGCGCAAAATGAATGTTGGTGTGCCATCAAAACGAGTCAGAAACGCAGATTTTTAAGGTCTAAAAGTTACGTTGTGTGTCTTTAAAAACATGGTGCAATCGTCATTAACTGTCACAACTGTTCACACGATCGTTACGGGGGGAAAAAATGATGGGGTGAGATTTTTCTCATTTCCAATGCAAAGCAAAGGAGCTCGGATATGTGAGCCAATGAAGAGATGCCAAAGGGCCAGGATAGCAGCCGTGAGGCAACAAAATATCACTTTCAGCGCCTTCACCTGATATATTGGTGTGTTAACGGTCTGTTCTGTTACTATTGTGTTGTGGTGTCAGTAGTTTTATGCTGTTTCACACGTAGCATTTAACTGGCTGCTAGCGTTAGCCAAGCTACCTGAGAGCACAAAGTAAAAGCAGACACACTCTTACCTGGCTTTACACCTGGTCCATGAGCACAGCGCAGCGGCGTGTCACAGGGTGAACGGCCGGGTGCTGCCAGAGACTGGACTCTGCCCACTAGCTTGGTTTTTAGCATGCTTTTGATGGTTTTTGTGTGGTTTTTAACTTGGTTTTAGCCCCAAGCTAGTGGGAGCTTTTAACGAACTGATTGGCAGCACCTGGGGAGAAGGACTCCTCCCCTGATTTAATTGGAAGGATAAAAGCCGGTGTGCGGACAACAGAGAGGACTGGGGGAAACTGAGAGAGCTGAGGAGTCGGAGGAGGACTGGGTACAGGAGGCGCAGCCGGGGGAGGATGTGAGTCCCCCGGCTGGGGGGGCTCGAGGCAGCGGTGTGGCAGCGGTGTGGCAGCAGTGGTGGCGGTGACGGTGATGGCGACGCAGAAGAGTGGCTTGGGAGTCGGAGGGCGGTCGCGGATCAACTGAAGAGGGCCTACGGCCGGAGCCGCCTGCCCGGAGGAGTGACTGGCCAGAGAGCGGCGGTGGTGTCCCGGGGGAGCCTAGGGCCAGGAGTGCGGCGGCTTGGAGGAGCGGCCGCCATGGACCTGGGACAGAGCCAAGGAAGCCGAGGGAGACGCCAGCAACTGCCAGCCCTGCAAGCCCCTTTTTAGCCCCTTTTTATCCTTTTTTCTTTTATGACTTTTTAGGTAGACTTTTGGGATTATTTTATTACTTTTTACTTTAGTAGTTTTATTTGTTTTATTTCTTTAATAAAGCTTTTATTTCTTTTAGCCACCTGCGGGCGAGGCCTATCTTTCTTTCCCCTCCTCTTGCGGTCGCCGGTATTTGTAAAGGACTCACCTGTTACAGGCGCACCATGCACACTGGATCGTGCCCAAGTCAATGGTTTGAAATATATCGAATATAGTGGCGCATGTGTGGTCCGTTGTCACTCCGGCATGTCGCGCCGCTGCGCTAAAGATACCCGCTAGCTCGTTGACGGAGCACGCACCGACACCGCATCAATTTCAGTAGTTCAGATCGGACCAGACAGGAAATCAGACACGGGATTCAGGGTAAAACATCCTGTAACTCCCTAAACAAAAGCCACTGTGCAGCTTTTAAACTGCTGAACTACCCGAACGTCACATCATCTCGGTATCCACAAGGTTTCAGTGAAATAAGAAACCATGACACACAAACATGTGGACAAAATTAACCATTTGGATGAGAATCAGGGGCGATCTTGCTATTCCTCTCCCGTGATTCCGTGATGCCACAAACCTAGCAACAGCAGGTGCGCTCATGGGCGCACAGTGTACTGTGTAAATGCTCTCGCTATGGAGCTCGTAGCAAAGTCGTTGCACTGCGCTCACGGACCAGATGTAAAGACGGGTTTACTCTCTTTCCTCCACTTATAGATTACTTTTGGGTATTTAATTTCCTCATTCATAGCAGATTGACTTTTAGAGTTCATTATAACTGACCTCAGGGACTAGAGGCAGGAATTGTGAAAACATACATATGCATGCCCAGTTTTTTAATGCTAATGGGTGATGAAGCGTTAAAAACCAAAAAGAACGAGCCCAACCATCTCTCTCCGTTTCCTTAAAGGAGTAATCACCTGGTCTTTTAATCTGTCCACTCTCCTTACAATGTCTTAAAATAATATCTAAAAACTTGTTAGAAAAAAAAAAATCAAACAAAGTGCATATTCGGACCCTTTGCTCATACCACCACTTTCTCTCGTGATAGTTCATACGAGGTTTTGACTGACATGAATGTTCATTTAAATAATGTAAATGGGGCGCGCGCTGATTGGCCGCAGGACGGACAGAGCTGGAATCAGGACCGGCCCAGTTCATGCATGCATTACCCGACTCTGTACCTGAAGGGGCTGAGTGGGTCTGAGAAAAGCACAGTCCTCGCAGCACAACTTGCACCTCACCACCTTATCATTAACTTTTATAAAACTCCCCATTGTTCTTCGCCGCTGCAGCCGTGCTCTCTGTCGCCCGTCACGCGCACACGCTCCCGTCACGTGTGAAGCTCAATGAGTCAAGTGGCGATCCCATTTAGAAAAAGTGGAATAGTTATAGGGATGTCCCAATACCACTCTCTTGCCAACAAAGTACAAGTATTGACATTTGAGTAGGTTGTCGATACCAAGGAGCACGGATACGAGTAATGAACAGAGAAAAGTCCAAACAGCTGCATTTTAGAGGCTGTCAGCCTGATGCAGCGGATGTGAGCAGACGGCCAACACACCTCAAGATGGGAGGTGTTTGGATGCAGACGCACCTGTGATGCGTTTGATATTCTGTTCATCAATATTTTTGCAAAATAAAATTGGTTTGTGGCGGTGTGTGTGGTCTAGTTCCAGTACTAACGGTAAACCCACGTTACGTTCGGCCCCGCAGACGAATAGAGGCTCCGTGAAGGGATTAAAAAAAAACAAACAAACAAACAAAAAATACCACGAAACAAACAAACAAAAAAAAAACAATGGGACGACTGTCCGTCCCGCATGTGTCCCGCATTTCCAGCACATCAGGCAAGAGAGGGGGAGTGGAAGATGAAACTGAGTTAAGAGAACAGGAGCAAGAAACAACATGAGAATGAACTGCGGGAGCAGCAGGTCTCTCCTCTCCCGGTGGGAGACCCCGATGATCTACATTAACGGGGGTGGGGTCCTCCCTTTGCCAGAGTCCTGCATGAGTCCAGTTTCACCAACCCACACCCACCCGTAAGGATGGCTTCCGAACCCGACCCGTTTATGTTTAGCTCACAACCCGACCCGGTAACGCATCAAGTAACATCGGCTGTGGGCCGTTCTGGTGTGAGGAAAGAGCCCAAATGAAAAAACTGGACCGTATAAAAAATGGGGGGGTTTCAGGCAAGTTTACATTTCACTCCAACACCAATAAACAAGTTTTAACTAGAAAAATGCCATTTCCAGGTGATTACTCCTTTAAACAGGCTGTGTGCTGCATAATGCACTGCAAAGTTCCTGCGTGCATTTTTAGAGCATACCCTCTCCAACACACCTGAATCAAATGGTTAATCTCCTCATGCACATGTCATTCAGCTCTGCAGAGGGCTGGTAACGAGCCATTCATTTGATTCAGGTGTGTTGGAGAAGGAATGCAACCAAACTGTCCAGGATAGTATCTCTCGAAGCCTGGACTTGGGCACCCCTGCAATAGCCAGTTGGTCATGTAGTCAATGATCCAATGTCTGTGATTTGGTGTAGTTGTTAAATGTGCAATACCAAGTATTTAGTTGTCAAAAAACCTGCTAAGGCCAGTCTGTAAATGTGTGCTTATAGTCTTATCTAAAATCAGCAGACTGTCAAGTCTCCAGCTTTATGCACTGTCACACGCTAGCAAGCATTTAACACCAGCTGTTTGGTATACTGTGGCTGATTTAGCAAAGAAGTACAAGAAGACATTGGAGGAAGAGAGGAAAGGAAAGAGGGACAGAGCAAGAGATAAGACAAGAAGAGTCATGTTAACCCTTACTAAAAAGTAGTATATGCAAGTATACTTTAAGTATACTAATTTTAAACTTTAAATAAGACAGTATACTTTCAGTTTACTACTTATGTACTTATCAGAAATTTACTTAACAAAGTTTACTTGGCATTTCTCTTACCAAAAAGTAGTATATGCAAGTATGCTTTAAAGGCTTATGCCACCTTTGGGTGAAATTGAGCCTCCCCCTGCAGTCCCCTGAGTTGGACAAGTGGACAGAAGCGTTTTCTTGCCGACAGTGGTCTGTCCCGGTCTATTGTCTTAAATTAGAAGGACATTGAGAGGTTTACTGCTAGTAAACCAACAGCATATATAGAAGAATACTTATAGTTTACTTAAAATATACTTTTCAAGAGTAAAAGTAAGCTCAAAGTTTTAGTATGAGTAAACTAACAGTATACCTAGAAGTATACTTTCAGTATACTTTAAAGTGTACTTTCTAAAAGTAAAAGTAGGCTTGAAGTTTTAGTACGAGTACACTCACAGTATACCAGAAGATTACTTTAAGTATACTTAAAAGTATAGTTTTAAATACTTAAAGGTAGAGTCCGAAGTCCCTCCAGCGTTTCTGTTTGCAAACAACAGTATTCAAACTTAGCGCTCCTCCCTCTCAGGATAATGGCCGCCTCGTTCTAGCTAACCTATTCAGCTTCAAGCTTCTCCTTCAGAGCTCAGAAGCGGGTAAAAGCCAAACTATGATTAACCCTGGTTTTCCAAAGTGCATTATCTGAAGCTCTTACCTTTTCTTCGGTGCATCCACGGTGTTTCCTTTCTTTTTTTTTTCCCCCTCCGAGAGTTCGAGTGACTGGCGTTTGCTCCAATCATGAGCTTATTTCCACAAAGCGTCATGCTCTTAGCTCTGTCATTGGCTGCCGATATAAACAGAAATCTCCACCCAGAAACGTCCCGAACACAAGAAAACAAAGCTAAAGAGCGAATTACAGGCAGGGGGAGAGAGAGATGCATTCAAACGCGCCACGGCACGCGAGTAGAGGCCCAAAGGCGCAGATTGAGACGGATTTCCACTTGCACAAGTCTTACGTTTATTTTCGGGGGGGGGGGGGGGGACGTCGGACTATACCTTTAAATTGGGCCAATTTAGTCCCAAGAAGTAAACTTGTTAGTATACTGGTAGTACACTGATAGCAGTGTACTTGGTAAATAAAAATACACTTGGGGGATATACTTTAGTATACTTAATGACGTGTACTTAAGGAATACTTCTTTTTGGTAAGGGGAGGCACTCTGGATTTGCAGGTGATTTAATTCACGCAGCTCACGCACAAACACGTTTTGGCTGTCAAGCCTTCATCAGGGTAAAACAGAACACAGGTGTTGGCTCCCTTAAATAAATTGAAGAGGTCACGTGATCAAAAAAGTGAACAAGAAACATATTTTACATTGGTGCCATACTTGTCCCACATTATTTGTCTATATTTTTGTATATTTTTGTCTCTTGTTCACGTTTTTGATCACGTGACCTCACCCATTTATTTACGGGAGCCAGCACCTATGTTCTGTTTTACCCTGATGAAGGCTTAAAGGAGTCATCACCCGGAAAGCCCACTTTTTCACGTTAAAACGTGTACTGGAGCGGTACCTCAGTTATAACGTGCCAGAAACTCCGGAGAGTGAAAGTGACTTTGTCTTTGAGTGCGGGCTCTCTCTTCTCACCAGAATCGGCCACAAGCACGCGCTCTCCACAGTACGCGAATTGAATTTCTTTCTCCAAATGACGTGAACTAGAGAGGCTGCTAGCTGCTAAGCTAGCCTCTTTAGCGCCACCTAAAGCAGCTGATTACCTGCCACAGAGTAGACCGTGGCAGGTAACTCCGACAACAAGAAGGAGGGGGGAGATTGCCGTGCTGAGTTGCCTCGGCAGAAATTCAGCCATTTTCGGTGCTTTAACAGGAGGGACAGCACTACCAGGCACCAGTGGATTATACTTATCAGTGAGGATGTGCATTCGGTAAGTGTTGCTGCTTATGTAACTTATTATCTTTTGTGTCAGAGACCAGTAAACGGTGGTTGACAAGCGGACAAGCTGCTAATGTAGCAACAGAAGCTAACACTGTTTTGTTAACTTCACATCACACGTCCGCTCCGCTGGAGTCCAGCTCTTTGACTCTGCGGATCCTCTCCATCAACCGTGCCGTTACGTTTTTATCACGTTTTTCTCTGTTGGGACATCATTTCCTTCACTTGCTCTCTCCTGATAAAACTTTGTTTTGGCTTTGACGTTTGCCTCGTGAACGCGCTTACAGATAGGTCTAACTCTCGTGCGTATTCTCGCAACAAAAGTTGGGGATAAAAAGAGGTTAAAAATGAACTCATTTAATTTTCGTCCCACCAACTATAATTACAAATTCATTTGAAGATAATTTAAGAAGGATTGTGTATGTAAAACAGCAGGTTATGACACCTTTAACAGCTGAAACGCGTTAGTTTGTGAATCAAATCCCCTGCAAACCCAGAGTGCCTTTACTCATCTTTTCACTTTTTCATGTTTTTTGGCCACGAGGTTGATGAGCACCTGCTGGTTTGTCTTCTGTTGAGCCAAACATAACTTTCCCGCCCAAAACAAAAATAGTCAACTCATTAAAAAAAATAGTTTTTGACAAATCCAACTGATCAATGATTAAGTTGTGCAAATCCCTACAACCTGTTAAAATTAAAATTCTGATTAGCTAAGTCAGGTTGACCAGACACTGGAATATTTCATTCTGCATAAAACTTGAATGTCAAAGCATTGTTATGTTCCCCAGCAGTCAGTTTAAATATTGGTAACTTAGAGTTGTAGCACATGTTGCCCTCTCTTTCATGCCTGTCCAGACGTGTCTGTCCTGCTCCTGCACCCTTCCTGAAAAAGTTTCTGCTGGAGGTATCTTACTTCCTGTTAAAAGGGAGTTTTTCCTCTCCACTGTCCCCCTTTGACCTGCACTCTTCGAATGGGGGCATGCAGTCCAATTATTCCCTTGGCAAGACAGTCTTTTTTTATTGGCATATTTGAACACATAAAAGTACTTATGTAGACCATATGATGGATTTGTTTGACATGGATTATAATTGAACTAGGATCAGTTGGATTGAATTTGACTGAAATGACTTGTGAATTGGTGCTGTACAAATAAAACTAGACTGAATTTAAATGGAAAAAACACAACCTGTCTGGCACGCTTCTATAAACTATTAGCATTTTGACAAATGTAGCAAATACCGTACCGTACCGTCTTCTTCCGTAGCAAATTGTGACACAAATAATTAAAGATAAAGGTATTGAAGCTGGGAGATGGCGATGTCTTCAGCAGCTCATATCTGCTAGAAAGGAGCTGCTGTGTGCTGAAGCAGAGAAGTAGGAGTAGTTCAACCTTTACACACACAAAAACAATATTTTCTGCTTAAATAATTGCAACACGCCTGCACATTTATGAATTGACCAAGTGTTTAGTCATGAATTCCTCCTTAAAGGTGCCATGACATCAAATTTCACTTTTCTGGGGTTTTGGGTGTATAATATGATCTATTGTGCACTGATGAGGCCATGTGAATGTCCAGAGTGAGAATCAAAGTTCCTGTTTATGGTCTGTCAGCTTTGTCTCTCTGCTCAGAAACAGTTGAATCAGACAGCAGGCTATCATTCTACGTAGTTCTATCATTCTACGTAATTTAATTGCTCCAATAAGAGCACACTATCAAGTAAACAGCCCCCCCCCCCCCCCCTCTCTCCTAACGGTCTACGCACCGTCCGCTCCCCCCCTCCCCTCCCTGTCTGATTCAGCTGCGTGTATGGAGCTAGTAGTAACTTCTGTGCAGTCAGGTCTGGATTTTCAAACAAATGGATTTAAAAGCAAACTTCTGCAGCAACACTGAGGGAGGGGGCCACAACCTTGTCATTACCTGTAAGTTTATTTATTTTCTAAATGCTGTCTTGTCTGATAAACGTAGCTCACACTGTCTAAAGTGCCCATGTTGCTAGCAGTTAGCCTTCCGACCGACCGCAGCTTGACCTAGATTCTCCAAATAAGGTCATACCCAAATAAGGTGTAGCCAATCAAAATGAAGTCAACGTGGTCTCTGGGTAAAGCTCCATATCATCACCGGACCCAACTGTATTACTGAGGAAGTGAGGTCTGGTGTTTCAAAACAATACTCCGCTGTAAAAAATGCAGTTTTTTTGTTTGGAGTATTTACATATGAAGTAATGCCAACAACATAAACTAGTTTTTAACTGTTATGTCATCACTCCTTTAAATCTTTAAAGCTGAAATCAGATCAGTGGTCAAATGGACCAGATTTTCCATAATAAACCAGTTATCATCAAGAATCAGGTTAGTTTTCATGAGATGGCTAGTTGGATTACTTCTCTAAGAAAGATGAATCTGCAGATTTTCATGAGAAAACCAATTATTTCTTGCTATTCTTTGCTTTTTCTTCACCTTAGACAATAAACATGTCCACCAAAATTATAATTTAGTGTTTGATTTGTGCAAAAAAAGAAAAAGATACATAATCAAGAAAGACAAATAAATACGTCATAAATATCCAAAATACCAAAAAAAAACTCTTTGTTTTCTCATTCTTATGTGTTTGTTCATGTTCATTGCCATCCAGATTTTAATGATTGCAAACGTAGTAAGTTGTACGGCCACTAAAGTGAAGCTTTCAGCACTCAAAGCAGAGGTTGGAGGTCGTAATGATGAATTTCTCAACCATCATTGTTATGTGGGTTCCTGATTAACAGCAGCACCGGTCCCAAGTCCTGTGATTGCTGACTTTTATAGATATTAATTGTCTTAAGGTTTTGCTAAATGATGAATTCCTAAATGGTCCCTGAATATGGCTGTGGCAGCTCCATGCCACATTAAGTGCAACTGACACATTTTGAATTTTACAGCTCATATGTCTGCTGATTTTGGTTTCTGGCTCGTCTTTATTGCTGTGTTGAAAGTGCAAATACGTCAGGGATCAATTTGGAGAGTCTGCAGATTCCAGCGGATGGGGTGAAGGACGGAAAATAGATTTCGAAAGCCAGAAATTTCAGCACCTGCTGGAGTAGTCTCTGATATTGATCAACAGCACTGTCAACCACCAATACGTATATCGTTTTTTTTCTTTTCTTATTTTTCCTGTTTGCCAATAAATGTCTGACTTGTTAGTCTTTTAAATATTTATTGAAACCTTCAACTGCAGCATGTTCTTAGAGTGCGTGTAATGCTTTGACTGGGTTTCAAAACACTGCTGTAGCAGTCACGCTTGCAAACTATGACATGCAAAGCATGCCTGCAGAACAAATTGGATTTACTGGTGTTTTATGAAAATTATTTGACATTTGATTAGGAAAAGCCTACTTAAATATCTGTTATTTTAATTCAATTTTACCCATTTACTTAGAACATGTTTATGTGACTGCGTTAAATATTTGGCTTGCCCTTTGAATTCTGACCCACTCAAACCTGGATCCTGCTCCTCCACACATCAAAAACCAGTTGTTAGTCTTAGCCAACACAGATCAGACCTGTACCAGCATGCCCCCCCCCCCCCCCCCTCCACACACCATGTCCTCACCTCGTGCTTTCAGACGCCCAGTTTGGCCCTTTTTTTTTTGACAAATCCATCATGTTTTTCCACCTGCCTGTTTCTCCCACACCCATCACACCAACGGCTGGAACAAAAACTTCCCAGGCCATGACATGCACAGTTGTTATGATATAATCAGTGTTATTCACTTCATCAGTTTTTGCACATCTGTGTATACTGGTCACTGCAGTTGTTTATCCTTTTTATTTTTGCACTAAGGCAACAAGCGGAGCAAATGTAGAGCACATTTCCAAGATGCTTCATACTACTTTGTCTCCTCTAATTCCAAGAGATGGATGTCCCTCAAGTGGCCCATAAATGTGTTTCGAAAATAGTATGTTTACTATTGTTAGGCCTCTGAAGTTAATAGTTTAATTACAAGTGATGTTTCCTTCTCCACTACATTCTGTTATCATGAGTCATCTGCTGTCACGGCAGCGTTGCATGATGAAGTGCTCCAGTCTTCCAACAAACCTGCATTCATATTAGATCAGAAGAACAAATCTGGCTCGTATCACCCTGGTTTCCCCACTGAGTGATCCAGACCCTCTGAAATGTGACCCTGGCCCTCCAGTGAGCTAAATGATTGTATAACACTTCCTTAGAAGTGGGGAGATTATCTCTAGCATTGGAACCAAAGGATTATTTTCACATTGTCCTCATTAGAACTTTATGGTTTAAGCAATGTTTCATCACTTTCAAGTTAACAGGAACTGTTTGTGTAGCAAGAATTTGCCTTCTAATAATGCCTTGAATAATTATTTTTCTCTGGCTCTGGTGGGGGTTAAGTGTTTCTCTGGCAAGGAATCCATAATGTTGCTAATTTAATTCTTAATGAAATGTTGGATGAATAATGTCTTTTACATAATTGTTTCTAATGGCTTAATTCAAACATTAGACCAGCGTTGATCGCCTGCCTTTCCTAAATACCACAGCACATTTTCAAAGATGTCATTCTCCAACATGAGATTCTGCTGTCCATCATTATTTATACGTTTCCTCGTGTGCACAAACACACAATCACCAAACATTCAATTTGATTTAATATCTATGTTTTCTTTCAGACTCTTTCAGATATCATTTTACTTGCCTAAAAAAACTACAATTTAAAATGATATTTGTGTTACATGGAGTTCAACCAAGCTTAATTTGTCCTAAAATAATAAATTCATTAAAAATGGTAATGAAATGCTCTTTTTTTGTGCAAAAAGACAATAGAGTGACATGAACGGACAGATGTGAACAACAAACAAAAAAATGCTCTAAGAAAAAGAGAAAGAGGGAGGGAGCACGAGATAAAACAAGAGTCAACACTGGACTGACTTTTACTGACTGGAGAGAACTCTGAGTGCAGGTAAGATGCAAGATAGAGGCCGAGTTAGCTGTTTATTAGGGGAATCTACCAAAGTTCACTAGTGCTTTTTTAAGATCATAGCTGATGTCTTTCCTCCTTGGCATTTTTTTTTTTTTTTACACACACCTGAACGCTGCAGACCAACAAACTGTCACATCCTATAGATGCTATCAGCATTTAATTAACAGAATCTGCCTGTTACTTCTCCTCTTATTTTTTTAAAGCAATAAATGCTAGAATTTTAGCTCAGTTTTATATAAATGAAACTAGCAGGTTGTGATGGAATGTAAAAAAGAAACAGTCAGGAGGATGAGCATCGATAGTTCCAGGAACAGTTCATTATTTTATATTTGATGACATAAATCCTGGAAGAGAAGAAAAGGCGTGTCCTTATGAGAAGGGATGAGGTGTGTGCAGGTAACCGTACCCCAAGCATTGTTTCATCAAGTACTTGGCTTTTCACCCAGTTAAGAGGAGCTTTGCTGACTCGCTTGATTTAAACCTCCTGCGCTCGGTTATTTTTAGCGTGATTGCATGTGCTCTGTGCAATTAAGTAGGATGCTGGTAAACAATGCTCTGGTCGGAGGCCAGCCCTAAACTTGGCTGGGAAATCACAAGTCAGACTGTTTCAACTGAAGAAGGAATAACTTCATGCGCTGGCAGGAGTGCAGCAGTCCATGGGGGTTGCAGGGCGTTTCTTTTTTCTTTTTCTTCTTCTTCTTCACAGAAACACTTGTGTTTTATATTTACGCCTTACCACACATTCTTTTGTGTTCATGGGGGAGGAAGAGGATAAGACGCGGATTTTTTTTTTTTTTTTTTAAGTCTTTCTGTCTTGTCACGTAAAGCATTTCTCACAGATGAAGTAGAATCTTATTGATGCCGTCAAAGTTCCCTGTCTGAGTAAATTAAGTTAGAATATAATGTGCGAACATCCAGCTCTCGTTGTGTGTCAGTAGCTTAATTCATGTATTTCTGGTGCATTTGTGTGTGTGTGCAGCATTCGTACTTTTAAATGTGGACATTTACATGTGAATGCACGTGTGGTTTTAGATGCAGTTACACATGTGGACACTGAGCATGCATATTGGTGTATGCGTTCAAATGTGCATGCATTTGCATGTAATTTATAGTAGGCAAGTCTGTGTTTGCATGTTTTATTGTTTTCTCCCCCCCCCATGTTTTCAGTGTAACCTCTGATCTTTGAGGGAAGAGAGGTGTGGGAAGTCAGAGTGGCACGCTGCTCACCTGTAGCTTGGCTCTCACATTGTCAGAAGATATTTATATCTGAGGCGAACAATTGAGAAAGATGGGTTTGATTTCCCTGCTCTGGCCTCGGGCTTGGCCTTCCTGTGGGCGCAGAGTCAACCTCAATCAGATGCACTGATTGGAGCCAGATCCTTTGTCCTGAATTCCGTCTCCTTGCACCCTTCAACCTCACGAAATATCTAAACTAAAACCTTCGGTTGTTGGTGCAAGTCCCACATTACACAAATCTAACTTTAATATGATGTTGTGAAATGTCGGGAAGGAGGGACGTAGCAGGGAAACATGTGCTGGTGGTCAAGGAGGATGACATGCAGGTGAGAGAGGTCGAAGGTGACATTCCAGCAGCGAGACAAAGGGAGTCTTTACAGTAATGGTCATTGTAGTTGTTGCGAAGTCGAGTACTGCCTTTAATTCCTCACTCTCTGGTCCCACTGTCAGTGTTTTTCATTTTTATGAGGCAGAGGAAGACATCTGTTTGCATCATTGACCCTTACTGGAACTCTCCAGGGATCTTTTAATCTTCCGTAGAGATCTATAATGCGAAGATGCTATTTTTGTCTACACTCTCCCCACATGCTTTTTTGACCTCCTAATACTCTCACATCACACCCTTGGGGTCCATGAATTGTCATATGCGATGCTGTGAAAGGAGGTAAATGTTCTGCAGGTGGTTTATTTTACTGTTCCAAAAGTACCCCTCTGCTCCTTCAACCCTCACAGGCCCCCGGGGGGTCGCGAGAACCCCATTCACTGTAAATACCCAGAATTCCTAAAGCTTTCGAACCTTATATATTTTGGATTCCTCAGACGTCTTCAAACACTTAGTATCTCATATGCTAATACTCAAGGGAGCAGTGAAACCTTATGACAACTTAACCTACCCCCACTGCCACACACACACACACACATATGCATGCACAAACACATACACGTACACCCCCTGCGATGGATTCCAGATCTGGAATTTAACGCATTTCTGTTTCGCATCATCTCCCAGGAATGCGGCACGCGTGCCACAAGCCTCATAACCTCGGCCCGCTGATTGTGAGGATGTATAAAGAGAGCGCGATGATGGGATACAGACACTGCTGGGGGTTATGGGGAGAGCTGGGAGTGATGGGAGGTGGAGGGGTAAACAGAGCGCATCCGGCACTCTACTTGACATTAATGACAGGCCAACTTGCTGTATAAAGCAGTGTTAGTGCAGCTGTGGTATGCGCAGAGCGCATCTGGACCGCAGATTTTTGGGAATGCATTTTGTGTGTTTGTTTGGTCTGTCCCTTCTCACTCAAATTAACGACTGTTGCACGATACAGAGATGGGATGGAGTGAATTAGCTTAGTTGGGGATCTGACAAGGGGGAGCTGAGCTAAAAGTGGAGATTTTACAAGTTGGTGTCATCTGCTGAATGTTGGATATACCGATTCTCTGTTGTAGGAGAGGATTGATTGTCATTGAGCAGATAAATTTTAGGGTTAGATATGCATTGGTAGGCTGCAGGAGCGAAAACGTTTCCTACCTGGCTTGACCACTGTGAGCATGGAAACCTCAACACAGAGATGGTACCCAAGCAGTCTCAAGCAAACCTCAAATCTTTTTTTCATGGCACTTTAGGCCAAGCAAGACTTTTAGTTTTATCTTAGTTGTTTTTGACTAATCTTAATGATATTTTTCATTAATTTGGATTTTTTTTTCATTGTCATAAACCAGTATGTGCCCAATTCCAGTTTCTTAAAGGCCAGTGTGACATCTCCATATAAGTGATTTGTTGTGGCTGCTCTGGAGTGAAGCATAACTTTGAATGTGAATGAAAAGGTCAGGTTTTTCTTCCAGAGGCAGATATCACATACTGCCGTGCTCTGTGAATCTAAGCTATTCTTTGACACATTATCCTCAACAAACTGACTTTTTCAGTCTAAAAAGCTGTCAGACCTTCATTTAAACTTTCATGAAGTACTTCTATGACGAGTGCAAGGAGACATTGTGATCTGTGATTCATCCTCAGAATCAAATATTGTCATGTAGCCAAAAAAGACTGAACTAAAGCTGCTTCTCTTACAAAGTTTCAATTTAAGACTGTATCAAGCTGTTCAAGAAAAATGTGAAAATCTGAAATAGATGTTTAGAATTCTCAACTCAGTTTCTCTTATCTCATACTTTATCGGACTTCTGTTCCCTTCGGTCTCATCTCAATAAATACCTCTAGATAATGAATCTTCAATATCAGCAAATTGAAGATGTTCAGTTCAGGACATCCAGATTCTCGAAATGCTGAGTTATTAAAGCAGACAAAATATAAAATGACTTATTGACCTTTGTCTCCATTTCATTACAGGCTTTTTCACTGCTGCCACATTTTACAATTTGTACATTTTAGCTTCCACTGGATGAAAACAGAAACTGCTCTTTGTTTACTGCTTCTTTTCATTCCTTTTCTTCTTTTTGAGGGTGATAACACCAAACTCAGATACAGATTCAGCACCAGTGCCATAATATATCCATATACAGTAGGTGAAAAATAATAGTTATTGCTAAGATTTAGTCCAGAAATTAGAAGTAAAGTAAAATTAAAAAACCAAAAGGGGATGATTAAAAAAGTTCAAATTCATGGTTTGAAAATTAAAAGGTCTCCACCTTAGATATAACAAAGTGATGGCTACAATTTAATTACGCACTAATAGTGTTACACAATTGTGTAACAATATAATAGCAATGGTCATGGAAAATGGAGGGTTTAGACAGTGAGATCATGGAAATCAAGCTATTTTAAGCGTTTTTTTTTTTTTTTTTAATCAGATTATCAACAGTTAATGCAGAAGTACAGTTTGAAAGCAAGTGGATAAGTCTGTGTATTGTTTCAGTTTCTGTCTTTAGTGAGGAGCTTTGTTGAATTGTAGCACCCTCTAGTGAACACTCATGGTTTAGACATTTGTTTGCAGATGAACAAAGTGTTTGTCACAGCAGGAGAAGAAAAGGAGGAAAATTTACAGTTGTCGAGTGGCAGAGAAACCAAAATATTTAGCCATCATGTAGGCTCTGGCTTTGTGCAATGATCACTCACCTCTTACTTTTTGGGTCGGATCCCCTTTCCCCTTCAGAATAGGTCCATATTTACATGACAGCATCACATCGTTTCTGCAGATTCCTCAGCTGCACATCCATGACGAGAGTCTCTCGTTCCACCGCATCCCAAAGGTGCTCTGTTGGATTGAGATCTGGTGACTCTGGAGATCATTGGAGTACAAAGAACTCAGTGTCATGTTCAAGAAAGCAGTTGAAGACTCTGAGCTAGGGCTGTGTTAAACGATTATTTTTTAAACGATTAATCTATCGATTATTTTTTCGATGCATCGATTAATCTAACGATTCACTTTTTTAGCTCGATTCGACTCGATTCGATTCGATTATTGATTATCTCCTCATAAATTGACAGACAGCAATTTATATATGCTGATAAAGATATCTAAAATGTAAAAAAAGAGCATGAATAAAAAGGCAGTGGGAGCAGCAGCCTGTCATGGAGTTTTTCATGAACCAACAGAATGTAAAATTTATGTTGAAAACACAGCGGACTGAAAAACAGGCTTTTAATTCTTTCATTTACATGAAAATAATAATAAAAAAGTCATTATTGAAATAATATGATCATGTAAACTTGGAGGATTTAAGCTGAGACAGATATTATTTTCCAACAAAAGATAATGAAGATAAGTAAACATTCAGAGTTGAACATTATATTGAACATGGGTCTGGCTTCCAGAAAAAGTGCATCTTCATTCTGTTAATGCTTAATACGGGTGCCAATCACTTGGAAATGAAATTAAAAATTCTTTATTTATCCCAGAAGTGATTACACAATACTATTACCAACAGATGAAACACGAACATGAGGTTGAGAACGTGACTTTAATTATATTCAGTCAGAGATGAGACAGCTCCCGACATCAGCTGCAGTTCCACCCACGGCCAGCAGATGGAGCTCGTGCCTCATGCTGACCGTCTCAAACAGGCCTGACGTGTCTGAAGACATGGCGTCCATCTCACGGAAGAGTCTCATGTCTCATTAGGCTTCGGATTCGCCATCCCTAATATATAGTTATACCTTCGATAAACGAGTGTGGCCTTCACTGCCTTACACTTTGGAAACTTGGAAGAGCCACTCGCGGAGATCGCGCCGCCATCTTTGTTTTGGTCTGAAGTCGCATGGCGCGAGAAGGGTCTATCTGCGGCTCGCAAGACAGGGGCGTGTCGCAGTGTGGGCGTGTCGTAGTGTGACGTTACTCGACGACACGCCCACCAGGCCAATGAGAGCACGGTAAAATCTAGCCCTACCCCTGACCCTTCCCCTAAACCTAACCAGACCCACCCACAATGCGACACGCCCACACTACGACACGCCCACACTACGACACGCCCACTGGGTTGCAAGCCGCAGATAGATACACTTGGCATGGCGCCACCATCTTTGTTTTGGTTCTGACGACGCATCGGTACGCATATTTTGCGTCGACGTATTTTTTGCGTCGACGTAATCGGTTACGTCGACGAATCGTCCCAGCCCTACTCTGAGCTTTGTGAACTTGTTCACTGTCCTGCTGGATCCTTCTTAAATCATTCTCAGTTGGTACTAAGGAACCCAAAGTGTTTCAGAAAACCTGACCACTACTCGCAGTCTAAACCGCTGATACAAGGCAGGATGTTTGCGTGTTGTTTCCACCCAACTCTGAGCTGAAAACTGAAACTGAGACTCATCAAAACACTTTTTCCAGCTTCAATTGTCCGATTCTGAAGAGTCTGTGTGAATTCTAGTCCCGGTTTCCTGTTCCAAGCTGACAGTTGTGGTCTTCTGTTTCTGTAGCCCGTCTACTTCAAGGTTGGACACGAGTGTTCAGACATGCTATAATTCTACATCTCTTTTGCTCTTCCATCATCTCTAACCAGTCTGCCCATTCTTCTCCGACATCTGCAAGACATTTTGGTCCAGAGAACTGGTCCTCTCTGGATATTTTCTCTTTTCAGAGCTTTCTCTGTGAACCCCAGAGATGGTTATGTATGGAAAAACCCAGGAGCTCAGCAGTTTCTGAAATACTCAGAACAGACATTCAAAGTAACTTAGTCCCCTTTCTTCACCATTCTGATTCTCAGTTTAAACTTCAGCAAGTTGTCTTGACCATGTCTACATGCATCCAGTTGCCATTGGTTGATTAGCCATTTGCATTAACAAGTTGTGACAAGCAAGTGACCAGTGAGTATTTCCTTCTATATTTCTGCTTTGACTGTAATTTGTATTTATTTAAAGTTTGAGTCAAAGTACAGCGAAGAAGTTATTCAATGTGCTTTATTACATCGTTCAGTCTTCAGTTTTTTTTACAAACATATACATAAACCAAAAGGTATCACAAATTTTACTGAGTGTTAAAGGAACTGATGGTTGTGGTACAACAAAGTAAAAATATTCCTGCTCCAAGTGGGTTTGACTGAATGCCTTTCCTCTGATCAGGTTCACATGCAGGAAATGTTTAAGTTCCAGTTATTTATTCAGAACTATATCTAGATCCAACTAGAAAAACAGCTCCTGGATAATATTACAATACTTAGTGAATATTACATGTCTTTTCCCCTGGAAGACTAAAGAAAAACAGAAAATTCTGTAACATATAAACAAAATCACCCCAATTTTAATGAAAAAAAAAGGTCCCACAGAGTCCCAACAAACATGTTCAGGGTCTTTTTTATTTAACTTGTCATACTCTAGTTAAAAGTAGTGCATTTCTTTTTTTTAAAAAAACATACAAATAAACCAAAACAAAGTGGAAGAAAATATTACAAGATAGTGATGTTCTCACTGATTACTCATAACTTATGATTGTAATTTATACTGGGGAACACAAGCCTGAATCCACACAAGTGATGTCATTTGTTTTAATTAGTTTAAAAAGTCTATTTTTAAGCTTGATACTGGATGGAAGATTGAAATAAATCAAAAATATGATGCACGTCTAAGAATCAACAGATTTATGTGTTTTGTTAGCGTTGGTCCTGCATGAGAGTACATGGTATCAAATGATACTTGTGCACTTAGCGGAACTGTTAGATAATGATGTGCAACATGAGTACACCTACTCCCATGTATGCATGTGTCTCTGGGTTAAATGGGACAACTTGGGATTAAATGTTACATCAATGCTGGACTAATAAAAACTGAAAAGGTCAAATACAGTAGCATCCTGTTTCATAACTAATATGTGATGGTCACTACAATCAATACCTCAGCTTCAACAAGTGAGCTCTGCTTTCTTTAGACAATCTTAGCTGCTCTGCTGTACATGAAACTCACTTTTTAAAACTTTTAGTAACAATATCAAGTCAACAAAAGCTGTCCTCATTCCAGCATTTTTCCCTGTTATTACCACTATGTTAAGGTTTACTGCTGATTCCTGCTAAAATGATGAACTTCATCACAATGCGACTGGGACTTACACCTCAGTACAGCTCCGGGATGCTGTACACTAGCAAACATGGAATAGTTCTTTAATTGCCGATTCCAGTGAATAACACATAAGAATCAAAAGTTATCAATTAGTTAATGCCCTATTAATATAAAATCCCTTTTCATCCTGATAAATCTCTTGCTTGGATTCAAGTAAAAATCTAGTCACTCTAGACAGCACATCACAGCAGCCCCCTCTGGTGCTTTCTTCTGAATTAGTGACACGTTTTAGGTTAAAACCCCGGAGCAGCTCTACTGGGCTTGTGTCGGCTGGTTCTTCATCTCTTGCCACTGCTTCTCCCTCAGAATGAGCTCGGCTTCAGAAAAGGCTGCCGGGCCCCAGTTTGTGATCTTCTGCTGCCCCTTCGAACCTGCAAGTTCCAGATTTATTTATTTGTAACACAAGACTTTCTTCTGTACTTTTAAATGTACTACTCTCCATTTACTCTGCGTCTAATAGCAGTGAAACTAGTCTGCAGCCAGTGGATGTAAATAAATTAAAAACCATTAACAAAACCAGGAACTATGAAGTTAACGCCAAACCTTAAAGACACAGCGGTGAGTTTTTACCTGGTTGGATGAGGCGCAACAACCCCTCATGATGAGCCACTTTGTGCTTCCAGGTCTTGGTGTTGTTGGTTGCATCTTCCAGCTTCTTCATTACCGTCTGAGTCACATACAAAAACAGAACACACACACCATTGTTTATGGCAATATGATAAAGGGTCATTTTGGTTCTTTAAAAAGATTGGAAACCTTGTTTTCAAGATTTAAGGATGTCAGTTGGTTAACCAGATCAACAAAATCACTTGTAATCAGAAATAAGGACTTCCATGTCTAGGAAAAAAGCTTAAAATACTACAAATTTATCTGTATGAATGGCGATATGTGATAAAAAAAAAAAAAAGTGGCACTACCAATATTAAAAATATTTTCTAAATCACAACATAAACCATTACAGAACCAAACCTCTGCTATTTTTTTAAAGATCACTGTTACAAATGTATAGGACCCATAAAAAGTTACTTCAGTTACTCAGGTTCTTCCCATTCAGCACAAGGACAAGACGAAATATGTTAAAACTATGCAGCAACACAAGTGTATGAGGTGGTTTTACAGTAAAATAAAACTGCAGGAAATGCTCATTAGACCAGCTCTCATACGCTCTTTGAAACTGTTAAATTGGAGTCATTTGGTTCAACACGGAGATGCAGAGATTTCATGATGATGCTTATTCAAAACTCAAGACATTAACCTGCTTGACCACCATTAAAATTTTGCTGCTACAGCATTTCCATCTAGTTTGAGATTAATAGGATTAATAGGAAAAGGACATTAGACAGCACACACCTCTGCACTCTGTAACGGCTATTCAACAAACAAATAGTGATGAAGTTTAGCATCAGGTGACCAAAACTTTCCAACCACTTAACCTGAACTTAGCTGGTGTGATTTTAGAAGGTGGTGGAGGTGGTGAGGAGCCTTTTATGATCTTGGAAAAGTTCATTTGACTTCCACATGCAGCTGGTTGAACAAATGCTCCCAGTTCTTCTCTGCTGTCTAACAACTCGACTCTGATCCATTATAAAGTCAATCAGGTGGCTCTGACTTAAACATCTGCAGCCTTCTCAGGTGTTTAAGTTTTAATAGCAAATCCTTCTTCCTGAATCAGGAAATAATCACCACTTCTGGCGTCAGCTGACCTGATACTGCTCCAGCGCTCCCTGCCTCTCATGCTCCAGCTCCTCCAGCTGTTTCATCGCTGCCTGCAGGGCGCTCTCCTTGGTCAGACGTTCCCTCTCCAGCTCCTGTTTCTCAGCCTCCGTTTCGGAGATGGCCCGCTGCTGCCGCAGGTGGATCTGCTCCAACTCAGCTCTCTTCATGGCTTCTTCTTCAAGCAACCTGAAGCAAACACAGACATAGAGGAATGCATCCTTAAAGCCTGAAGACTCATGCAGACACACACTTCCTTCATTTAACTAATGGTAATAAACATTCCTGACTTTTTATTCAGGACATTATGAGCTCCTGCACAATCCAACATGTGTGTACTTCATGCATTTAAGTATGGCGTGTAATTTCAGGTTCAGACTCAGGCTGAGACTGAGACTAAGCCAAGCAGATACCGTGCATGAAACTCAGTGGTAGGTGTTGGTGTGCCAGCAGGTGGTGCTATGGGGTCATTATGGGCTGTTTACAACCCTAAGTTCAAGTTAATAATTTTAGACAAATGGCTGCACTTTTTGAGCTTGATAAAGACTCAGATACTCATGTTTCTGAATCAGTACTGCACTAAATACAAACTAGAACTCAACTAAATGTCCAACAGGAACTAGTGTTGCCTACTCACAAATACACAAAAACAAAAACAAAAAAGGTCAGCTTGGCTCTGACCACACCGCCTTCTACTGTGAACTTCCTCTTATTCTCTCTTTTAATCTCTAAATATCAGTTCATTTCCTGACTGAACTTAGTCCCAGTTGGTTTACTGATTGTAAGTGTTGTAATTGTGTTATACACATTTTTAATCGTTAAACTGTGTAATTCACTATAATTAAACTTTGACATACTACTTCTCTACGATGTCTTAGAAACAAACTACAAACTCAACTCTACCATAAGCAAAACCTCATCCATTAAAATTCACTTTTCCTTTGATGTTTAAGCTTTAAATGAAGTTAATTACATGTGGTGGAGAATTACTTGGATGAGAACGTTCACTTAATGGCCTAAAACGGTGACCACTGTTCCCTTTTGATTGAGTGATCTAATTTAAAGGCCACATGCCAACAGTCTTTACCAGTTAAGTCAAACATGAGCTGGAAAGTTTGTATCAGCAAAGAGGAAGGAAGGAGACGAAGGAAATGTGGTGGGCTGTTGTAAGTAGAAGTTATACATCTGGCTGTTTCTGAGATTACAGAAAAATAGAGGAAGCTAAGCCTATGTAGCTTTTGGGACATGAACTTGGATTAAATTTTGATTTTTGCTATGAAATTAAGCAAATTCTTCTACATGTGAGTATATTTGTAACAATGGAAATGAAGATTAAGGAATAGTACACCCACAGAATGATGTAACTTTATTTTCCACTTACCCTCATGGTGAGCAAGACTCTGGAGCACTTTTTTAATATCTCAAATGCAGCCGGCGATCAGGAAGGCTTGTCGTTTTCCCCCAACTTTCATATATTGGAGTTCGCCGGGGTCTGAGCCAAAAAGGTCTATAAAAGTCCACAAAAACTTGTCAATATTCCTCCATACTGCTCGTCCAATGTAATCCAAGTGTCCTGAGTGGGTAGCGTCCAGAATTTACTAGAAATTACATCATTTAGTATATTTTTAGAGCCTAAACAGTAGTACATCTTACTTTCGCGATATCCACGTTCACGAAACTACGGAAGCCGCAGTAGACAAGATCGCGCACTCTTTCTTTCTTTGTTTTAAATCAATATCCAACCCCTCTTGTGTTTGTCCCAGTTTGTCTGCAGCTCTGGCGCCCTTACCACAATGTAAACAGCAAATTTCTTCTTCTACACTTGCATCATCGGCCAGGTCCATCCTGGCTCTGAACGCCAAGGCTTCTGAAGTTTCATGAACGCGCATATGCGTGCTTCGTGAAAGTAAGATGTACTACTGTTTAGGCTCTAAAAATATATCAAATGATGTAGTTTTTAGTACATTCTGGACGCTACCCACTCAGGACACTTGGATTACATTGGACGAGCAGTATGGAGGAATATTGACAAGATTGTGTGGACTTTTATGGATCTTTTTTGCTCGGCCCTGGCGAACTCCAATATATGAAAGTTGGGGGAAAACGATAAGCCTTCCTGATCGCCGGCTGCATTTGAGATATTAAAAAAGTGCTCCAGAGTTTTGCTCACCATGAGTGTAAGTGGAAAATAAAGTTACATCATTCTGTGGGTGTACTATTCCTTTAAGTTGGACTGGGATCATTACAAGATCTGTTCTCTCTAAGATTACCTGTTGACAGCAAATTTCACTTTTACCCATCCTGGACTTCTGTGTACTTATTTTTATTTGACTATTTTTACTTCTATTTTTTTAGGCATAAGACTAAAATTTTGTTTGTTTTGTTTACTTTTTTTTTTTAGTCTTGTCTTGTAAAAAATGTAAAACTCAATAAAAGTTTAATCATGTAAAAAAGCTAAACAAATCAGTGTATGAAATTGAAATGCATGATGACCGTTGAGCCTTTTGCTCTCAGATAACAATCTGATTTGGAGTTAGAAATGACATCTTGTCTGAGGAAATTAATGCTCTGCTCTGAAAGCAGCAACTCTCTGATCTCCACTTCAAGCTTTTGACTGACCGTGCTTGCAGCTTTCGGACGGTTTCCTCGTCCTGTCGGGCGCGCCTCTCGTCCTCCAAAGCATCCTCCAGCTGGTGGTACATGTCCTCCAGCTCGCGGACCCTCTGCAGGTACTGCTCCAGCTCCGTGGACTTCTGGGCCACCTGCTCCTCCATCTGCTGTCGGACCTGTTCAACACAATTCACTGTCAATCCTACGGAACAAAGGCTTTATTTAAGCAGACCTGAGGGAATGTGCTAGCTTAGCAGAGAACGCCTCGTTTCAAAGCTTGTGCTCTGATGGTGCAAACGATGTGCACAGCTTCATTCTTGCATAGCTTACATTAGTTTACAAATATGTGTATTAAACCAAATTCATGCCTGGCTTTATAGAATTAGCTGTATTCATAAAAGAACAAAAATGATGACAATGTATGCACACACAGAAACATTCTTCTGCCAGTACACAACAGCCACACTGTGCACTAAAGATGATATCAGAGGCAGCGACTGTTTTGTGGTCGTTACATTTAGCAAAAACAGTAACAGACGTCAGAAGCACGTCTCTATCTGGAATCAGATAGTTAAACTCATCTGCCTGAGCCACACTGCTTGCTCCATTTATAATCATGTAGTGATGACAAGTTTAAGCTCCAGAAAAAGGTCATTTAAATCATTTCAAGAAGCCCACCTGTCATTTCTACATTTACCTGTCAGATTTACAGTACACTGTTTAGCCAAAGACAAAAATAAATAAAGTTCTTGCTTCACCATTTCCTCTGACTAAACAGTTCATTTTAATAAAGCACGAGGTGATGTACCATTTTCTCTCGCTCCAGGTCCATCCTGTAGCGGTCCTGAAGTTCTGTTTGGGTCTGAAGACGTCTTTTTTCTTCTTCTGCTGCGTTGGCTGCTGCCTCCTCCAAAGCCTGACCACAAGTTCAACATGTCACGAAAAAAGGAAGTAAACATTTAGAATTTGATAAGAATCGCTTGGCAGGTTTAAAGACCTTTACCCTCGTCAGGGAGGATTTCTCTACAATCACATCTTAAGACCAGGAGAAAAACTGATGAGCATAAGTGAAGGCACTGCCTATGATAAAGGCATTTAATGTAAACCTCTTCCTTACATCGCTGAGAGATTAGCTAATCTGTCACATCTGTAAGCACAGAAGACAAATTGAGCATAAAATGCTGCACATGCTTTGCTGAAGTTCTGTTATGACTGATCTGTGTCATCAATCTGGCTTGATTATCAGTAGAATCAGCCTTCCAAGCTACAACACCTTTCTATAAAAAGCTGGAGCTGTAATTCATATTGTTAGTCTGAAAGCTACGAACTTTTAAACAATGCTTTGAAATCTGAAAAAAAATGTGTGAAAAAATTAGATCGTATTATCATCACAGATGTTTTCTCTTGTGCTCCTCAAAGGGTTTATGTTAACGTTACTCTGCCAGGAGAGTTTACCATAAGAACTGGCTGTCCACAACGTAGCATTAAATCTGTTTTTTCTCAAATGAATTTGCTCTTAATCATCTTAGGCTGATTAAATATAAATTTGTAGATGACATGGGCTTGGTTGGCCTGTTACAGGAAACACACTCCTCTGCTGAGGCCTCTCATCTTCCCCACGGTGAAGGATGGTGACTTGCAAACCAGCTGGAAAACAACTGGATCAGACACAAAGAAACTGGTAATCTGCATGAGGCCTGATCAGACAGTAGAGCCAGTTTTACTTGAAGGTTTAACTGTTAAAACTCTGAAAACTTTCCAGTTACTCTGTACAGTCGCCGACTACCTATTTTCTGAATAACTCATGCTTTTAAGAAATGTTCACAGCGACTCCGTCTTCTCATCAAAAGACTTCAGATATCTTGGTGTCGATTTATGTACGCTACACAAAGTAGGAGTATTTTAATTTGTCATCTGTCTGTTTTGTATGGTCACTTAGGCTTTAAGTGCAAAAATAAGTTAACAGGACTACAGCAATGCTAAAGGTGTCCTCAAAATGTCTTATTCTAAATATCATTGACATCTTAACTCAGAGTAACTGGTCCACATACTGTAAGCTGATTTGAACTGCAGCAATTTTCATTTTTACCTTCAAGGGTTTTAATGTATTCTAATCTAAATTGTTTTTTTGTTTGATTGCGCCAATGAAAAAGTGTATTTTTAGAATTATCTCCTGTGTTACTGAGCCAAAGACGATTTTCCAGCTTCTCCTCTCATCTGCATATAAAAAACTTTTTGTTACCAATTTGCTGCACACCAAGTTGATGGTTCATTACTTTGAATTAAGAGGCTAAACATTAACAGCATAATGCCGAGTACACTTCATCATTGTTCCCAGACTTTGTTACTTCTTAACAATTGTAATTCACAGATTTAACACAGATCCAAACTCCATCCCTTTTTCTTAAAATAAAAACATGAAACATAACAGAAGTAGACCAAGTTGTGCAGGTTGTTGAGCAGTAACCCTTTGACTCATGTCACCCAGCTGTGAACTGTCTGCAGACTGCAACAGTCAACTTTCTAATAGCAGCACAGTGAGAAACACAAAAAGTTTATTGCGTTTGTGTTTGCGTGGCCGCATACTGTATGTGTGCTCATTGTGCATTCATGCAAGCAGCTATTTAAGATGGACTCTTGCACCTCAATGGTAGATTGTTGTGCATTCTGAAATTGTGGTCACACAAAGACAAAGTTGTTTTCTTGTGTACTGTGCAGCATAACTGCAATGAGAACTATTCAGTCTGGCTGTTGCTGCGTCTCACCGTCTGTCACAATAAAGCTGGTGTCTGCAACATGCTTTACTCCACAGAGCTGTCACCACTGCAGTAATAATCAGAAATGCGGTCTTAATTCAGCTAAATGAACAAACCCCATTTCATCTTTATTCTGCAGACAGGCTTAGAAGATGGTACAACTTTAAGCCTAGTCTTAATTCCTGACATCGTTTAGCCATGTACCATCCATCATAAGAGCTGGCTGTGAGAACACTGGGCAACCAAAGGAAAAGATGCAAAAGGCAGAACCACATAATTCATAGACGTCATCACTCCACATAGTGTTCTTTAACAAAAACAGTTCATTTTGTCAAAGTGTAAAAGTTTAAAAAGATATTGTTCTCTGTCCGTGAATCTGTACATTGATTCTCTGCAAGGAGGAATTTACATCTACAAAAAGCGATGAGCTGTCTACAAAGAGACCCAAAGCAATAAAATGCTCACAACCTCTTCATTTTCATCACAGATGAGACCTTATTCCAGATCTACACAGTCGCTCTCGTATAAAAAGAAGACAGCCCTAAAAGTGAAGACAAATCCTTTTACTTTGGTGCCATTTTCCTTCCTTTCATCTCCCATCATGAAGCACTTTGGATTCATTTCCTCTCTCAATGACATATTTAAGCCACTGATTGCACAACATTACACTGCAACTCCAAAATGAACAAATGACTAAGCGCAGATAAAAGTGTAATAGTCTTTCAGTGAAATGCATTACATCACCTCTGTTTTTGACACTTCCTGTTCACCTCTCAGGCTTTTACACCATTAACAAGGAAGCAGGGTCATTCAGGAAATCCACATAACCTGAGTTGACCACTGCCAGTCAGTGGGTGAGTCAGGTTTAGGAAGATTAACTGGTAGAACATGTTTGATTAGACTCGTGTCACCCCTCTGTCCCCCACCCTCAGCCAGTCAACATCCTGTTTCAATGATAAGACCATTCATTAGCTGCAGGCTGTAATGCTCATCTATTGTTGGTATTCATGAGCTGGCAGCGAGTTTCAGAGGAGACCACCAGATTTTTTAGGTGACCTAATTTAATTGTGTGAAAGACAACAGAGTGTGTGTCTGAATCCAACAGTGCTTCACAGAGCAACAACTCTGCCAGCTGCAGATAATGCGTCGTTTGTTATTGCAAGTTGTGATGTTACCTGTGAGGAATGCTGCTGAATCAGTTCTGAAGCTATGTTTAGCTGATAGCTGTTGAAATTAATTATGAGTGTATTCCTGACCGACTTCCTCTTAGGACAAGATCACAAAGTAAAGGATTTTAACACAATGTGACCTCACATATAGAAAACACAAGTTCTCCGCAAGTCTAAGACAGCAAAACACTGGATAATGAGTCATGAACGGAGAAGGTTAGCATGGTGACAGCACAGGGTATATGTAGCTACAGCATTCACCTCACCACATATAAATCTACCTCTGTGTGTTCGATTTGTTCAGGATGCAGACACAGCACTGCAGCGTATGAGCCGGGCTTGATAGAGAGTTTTAGATAGAAGCTCTATTATGTGACTGGTCTCATGCATACGAACAAGGCTGTGGCTTCTTTTCAGACGATGCTGCAGCCTACCCTGTGGACTCCTCCCTCAGAGCTGCCTCCAGCACTGACCACTTGGACCAGTGCCACAGCTCTGAACTCTGAAGTACATCCAAACTGTCAGATCAGCTGCAGTTTTGCAGATGCTCATCTACATGCTGCCCATCACCAAGCTGCCTCCTGTGAGTGTTTGCTTCTCGTTACCTCAGCCAAGGAGGTTATGTTTTTGGTAGCGTTGGTTAGTTTGTCTGCCTGTCAGCAACTTTATGGAAAAAGTACTGGACACATTGACCTATAATTTTCACCAGCCGTGTGCCTCAGCCCAAGGACAAAGCCATTCAATTTTGGTGGCGATCTGGATTCACCTTCTGGATCCAGGAATTTTTTTAAGAGTTCTTTATCATTGTGAGAGCTGCTTGGTGGAGGTCTGTGCTCTCCAAGTGCTTTTCTAGTTTGTGTTGTTGTTTGTTCTTTTGTTTTGCTGTTCGGTGGAAAAATAAAACAAAAGTACCAAATGAAAAGGGGCTGCTTGGTGGTGGGACAAAACTAAAAATAAGTGAGATTCAGTGCAGTTGCTTATATGCTTTTTTTTTCTTTTGTTCTTTTCTGAATAAAAATGAATGATTTGCCATTTTGCTTTTCACACTTCCTCCTCCTGCAGGTCATCCACAAGTCGTCTTCTTTCTTTGTCAAACCGACCTGCAACCACTCACCACTCAGCCTGTGCAGTGTCATCTAAAAAAAGGAGCAACATGTTGAAATTTTGGAGGACTGACAGTTTCAGTAGTCTCTACATTGGTTAAATCCCACAATCCTCTCCTCTGTGAGAAAATACAGCTGTGCAACATTTTTCATCTCTAGCCACTTCCAAGCTATGCTTGCTTTTCATTTCTTTATACAAAAAATTGACATTTTCTTTTGAAAAACTCTGGCTCCTTAAGGGTTAACATCATAGGTTATTCATTTTATATTAGCAGAAATTCTCTAACATATTCATCAACTGAGATGTATGTTTGTGCCAAGCAGCTGGACAAAGTTTAACTTGCAAATCGCAACAAACCATGATAAATATTATGAACACTACTTGCACAGGAAACGCTGTATTGTTGGTTGCAGGTGGCCAACTAGCATAGTTTATTTCTGGATTTATGTGGCATCCATTTTTCTACGTTCCTCTTTTTGTGCACCAATATTTGTTGTTCTTTGAAGTACATTAGCTTCAGCTTCATCTATCTGGTTGTACTTATATGAACTCCATTTGCTCGAACAAGTAATGTATGATCTGCAAAATGTTTTGACAGATCTTAGCTAATCTGACTTTGTCTGTCATAATCAATCTGGAGTGAAGAAATGTGATGAAGCTTTAGGATTACATTAAGCTACATAAAAAAGCTCCACAACATTCTGACCTGATAAACACAGTCGTGTTTGGTGGTAAATGGACACCGACCTTTAACTCATAGATGATATCCCCATCGCCAAACAGTGATGACAGCATCATCCTGTGGGGATGTCATTCTGTTGCAGGGGCTGTGAAACTAATTGGGATTGAGGACAACTTTACGTAGAAAGATATAAAGTAAATGAATTAAAGACTTTGAAAGACCAGCACTTTACTTGTATATTATAACTGCATAATTGCCTTGTATTATTAGTTTTTCCCCCTTCTTCGAGTGTGTGTGTGTGTGCGCGTGGGTGTGTGTGTGTGTGTGTGGGGGGGAGTTTTGCTTTTTATGTTAAAAATTTTCTTTATGTATCAAAGAAGGACGTAAGGGTGGAGGGGGTGGGAAGTGTTTATCTTTATTGAATGTTATAAAAAGGAAAAAAAAAAAAAAATTCTGAATGTACATGTGCATTTTGACTGTTTGATACCACATAAATAAAACTTTTTTTTTTTTTTTTTTTTTAAAGAAAGATATAAAGTAATATTAGGGGAAACTTTTCCAGGGTATAACTTGAAGACAACAGTAAAAATTTTGAAGAGACCAAACCAGACTGGAGCTGAGCCCAGTTTCTCTAAGGAGATATGAACATGGCTTTGCTATGATGCTCTGTGTCCAAAAGGTTTGTTTCCCACCCCTTTGTTTTTACGCAAAATTATAAAAAGGAAAACAAACAAACAGTCTGTTGATTACACAAAAATACTGACAATTAATAATAAACAAAATTCAGGACAGTGGAAAACTCACCAAGGTGCTCGCAAAGACCAAGGTGCATGGAGGTAAGGAAAAAAAAGTAGGTGCGTGTTATAATGCAGAAAAAATAATTAACTTGGATTAATACTAAAGGTTCTGTCTAAATGGCACCAATAAGTGTCAGGGGTAACCAATTCAGTAAAAAGGAAGTTTTTCCTCTGCTTGTAAATCGCTCCCTGGCATAAACACTGTCTGAAACCAGTCCATCTGTGCTTAGGGGAGAGCTTTTAAAGGGAGTGATCACCCAAAACAAAGACTTTGACTGAATGAAATGATCACTTTCAGGATTAATATTTTCATACATTTGTGACCTAAATGCTTGCACAACTGGGCAAGACTAGAATATGTAGAAGTGAACCTACATCTCTTCCACACCTCCAGCAGTCAGGTCTGTCCCACAGTCTCACACTGTGCAGCCGGGCAGGTGATCAATATACCCTGTTAATTATTTTTAACTATAATAATTGAGTTCTGAGTTCACATTCGGTTTCACATAAGTCAATATGCTATTCTATTTCTCTTCAGTAAGTTAGATGGAGGCCAGCCTCCCATGCTGACTTCAGGTGAAGACTATCGGAACAGGGAGTATCTTGATGCCTCGTGGCCTGTGCCTAAAATCTTAAAAGCATTAAGGAGAACATCAGAGCTAGATGGGGAATGGTAAATGGACTGTACTTATAGAGTGCTTTTCTAGTCGTACTGACCACTCAAAGCGCTTTACACACACAAGTGTGTGTGAGACTGGGTTCTGTACCCAGTCTCACACACATTCATGCCCAGATAGGCACATCGGGAGGCAACGTGGGATTCAGTGTCTTGCCCAAGGACACTTCGGCATGCGGTCTGGGGAAACCTGGAATCGATCCCCCAACCCTCCGGTTGAAAGACGACTGGTGGTCTTCTCGTGTCACCAGTGCGCGTTTGTGTCTGTGTTTCTGTACATGTGCATCGTTCATACAGGCAGACAGCAGAGCAACACGAAGAAAAAATCCACCATTGAAATGAAGATAAATGTAACTAATTTAATAGAAACAGTTACTCGCTATGTGGTGGGTAGCCCTCGGACATTTACTCACCAAACGGAAAATTTAGTCACATTTGACGCCTGGAGTGTTAATTTTGGACCCTGACTGGGAGTGTGCGTCAGGACAGGTGGCGTACACCTGACTTGCACTCTCTCCCTGTGTTTTATAAAATAGAATGAAGTTCATACCGCGGTCAAGGTATGAAAGTATGAAGGTATGACGGAAAATGTAACGTTTTTATACCGTGGTATACCTTGAAACCGGTGCATCCCAAGTTAATACCCTCAAAGCTTGAAAACAAAGTCCATGTTAAACTGAACATGAACACGTTGGGCTTCAGAAGGATAAAGAACAAATCATCCAGTGAGCTTTATGTATGATCTTGGAAGAGGAATTTCTCCCATCTGCCCAGTTTTTAAGTAGTCTGACTGCTTTGCTTTGAGGAATTTTTTTTTTTGTTGTGGTTTTTGTTTTGTTTGTTTTAATTACCTCACAGGTGCAGGAACTTCCTCAGGGGAAATTCCCTCACATTTCATCCACAGTACAAATCCTCCATTACTTCCTGGATAGATTTTTCTTATGGTTCCTATGGTTACAGTTTCTGATAGGGAGAACTCCTTGTGTTGCTGTTGTGCGGGTAGTTACACGTGCAGGTTTATCTACAGATACACTGGCCCACATGCTCTCCCCATTTTTTAAACCAAATATTAAACTTTTAACCCCTTTATCATACTGCCAGTCTGCATGTTTTGTATGGTTAGTCTTGGTGTAGGGTGTTTTAGGAGCAGTTTTTAGAGTCATTTATCTAATATCCACACTTCGTTTGCACTTCTACCAAATGCAACATTCAGCAAATGTTTTTCTGTTACTGTTTACCTCCACATTACCCACACTCAGTCTTTCCCATGAAGATATACAGGCCTGCCACACATGACCTCAAAGCTCAACTTCCTCGTTTTAAGATATACATCTACCAGTAGCCGTTTCATTTTTGATTTATTTTAGTAGCAATCCATCTTAGTTGAAGTGATTTTTGTAACTCGTTATTTCCATGCATACAGTTTAATTTAGGATCCTGCAAAAAAGGAACTGATGACAAGCCAGACATTTCCTGTATTCCCTGGATAAAGTTTTATTCTTACCTTCCTCATGTTCTCCAGTTCTAGCTGTTTGGCCTCATTGGCCGTCTGCAGCTCCCTCATCCTCAGCTCCAGCTCCTCCTGCTCAGCTTGCTGTCTGAGCCGCAGGTCCCGGCGCTTCTGTCTGGCCTCGCGGTGCGGCGCCGGCCGGCCCTGACGCAGCAGAGTCACACAGGTCTGAACCGCTGAGAGGAAACGTGGAAGAACATGAACGTTACTGCATTCAAGGTTATACATTTTGTTCTAAAAAACCTATGGAAACAGAAAAAGATCGGCAGAACAGCAGTAGTTCCTGCGACTTTTGCTTTTCAAGGAAGTCTTCTTACAACTTACCCTGAATCCACTCCTGTTTCTTCTTCTTGTCTGATGCACTGATTTCAAAGCTTTTCTGTGATGACTTGATGAGGAACAGACACTTTTTCCCCTCTTTATCTTGTAAAGGCTACAAAAGAACACAATATCGACATTTTAAAAGCTGATCATACTGTTCTTATATGTGCAAATAAGCAGAAAGCACCATAATATTCAGCCAGAGTCTAATGTTGGGAAGTTATTTCCGTGCTTAAAACCCAATGTTTTAAGCGTCAATTTTTATGACTCTTACCTCTCACCTGATGAACTCAGTAACAGAGTGACATGACATGAACTCAGGTGATCTTAACGCAGACATCTCTGACAACTTCTCTGCATTTGCCAAACATGTCACACATTTTTGTTCTGATAATGGACTGTCTTTCTCAAGATGACTTCTGCCTGATGACAGCTATACTTATATTAGCGAGGCATGGCACACTACTTCGTGGCTGGATTATTGCATCTGTACAGCTGATGGCCATAACTCTATAGAGGCCGTAAGGGTCAATTATGAGTTTGCTACCAGTGACCATATACCTTTCTCCTTGTCAGTCAACATGGGCAGTATTCCATCCCTTTTGCATGTAGTGAATAGTATATATATTGAAAACATATCATGGTCTAACCTATTTGAGAAGGAATTTGTTGACTGCTGGAATAAATCAAACACCATGCTTAGTAACATACATGTACCAAGAGATGCCATTCCATGTCTCGATGTTGACTGCAAGAACCCTCAACACAATGCTGAGTTATGCAGTGTATAGTGAACCCCCTTTTTGCCTAAAGTAAGCCACTGTATAAAACTAGTGGATACACTATCAAGCTGGGCTGGAATGACTATGTGGGGGAGTTCTATGCGGAGGCTAGGGAGGCCTTTAAAGTTTGGGCTGATGCAGGCAAACAAAGGCAAGGCCCTCTATTTGTACATAGAAGCGGGCAAATGCAACTCTCAAATATGCACTGCAATTTATAAAGGCAAATGAAAGTATCATGAGGTCTGAGCCTCTTTTTAGAAAGCTGCAAAATAATAATACCCGGGATTTCTGGAAAGAAATTGAGAGAATAAATAACTGCAAAGTACCTCTAACAACCAATATTGACGGTGTCAGTGATACTAAAGAAATGTCAAAACTATGGCAAGAGCACTACAGTGAGTTATTTAACTGTGTCAAAAAGCAATTCTTTTCTAGTAGGTGAAATACATAATAGTGTGGTCATTTCCCCACAAGAAATTTACAAGCAATCCTTGACTCTGAAAGACAACAAGTCATGTGACTCAGATAAAATATCTGCCAAGCATTAGAAATATGCCAGTCATGTCAGTCATTTTCTGTACCGCTTATCCAGTTCAGGGTCGCGGGGGTTGCTGGAGCCTATCCCAGCTATTATCAGGCGAGAGGCGGGGTACACCCTGGACAGGTCGCCAGTCTGTCGCAGGGCCAACATGGAGAGACAGACAACCATTCACGCTCACATTCATTCCTAGGGACAATTTAGAGTGACCAATTAACCTAACATGCATGTCTTTGGATGGTGGGAGGAAGCCGGAGTACCCGGAGAGAACCCACGCATACACGGGGAGAACATGCAAACTCCACACAGGAAGGCCACAGTTGGAATTGTTCAAACCCCCTCCCCAGCCGGGAATTGAACCAGCGACCTTCTTACTGTGAGGCTGCGGTGCTAACCACCACGCCACCGTGCAGCCCTAGAGAAATATGCCATATATATATATATATATATATATATATATATATATATATATGGATGGATGATTTATCCAAATTGTTAAACAGGTGTAAAACTAGCTGCTTGGTTGGGGACCGCATTATCACCTCATGTATGCAGATGATGTGGTGGTGTTTTCTCCTTATAGTGCTGGCCTACAACAGCATTATGGATTTGCTCCCTATATGGATATGATTTTGATATAAAAGACAACACAAAGAGGAGTAATATGATAGTCAGAAGTAAGGAAGATAAGAAAATAACTGCCCGTGACTTTTCCTTGTCTGGAACAGTTCTTAGCATCTGTACTGAAGTGAAATACTTGGGTCATTACATCACTGATGACCATGACATTTATAGGCAGTACAGCATGATGTATGCACAAACTAATTTGCTAAGCAGGAAATCTGGTATGTGTTCTTCAGTTGTAAAAATAGCACTATTTCAAAGCCTTATGTACCCCCATGTACACAGCACATCTGTTGAGAAGATACAAAAACAGTAGCATTCGTAAACTGTACGCGGCATACAATGATGCTATGAGGCTGTTATTCAAAGAACCTAGATGGAACAGTGCTAGCCATCTGTTTGTGTCTGTTGGTGTGCCAACGTGTCCTGCTGTACTCAGGAATCTAATGTATAAATTTATATGTAGATTAAATGTGTCATGCAACACTCTCTTGGATACTCTGGTGAATTCCACCATGAGCACAGTCAGATTTACCTCAGGTCTGTGGAACCATTGGTGCCTTTTTTAGTCTTATATGCATTCATGTCTGTTTTGTATGTATTATGTCCTCTTTTGCTATGGACCATCTGTGTCCGGAATAAAACTTGATTAATTGATTATATCATGGGAAATCAACCCCCTTATCTGATATTCATGTTTCACATTTTTTCTCTAAACTTCCTGGTCTTGATTATCTGTGACCTGATGAATAACTTGCAGTCACATTAGTAAAAGTCAGTAAAAGTTGGCAGTGTTGTACATGAACGCCTTTAAATGAACACACTCATTTTTCTGTAAACGCTGAACTGAACACAACACATTTGTAAATAAAAAATGTGAATTCATTCAAATTAAGTGAGGTCCTCAAGCAGTCACAACCTACAATTTTGCCACCGCTACTCCACACTGATGCCATTTGTTGTGATTAATCTCAACAGAACACGTAAGGGACACAATCTGAAAATGGCCTTATTTCAGCGAGGAGTTAATTTTGGACAACAATATGTGGACATTGTGTAAGCTCTAAATGCATTTGTAACATGTGAGCACAACTTATTAATCTCATTCCCACACATTAGTAAAACATGGCTATGATTTAGCAGTTGGGATAACATCTTGTGGACAGACGTAATGTGTGAATCGTGAGTTTGGGGTTCTGTACTAAACACCTGAAATGAACTGAGCTCTGAAGTAGTTCAAGAAAAGCATGAATTTGCACAACACTAAGAGTCAGTAAAAACTTGTTCTTGCCTCAACGGTGCAGTTTCCATCCAACAGGATGTCTCCTTTCTTTTCAGCAAGGTCCTCACCAACATAATAGGAGATGGAGTTGGGCTTCAGCATGAACCAACGCTCTGTCCAGTTTTTTCTCTTGTGACCTTTCTTCATCATGTAACCCTGCAGAGAACAGATCAGAGTAACATTTATCAGATTATTTTCACAGGTTTTTTGCCTTTACTTGGATGGACACAGTAGCAACAGTAGAATGAACCTGGACATGAAGTCAAGTTTTCTCTTTCAGGACAGGAATGTTAAAATATTCGTGTACATGCTAACCTTTCAAAGATTCAAGTAATTACAGCATGGCTCTCAAATTCCAGTCCCCAAGGGCCACTATCCTGCAGGTTTTGAGATGTTTACCTGCTTCACAAACACCAGATTTAAGTTAATGGATCATTGTGCAAAACTGGACAAAAAGCTGCTGGATCCATTTGAGTTGAATCAGATGTGTTGGATCAGGGAAACGTCTGAACCCAACAGGGCAGTGGCCTGCTGGGTTTACTGTATTACGGTGACAGTCTGGTATTTTAGGGAACATTCAGAGAACAGAAACAACTATTTGAGTGGAAAGTATTTGAATATCTAATACAGTAAATGAATATAAATGGCTGTAGGTTTTAGACACACTACTTAAAATTAGTAAGTAGTGTATTTGCTGGGCACCATTTTCTGCTTTATACCAGCTGAAAATAACTCAGCCATCCCATTTAGGTATTCTGCCAAAGACCTAGACTACAGGGGAATGTCCCATGCACTGAGGACCCCTTCTATTTTCATCTCAGTGGTATAAATATGACATTATTGGCTTTATTAACTTGTATTTCACTTCTATCTCAGCAGGTCTCCCTGGCTAAAAATTGAGGTGCCTGTCGATCCCCTTTTCCTGTTCTCTCCATCTCTAACCACTACAGGCAGATGACCGCCCTCCCGGAGCTGAGTTCTGCTAGAGGTTTTCCTTCCTGTTAATAAAAAAGAAAAGGGGGGGGGGGGGGGGGGGGTTCCCCTACCACTGTCCCTTCGCATGCTCAAGACAGGAGACTCAATGGAAGAGATGATTTGATGCAATCCATTGGCTTTCCCTAGTAAGGCCATTTTTATGATTTGTCTTGCATGCTATTCTAAACTGGACTAATGTGGGTTTGTTTTAACTGGATTGCAATGAAATTCTTTCAATACAAGAAGAAGAGACAGAAAAACTGAGTTTGTTTGGTGATTTCAGGCTGCGCAGAAATGACACCCACCTGTTTGAGCACATCCAGGAGGAGCTCCTGGTAGACTTCACTGATGCCCATGGAGAGGGTCTGGCGGTCCATGCCCTTGCTGAAATGGCCCGAGCCCACCAGGCTGATGAGTTCCCAGGCAGTCAGACACTGCTGCTTAGAGTTCAGCTGCAGTTTGTAATCCTCAAAGCGTTCCTCCACCCAACTTCCTCCCATCGCCTCTGTAAGCTTTCGCAGGAAATACTCGATCTGTGCATGGAAACACATAATAATCACAGAAACACACACGAATGAAGAGTTAAAAAACAAAAACAATGAAATTTCACACAGAAACAAACAGTTAAAATGTCTAAATCCACGTTTTTCCTGCAATTCATCTTTAAAACAAGCTGATTGCAAAAGGATTGTAAACGTATGTGCTTTCAAAAACCTGTGATTCAGCTTTGACGTTTGTTACACTCAACAATAAATCTTCCCGCATTTGTGAAAGAACAGGAAGCTGGAAACTTCCTTTTCTGCTCTTGAGCAACTGATGTTTTCAACTGGCCACTTGATCAAACAGTGAAGCGCCACATTACATCCACCATCCACAACCCTGCATGTCACTGCCAAATCACCCCACTGTATTCAACTGTTTAATGACTTATACCAACTAAAGTCCACTAACACAACACAGTAGGAGGTTAAGTGACTCTTTTTACTCCATTCACATGTAAAAATCACATTTTAGCTCCCCTATAAACACTTATATAGTTTGCTTCTACTGTCCATTATAAACTGGAGATGGACACTTTATTAGCCACAGTTATGAGTTATGGACCTAAAAATGACATATTCAATGATATAGTTAATGTCTTCAGAGCAGAAAACATCTGAGTTTCTCTGACAGCAGCGCAGAGTTCAGCATTTCCCAGATCTGGGGTATTAGCCCCTTGTAAGGTCCTGCAAGGCAAAGTGGTCTTAGGAAAAAGTCCAGACTTGAGGCACATTCACACCAGCCCTTCTGATTTGAATCTTAGTTTGTTTGCCCAGAAAGTCAGGTTTGTTTCAGAACCTGTGAGCGGTCTGTTTTAAGTGAACCAAACATACAAAACAGACTACAACACAAAGAGGATGGTGGGTACAACATAGCATTGTGGGCAAATGCAGCCAAACATATGTGCATACAGAATAGGGCAATAACCAAGAGACTTTCAGTCTGATATGGAAGAATGAGGTAAAAGTTGTTATAGTCAACCCAAGATCACTTTTCAAGGATCTGATGCAGCTCCATGTTTTGCTCTTATGTGATGGACACAGAAGTTGTCCTGCATCAACCAATAGATAAAATAGTTTTCTTTTTCATTGTTTGTCTCATCTTCTCCTTTAGCAAGTCTTGATGCGGTGCCATCTCTGGTGAAGATGCTTATACATTATTCAAAAGATCTGTTTTGCTTGCATTCATGCAGTGTGAAAGCAAACAGACTGAAAGAATGTTGCCCCACTAATGAGTAAAGCACCCAATCATACAAAGTCCAGTAGACTACATGGTGTGAATTCACCCTAAGAGTGATTTGAAGACTTCAATGGACCAGTAAAAACAACAATCAGACATCTCGCTGGGAACAGGGAAACTGGGGGCACCTTCCAGGCCAGGGAGAGGAGCTTACCAGCAAGCACCTGGTGGAGCCTTGGCACCTGCGGCTAAGCTGAGCCCAGCCTGAAAAAGCCACTTCAAGTGCCAACTTCAAGTGGCTCACCACTTGGAGGGAGACATTTCGAAGTTAGGTGTAACATGACCTGGGTGACAGGCAAAGGTGGGGGGCTTTCCAAACATTAGGGTGGCTATTAGGACATTGCAAGTAACTTCAGTAATTCTCACAAAAACAAGAAATTGGACAGAACTTCATCAACTGAATGAATACATGGGGGATACACTATGTGGTGCAACAAATATTGGTCATAAAAATAGCGACATTTCAGTTGTGACAGGAGCACAGTTCTGGACGTGTAACATGTTGGCTTTGCCAGGTAGATCATACAAGTTTGTCCCAACCGTAGATTGAGGAAACGGGTGTGACCTTACCTCCTCAGTGACAATGATCAGTGGATATCTGTCCTCAGACAGGAAGTTAAAGATGCACCAGATCTTGAATGCGTCGTCATTGGAGATGAGCAGCTGACTTTGATCCAGGTTCTTCCTAAAGCACAACGTCCAGCACATTTTGTTGAAGTCCTGACGGTCAAAGTTACCAGTCACCTGTGGTAGAGCAGAAGCACAGCAGCTGTCCTGAGTCAGGGCTTTGTGGTTGACACAAAGAAAAACAGGTTGTTTTTCCACAGGAAGAAAAAGAATGCAGGGAGGCTGACCGGCAGAGGACGAAGCAGATAAAACCAGCTGACCTGGCAAAGACTCACTCTGCACATTTCCATGAGGAAGACGTGAGCAGACTTGGAGTTTCTGCTCCGTATCTGACCTTGTACTCATATTTTGCATCCTGACCTTTGTGGCCTGTTATCTATTAAAGTAACACACAAATGTTTCACACTTATCTAATCTACTTTTTTTTTTTTTTTTTTTTTTTTACATAGTTTCAGTTTTATGAGACACTGAAAAACACAGAGCTTAGAAAATATGAACAAATTTACCTTTGCAGAGTTAATGTTTCTAAATTGTAAAAATCAAGCTCTGCACATAAAGACAATACCAAGTGGCCTAAACACAAATACTGTAGTTCTGGCATTAGATCATTAAAATATAGTACACTGTTCACCACAGAAGCCCCTTATTGAAAGAAAAACTGCAGAGTAACCCAAATTGTTAAATATTCAATAGAAAATTAGCCACAGGGGAAGTGGGACAAGTAGAGAAATTCATAGAGAAAATTATTTGAAATTCCTCAACACCCACAGAATATTAGTAATCAATAAACGATCTGTAAAAAGTTTACAGTGATGAGGATCCTGTCGTTCAGCTCACATAAGAATGTGAGAAGAGACAGAAACTAGACTTAAAAACTCTCTTGGGTTCAAATTCCAGAGCAAAATGAGAGGAAAGCTCTTGAAAAGGTACAATTGGTGCTGCAAAGGGAAAAGTTTTCCTCGAGTCGGTGAACAGTGGAATCTCCATGGAGACCGCTGGCAGGCTGACTGTGCAGTCGTGTGGATTGGAAGCACATCTCATCCTGCTGGCTTTCACTCAGTTAAACAAGCAACCAAATTAACTCCCAGTGTTCACTGCAGCTAAAGCCCATCTGAACATGAAGTGAACACTGCAGCTGCACACATCCGGCTAAACTCGTCAATCTGAAACCACGATTGGCACAAACATTGTGGGAAACGTGTTGTGGTCTTTGCAATAGTGGTCTAGACAGACAATGATGCAGAGTTCAGTTTATTGGCAGATGATTTTTTCATCCAAACAGACACAAACAGGAATGAACAGTCTTAAAGATGTTAAGTGTTTCCTGATAAGCTGATATTTAAACTTAATCTTTGATACAATTTATACAAGTCATTCCAGATATGCCACAAAGCAGTGATTTTTAATCTGTCCTGATTTCTCCATCGTCTGTGTGCCTGCAGTTCTAATTATACAGCTTCCCATGCAGAGGCATGTGCTCAGTTTACAGTACAGAACTGTGGTGTACATAATTGCAATTTTTTGAAAAATCTCATTTTAAAACTAGTCTTCATTTTATTCAGTTCTGTTTTTTTGTTTGTTTGTTTTTTGGGGTTTTTTTTTTTTGGGGGGGGGGGGGGGGGGTGTTGATATGAACAAATTCAAGATTTATTTATATCACTTATAACAACAACAATAATAACAATTATAATAATAATAACAACAATCATTATTTATATGATTTTCCTTTTGTACCTGTGTCCATGACATGAAAAGGTTCAAATCAGTTAACCTACAGATTTAACTGTCATATTTTTTGGAAAACTTTCCATCTTTCCTGGAAATGGAGTTTGTATAACGCTTAAAGTTTTTCCATTAAAAATAAGCCGACTGCTGATAAAGTGAAACTGCATAGTCCTACTTTGATCCTAAACTCTCCCACAGAAGTTGAATTCTTTTCATTTTCTGTGTTGTGTATGTGAGGAAGATAACTATACAGCCCAAGTAAATGATTAAACAGAAGTAGTGTGAACATTTCTAAATCACTAGGATCTAATGTCACTTGGTATTGGGCTCATTTAGGTTGAGAGCCTGTGTGGAAATTTATGCTGGATGTTAAAAAGAGACCGCTCGAGAGCTGCTATCCTACACATTTTGGTTGCGTCCCTTCTCCAACACACCTGAATCAAATGAATGGCTCATTAGGCCTCTGCAGAGCTGAGTGACATGTGCATGAGGGAATTGATTCAGGTTTGTTGGAGAGGGTACGTCCTAAAATACTGCAGGATAGTCGCTCTCGAGGACCAAACTTGGGCACTTTGTATTACAATGTATTGAAATAGTTTTTGCTACAAACATCCCCTTTGAATACAAACACATTTCAATGTCCTGCAACCAACAAAAAGCCCTCCAGGGTTTCACAACACAACTTCAAAAAATTTCCATGAAAAATAATGGAAAACATCTTAAAACTTTATTAAACTTCTCATATTAGTTGATTCTATGCAATACAGCAGTCCTCAGCGTGTTTTAGCAAATTAAAATGAGCTATACAGTAAATGCTACTTGTACTGTGTAACGCGTCCAGCTGCAAGCTAGTGGGCGGAGTAGAGAACGACCACTGCAAACTGAAACTTCAGCCATTTTTACAGATAGTTTGATCTGAGTGATCTAGTATATTTGCTGACACATTCTTACACCGTCTCCCCTAGATTTTATAAGCAAGTGTGTTTATATTTTGAGGTTTTTATTACACCGACCCATAAACTTCACGCTAAGTAAACGCACCGATGGTGGTAAACTAACAAAACACACCAGCTGAAACTGTTGCCATGGTAATGGTGTTGGCAGTAGAATCCACTTGACAGACAATTTCAAAAACTACTGCTGGTTTTTGTAAAAAACAAAAACATGTTCACGTGCTTTCTGAGAAAAAGCCTGTCATACATGTCATTACATTTAAAACCCAAACTTTTTTAAAAACCACACCTCTGAAATCTGATTGAAGCAAAAATGCAGATCGTCCTGTTACGTAAAGGTGGGAATGATCGTGCTCAGGTTTTTCGGGCAGTAAAAACTTCACCGTCTCATCTGTGTGGTTTCTAATGAGTCAGCAAAGTCTGATTGCGGCAAGACAGACGGGAGGGATGAAAAGTTGTGAAAGAGGGATTTGTTATGAAAGAGCACCTCTTTGTAAACCATCTTTGTCACGCTCATCTTGTTTGTCTTGCTCCTCATGGCTCGCTGGTTTGCTCCTCTTCCTCTCCCTCCAGGCTTAGTCTCAACACTTCAACAGTGAGATGCTTGTCAACCCCCTCCCCTCCTCCATTACCACGTTTATTAGGATTCTGGGTCCAAACCTTAACCTCATCGCTGCAGCAGCTCTTATAGCTCACACTGAAAGCCACTGAAGTGCTGCAAGTCAGACTGGCATAAATAATGAGATAATGTTCCCAGTTTAACAGCACACTGATTCAGTTGAAGGTTTTCCTAGAATCAAATGAGTAATAATTGAAGTGACTGCAAAGAAAGCCATTAAAAAAAAAAAGAGAGAAAAAAAGGAAGTGAGAAGAGCTTTGCATGATCCAGAGCACAAAACTAAAGAAAAAAAAATCTGGCTTCACAATCTTTTTTAGCCATTTACTGCACAAGTATACAGAGTCTACAGAGTATCGAGGGACAGGTAGCGTAAAGGTTTTCCAAAACTGCAATAAATGAAAGCTGCCTTTGGACTCTTTAGGTTTCGGTATGATTTTTTTTTTTTTTTTTTTTCCCAAAACTCAGCACCAACAGATGATGTGGAGTCTTGGTGAATTTGCATACGAAAGTTTATTGAAGCAGAACTTAACTGGGCGGCACCTCAACCCCAAAAGCAAAGCAACAGATTGCAGTGTCTTCATTGTAATGACACCAGTATGGGCCAAACTTTTAAAAAGGCGTCAACCATCTCCTGACCATGAAAAACAAAACAATGACATTATGAAGCCGCAGCAATCTGATGGTTAAAAATAGAAGTTCTCAAACAGCCCTGAGCATGCCCAGATGTGCAAACATATTGGTGCCTTTAATCAGGAATGTAGTCATTCTAGTTGAGAGTATGTTTCCATGTTTACTACTTTTTTCATCTTTGAACTTTTTTAATTAGACATGTTCAATTAGAGTAAACATCTATATTTACAACCTTCACAAAAAGAAAACTACAATTTAACAAAAATACTTAAGAGAAAACTGTCAGGCTGAAAACAGCCGCATAATTGTCCAGACATAATGAATAGTCACCTTCTCATTTGTCACCACCAGCCATTCAGTAACCACAGCAAGCTTATTACTCAAATAATAATTAAAAAATAATAAAGCTTTTTGGGAAGCAATAATTAGGAAGCTGAAGACTTTGAATTATGAATATGATTACTTATAAAAGGGTGGGACTGAATAAGTTTTGTACTTCTTCCCACTTTTTTCGTACATTAAATCAGACAAACGTATATCATTTATCGCTGGTTCGTTTACTTATTATCCATTTTGAAATTATTCATATATATTTATTTATTACTACTGTACTTTTTGTGCACTTACTATATTATTCTGTCTTTGGTTATGCTTGTTGCTTGGTCATGTACGAAATGAAAAATCAAATCAAATCAGTAGCTGGCTTTGGGACAGACACAGCCTCGGGCAACAAGAAGCTACTGCCAGGTGCTCAACAGTCTTTGCTTTTTAGGCCTTTTAAGTGCACCAGTGTAGCACCCTATGAAGCATTACAGTACATGTATAATAAGTAGTACTGGATTGAAGAACATCATATGAACATGCAAGCAGGGACTAAGCAGTTTTGCCTTCCGATAGTGAAACAAGGGAGAGCTGCTCTCAGTAGAAAACCTGTACTCTTGATTAAAGCCACTAATATAGTGCAATAAAAATTTTGATTGCAAACCATGTTGAAGTAATAATTTAAAAAGGGAAGCTTAAGGGTTTATTTATACCTACATAGAATAGAAATTGTCCCAAAAATACTTAATAAAAAAGGCAAGTTAAAGAGGATTCTCATCACGTTTTTGCTGTAAGTAAATTGTTCCACTGCTGACTTGGAAAAATGTGACCACCACAAGTGTGACGCTCCATCACATGATTAAATGCTGGTGTATGAAGAGGAAACATAATATTTAAAATCAGTGTGTCAGTGTGCTGAGCTCTACTTTAAAGATGTATTACCATCTGTGTTCCGATAAGATGATTCTTTTGTGGTCTCCTGCATTTTACTTTTTCTGCTGCATTCTTTCACAAACATGGAGTGAGTCAGTGAGGGTGGTTCACACTCCCCGTCTTAATGTAATTCCTTATCTGTCGAATGCATGCATGTACAGTTTTTTCATGACTAGTAACTCCATTCATTTGTAAAACAAGATTCTTGTTGTGTTGCTTTTTCAGTTTCTCATCCACACACAAACATGCTCGCATACAGCTTCCCTATGTGACCGGGTGGAGTTTCCTCAGGAGTGAGCACTTGAATGCTCTGACCTCCACCACCACCATCCACAGAACAGTCACCTTCACATCAATGGATGGGTGGGGTGGTTATGAGTGGAAAAATACACACAAGTTTGTGTGTGGAGGAGCGGTTATTAATATCAGCCCATGACGTCAGGCCACTTCTCCTGCGCTTAAATCCAGAATGTGAGATTACATGAAGAGTTACTGTAAACATTTTTACCTGCTGTAAACTTACCAAGAACATGAGGATAACTTCCTTCCATTTGATTTTAATGTTTTCAAAATACTAGAACCAAAATCCTAAAAAGCTGGAAAAACCTAGCACAGAAGTGAAGAGTGAAAAAGAGTGATGATTCAGTCATTTATTGCTTGTTTGAGTGTTTCTTCCTGTGTTTCTCAGAGGACTGACGACACAGTGTTTCTTCGAGATCTTTTACAACTTCCTTCCAATCTACTGCTGACCAAAGAGCCGTAACAAAGCAATGATGAGGTAACTAAACATTTTTAGAAAATCACAAAAACCAGGGGTTGCAAAAAAGTTTAAAGAGTAAGTTTAATTTAATTGTCACACAACAAGACACACACAGATGCTTCTGGAGCGGCCATCACACAAGTGCTAACACTATCACAAACATGAAAACCAGGAAAAAACAAAACAACAAGCAATCTGACTCTCTGCAGAAACATCAGTTCGTCTGATTAGTGATTAACTCATTTCTATGATCAAACAGGGAGTTTTATTAATGAGGTTCAAAGATAATCTGGAAAAACAGATCCACACAAGCTGGATGTAGCTCCCACGAATATCTATTTAACAAGCAGAGCAGAGTGACGTCTGAAGAAGGGCATATGCCCGAAACGTCACAGATTATCTGAGTTTTCTTGTGGTCCAGCACCTGGTTTGGGATCTTTTTGGGATGTGCGTGATCTTTCTATTTTTTCAAAGATAACATCAAATTTTTGAACCTCATTCCGGACACGAGGTCAAGTCTTCATCAGTCTGACAATCATCCCGACACTCAGAGAATGTGTGATGATGTAAAGCTCGGATGTCAAACTCCGGTCCTTGAGGACCTGGAGGTTTTCCTGCACCATCACACCTGATGTAACTTACGTGGCTCCAACAGCTTGCTGTCAAGTTCTGCACAATGACCTCTTATTTTTAACTGACTGTGTTGAAGCAGAGGAACATCTAAAATCTGCAGGGTTTGGTTTTTTTTTTTTTACACTTCATTTTAAAAAACACTTTTTTCCTATATATAAATACTGAAAAAATTAGGGTAAAGTAAATCTTTATAATGAAAGCTAAAAGCGTAAACCCCTGAAACTATTGTAATGTTGCATTTACAGTTTAAAAGCAGAGTCCGAAGTTTCCCCCCCTGAAAATAAACGTTTGACTTTGTGCAAGAGAAATCCGTCTCAAAGCGCATTTGGGCCTCTACGTGCAGTGGTGCGTTTTTAATGCAACGCCCTCTCCTCCTGCCTGTAATTTGGTCTTTAGCTTTATTATGGACTGGTCGAGACGTTTCTGGGTGGAGATTTCTGTTTATATCACCAGCCAATGACAGAGCTAAGGGCATGATGCTGTATGGGAGCTGATTGGAGCAGAAGCCAGTCACTCAAACGCTGGAAGGACAAAAAAGAAAGAAAGAAAAACGGCAGATGCACCAAAGGTAAGAGCTTTAGATAGTGCACATTGGAAAACCAGGGTTAATATTGGTTTGGCTTTTACCCGCTTCTGAGCTCTGAAAGAGTCGTTGAAGCTGAGGGGGGGGGGGGGGGGGGGGATTTCGGACTCTACCTTTAAGAATTTAAGTGTCATTTAAATTCATTGTAAAACCGAGGTTTTTAGGTCTCAAGAGGTGAAGAATTTTATAGTTTACTTTACCTCAGGGTTTCCCAACCCTGGTCCTCAGGGACCCCAGCCCTGCTGGTTTTCCAGATATTCCTACTTCAACACACCTGACTCAGATGAAAGGCTCGTTAGCAGCTTGCAAAGAACTTGATGAGCAGTTGAGTTGATCAGAATCAGGTGTGGTGGAGTTGGAAACCTGGAATACATGCAGGGCTGGGGTCCCTGAGGACCAGGGTTGGGAAACCCTGCTTTACCTGCACAGCTAGTTGGTATTAGCAGAAAGAGCACAAATTGGCAATCCATTTAAGAATAATACATAACAACTATTAAAAGATTTGGCTGGATGTTTATTTATTTAGATAAATCTGCTGTCTAGTTCGGCAAGTCCGGAATCTGCTTGCTTTTTTTTTTTGCAGGGGTGCCCAAGTCCAGTCCTCGAGAGCTACTATCCTGCACATTTTGGTTGCATCCCTTCTCCAACACACCTGAATCAAATGAATGGCTCGTTAACAGGCCTCTACAGAGCTGACATGTGCATGAGGAGATAAGCCATTTGATTCAGGTGTGTTTGAGAGGGTATGCTCTAAAAATTGCAGGTTAGTGGCTCTCGAGGTCCAGACCTGGGCACTCCTGGTTTACTGTGATAGTCTGGGTAATCCCATGTGGGATGGGTCCTTGTGTCACAGACATGAAAATAAACTATTTCATTCATTCATCACTTCATTCATACTTGTTATATTAACAAATATGTCCTTTTTGAATGGCTCTCAGGACCAAGGATGGACAGCTGCATCATCTGCTGGTCTAATATGTGGCACACTGTAAAATGATCACATAATGAGCTTTATGCACAACTATTTCCTGAACTTTAAACAGCACCTTTGTTTCGATCCTGTCTTTCATTGCTGGACAAACTGATTAAACTGACCTCAGTAACTGGCCAGACACACCTGGATTAATCAGTTTGTTCAGTAATGAAAGACGGGAAACAAAGGTGCTGGTTGAAGTTCAGGAAGTACTGGAGTTGTGCATATAGTCCATTGGACCATAAATGTGAGAAAACAATAGTAAAGAAATTAATTTTAATTATTAAAAATAAACATCATGTGGTAGAATATCATGACACTGAGCATTAATATAAAATAAAGTTAACTGAATACTACCCGAGATTAAACAACACATGAAAGGCCAGCTCTAAAGACGGTGTTTGGTTTGTCTCTTCTGGGTTACTGTAGTAATACTGTGGTACAACATTGTGGCAGTGGTTTTGAATAAAAATAATTAAACAAGCAGACACTCACAACCCTACATTATTATGGGCAACAGAAACTGTTCCCATAAAAAGACAGACAACCACTCAGCACTTCTATCCCATCGTTACATCACACAGCACAAAGTTCACGCAGTCAGGAGGCTTGTGGGAGCGTTATACAGGCTATGACATCGTAAAGAAGAAAAGGCCTTTTCATTTTTTAGCATGCTAAGCTAAACCATCACCAACACTCCATTTATGATCACATTGTGACATCATCGCAGAGGGACAGAAAGCTGAATGAGCAGACTGACTGCTCAGTAAGTCGTCTGCATTCATGTCAGAGCTCGACACAGTGCAGTGATTGATAGTCAGCACAAAAAACTGATATTACGTTACTACAACCTCTACAGTCTGATAAAATAGTTTTCCACACGTCAAGTGACTAAACTCAGGTTCCCCACATCATTAAACATCTTTTTAAAAGTAATATTTAAGCAGGATTAATATGAAAGACAAAACAGATGATTAGAAGCAGACAGTCTCCAATATATCTGTTTAGTTTTAATTCATTAAGACCTGATGCAATATCAGGGGGCACATCATCTTGAAGTGGTCCAAATGATTCCCTGGCTTCTTGATCTGCCTCAGTTTTCCATCTACACATAGTTTAATTGCATAAAAATACTGCTGGACCTTGGCCTCTCCCCATCCATCTGCTCCTGGATTAAACAGTTCCTCACAGACCGTCCCTAGCGGGCAAAAGCCGGTCCTTAGATCTCCTCGATCACCCTCAGCACCAGCTCTCCCCTCACTGCTCTCCTGCTCTCATCAGGCTCATTTGTGGAGGGGATGAGGCAGCGTACAGGGATGAACTTGAGAGGTTATCGAGGTAGTGCACAGAAAAAAATCTGACCTTCAACACTGCCGAAACAAAAGAGATGATTCTGGACTTCAGGAAGAAGCGTGACGCCCCATCCCTCCCTCTCTGCATCAACGGTGTGGAAAAGAGTGCAGATCTTCATATTCCTTAGTGTCCACATTAAGGAGGATCTCTCTTGGTCACACAACACTTCCGTTATTATGAAAAGAGCGCAACAACGTCTCTTCTCTCTTCAGTTGCTCAAGAAAAACAGTGTGGAGAGGAAGCTGCAGGTGGGACTTTACAGGGCAACAATCGAGAGAATCCTTTCTTACTACATCACAGAGTGGTGCGCAGGGTGCACACAAAAAGGATCAAGACTCAAAGTCGGCAGAAAAGATCACCGGCTGTCCCCTGCTCTCCCTGGATAACCTTGCTACATCACGCTACCTCAGCATAGCCTCAAACATCATTAAGGACCCCTCCCACCCTGGTCATCACCACTTTGAACTGGCAGACGTTACAGAGCTGCCAGAGTACAGACATTCAGGTTCCACCCATCTGCCATCAGTTTACTCAACCACACTAATAATTCCTGGTTCTCTCACACCTTCTCACTGTAGTAACTCACTCTGCAGATATTAATGCACAAAGTTGCTTTTATGGAGATTTTAGTACAGAATCTGTTCTTCTATTTATCTTACTCATTTCTGTACGCAGATGATGTGTATGCATGTGTACATGCATATGTATGTGTGCATATATGTATATTTATCAATTTTAATACTGGTTGTTTTTTTTTTTGCGTGTTCATGTCTATGGAGTGCCCAGAAAATTCATTGCTTGTGCAATGACAATAAAGGCTTTCTATTCCATTCACAATGAGTTGTGGTCTCCATAGCATATGCAGGACATTTTCTCAGATCCAAAAACCAGAAACAATATTATGTTTAGACTTCCTGTATGTAGCCTTAAACACAAACGCAAGAGTAAAGCACTGTTTAAGCATCTATGAGCAAATACTGTAGTAACAACCAAAAGTCAGTCAGTTAATTTCAGGAATACTTCCATTGTTTCTCTGTTTTGGGTTTAAAGGAGGTGATGAATAAAAATAAACTATAACTCTATGCACAGCAATGTAAGTCACACTTAACCCCTAGCAACTGCACTGACTGCCATAGTTTATCTTTTTTTTTCCTGCCGTCAACCTGGATCATTTCTGTTCCTGATTATTCATCATGTGCCATGCAAAGATATGAAAAGACAGACTGGTGACTCAAAGTCAAATCACTGAATCGTTGTTTCCTCTATAACGGAGGAAACCACTGTTTTCCAGTTTTCTGGCATTAATGTGCGGTTGGATGTAATCCAAACAATAAAATCACTTGCAGCTAATATATTTGTTAATTGTTGGGTTTTTATGGGGAAAACAGACCAAGAAAAGAAGACATGATGACTCCCCCAGAGGCCAAACATACAATATAAGCATTATTTATTGTGTTTGGCTGTGTAACTGACTGACCTTATCCAAGATGAACTTGTTGAGGTATGGCATGTATCCCTGGTTGGAGACAGGACCCTCATCGTCATCTTTAAAGTGCTCTTCCAACGCCACTGGGTCATGTGGGATCATCAACACTGTACATAGGTTGTGAGACAGCACCTGGAATCAGGGTAATAAATAAAAAAAGAGAAATCAGCAATCATTTAATGGCTAACATACTAATTTCCATGTAATTGTGTCTTGTTGTCTGGGATCCAAGTGACTGCATTGTATTTGTGTCAATCAATATCAAGAGGGTATTATGCTACCAACGTTGCCGGATCTTAGCTTTTTATACAGAGTATACATCAGATGATGTGCTGATTTAAAAGCATGCTCGCTACTTTTATGCATCATTTGGACAACAAGATTGTCATCTATGCTCAGGTTTACTGTGTGATGCAAGAGCATAAAATTACTAAGTAAATTAATAAAAGCCTTTATAAAGTGCTTTAAAATTGAAGTACAAACATAGGTCTTCAGGAAGCAGTCTTTGTTCCTTCTGTTATCTAGGAAAGGTTTGCTTCCCTTTCCTTGTGGCCTTTCAATCGGAAACTCAAACCAAAAGCAGCAAAATGCGTCCCTTTACAAGAATGGTACACATAAAACTCCAACTCTTGAGCATGGATATTTTTAACTACAAGTCAAAAGTTATAACATGCCTACTGCTGGTTCAGCAAATCTTGGGCTTAACTTCTGGTCCATTCCCCTTTTGAGGTATGTTACGTTTGGACAATGCAGTATCAAAGTTATATCTTGGGATGGTTGAAAATGGTGCTGGAAACACCCACCTTTTCATTAATAATGATGGTTTTAATCACTACTTTAGATCAAATAAGCCAACCACAAGCTTGGCGCCATGAACTACAATTATGCTGCAGTTTTTCTCATAGTTACTTCCTACAACAATTAAAAGGAACTATTAAAACGTTTCCAAAGAGAAACCTATGGACAAAAGCAAAGAAGAAAATGTGGCCCAACCAAAGCAACCAGAATAAAAGACAGCTTCACATCTTTCATCAGACATGTCTTGGTGCTGTTTCACATCCTATTTTTAGTGTAGAAACTGGTTTAATCTTCAGTACAAGTAACAACAATCCTTTTCTCTTTGGTTCTCTGGCAGCTGAACTTAAACTTGGCCTTTGTGTTGGTTTTGATTTAAACTGCTGAACAATACTTGGCATGCACGCAGAGTTGTAGCTGGACTCTTGGGTGAGAAGCTCTGTAAGTGGGTGAAAACTATAAACAACATTTTCTTTGTTTTAATTGAATTATTTTTCTTAATGAATAAATCTATTTAACTTAAATAAGCTTGTGGTTGCTATTAATGAATGATTTTAGCATGTCTGTTAAGGTTCCATTATTTTCAGCAGTGGTTTGCTCTAAAATTTTAATGGTTTTCAGCTTAAACAAGGTTTCTTCTAATTATTCCGATTATTAACAGGTGCGTCGAGCTGGCTTCAAACAGAGACGCCTAGCGTTTCTACAAGAAGACGACGACGTGAACAGCATTGGGATATGCCAAAAAGTTGTACTAAAATTCGTCAAAAAAGCCAATAAATAAATAAAAAGTTTATTGGCCTACCTTCAACTGAGATTTGGAGACTTTGCCGCTCTTGTCCACATCCAGAGCTGTAAACGCGTGCCATATAGACTTTAAAAGTTCATCCCGTTGGGCCATAATGCTGAAATGTAAGTCGCCCTCGTGTTATTTTCTCTCTGTTATAACAGCAATTCTGACTCTGACTCTGCCTCTGCTTGTCGCTGTCTGTGCTGGATACAATAAGGGAAAAGTCACGTGACATGCCGTCAGCCGACTGCTGTTGCGTGTTTGGCATCTTGATGCGGAGTGAAGAGCTGCAGCACCGCTCAGCGAGAATTATTGTCCATTTTAGAAGCTCAAATTAAAGGGAAAAAATGCATCACGAAAGCCTGACTTGTAAACACTTTGCTTTGAAACCCAAAGTTAAATAAATTAATTTAATTAAATGCTGCAATGTCGAATGTCACGTGGTCTAATTTCTAATGCACCTGTTGTGAAAGGTTTTGGAGGTTATAACTGAGCAAAGAAGAGCAAGACGCTCTCTAAACAGGTCTGGATCAAACTGTAAACGCTATACATACATACATACATATATATATATATATATATATATATGACACCAGTTCAAACCTGCTAAGAAAGTATTGACCATCAAAACCAGGGGTAATACATGGCTCCACAGCAATGATAGTCCCCACTTAATACTTACCTATACTTTATTAGACAGATGCACTTGTTTACTTGCTTGTTAATGCAAATAACAAACCAGACAATCCCATTGCAGCAACTCAATGCATTTAGAAATGTAGACATGGTCAAGACAGTTGACCAACTCAACATTAAGGAAGAAATGGGGCTTTGAACATGTTGTGGTTATTAGTCTGTCATAAACTGCTGATCTACAGGGATTTTTGCACACAACCATATGTAGGGTTTACAGAGTGGCCTACAAATATAATTTAACAATTTCAGTGGAGAAAGGGTAGACTAGTTCAAGATGATTTGAAAAAGACAACAGGAAGTTAATCACAACTACCAACCAATATGTACTATTTATCAACCCGTAACACATCCAACCTTCAAGCAGATGGGCTACAGTAGGGGTGCCCAAGTCCAGTCCTCCGGAGCTACTATCCTGCAATATTAACCGTCTCCAAAACACCTGAATCATATGGCTAAATCCCTCATGCACACGTCATTCAGCTCTGCGGAGACCTGGTAATGAGCCATTCATTTGATTCATGTGTGTTGGAGAAGGGTTGCAGTCAAACTGGGCAGAATAGTTCTGTAGCTGTCAAGGACTGGACTTCGGCACCCCTGGGCTACAGCAACAGGAGACCACACCAGGCATTACTCTAAAACTGAAGCTAGAATTTCCAAAGATTCACCAAAACTGGACAATAAAAGATAGAAAATATTGCCTGGTCTGATCAGTCTCCATTTCAGCTGCAGCGTTGATGGTAAGGTCAGAATTAGTTGTAAACAACATGGAAGCATAAAGCCATCCTGCCTTGGATCAACAGTTCAGGCTCCTGCTGTTGGTGTAATGTGGGAAATATATTATTGGGGCAATTTGAAGCCCTTAGGACCAACATGCCACAGTCTACCCGAGTATTGCTGCCGATCATGTCCATCTTTTTATGACCACAATGCACCATCTTCTGTTTCCAGCAGGATAATGCACCATTTCACAAAGCTCAGATCATCTCCAACTGCTTTCTGGGAAATGGCGAGTTCACTGAACTCTAATGGGCACAAAGCATGATGGTGGCAGTTTCATCATATGGAAATGCTCTTTATCAACATTTGAGAGACTGAACAGAACACAGGAAAAAATGGATGACAAAATTCAAGTGAATGTCAAATTCTTGGGGAAAACATGGTTCAATCTCCCAGAAAACTGAGATTTGATTAATTAATTTTTTCAGAATGACGAACATACTGCTAGAACAGCAGTTGGCAAAAGTCTGATGATCTAATAATTTGCATATCATGTCAGAGGTAGATGTAGACACTTTTAAATCCAGGTTAAAACACCTTTCACATGCACCTTTGCATGAAATCTGCTGGAAAACAGTCCTGTATGAAGGATTTTACATACTGTAGCAGTCTGAGTTGGATGACACATCCAGCATTGCAGTATTGAAGACCTGATATGGTTGATTGGCATCTAGTTCATATAATGAGGAAAAACACCCCAACTAACATTACAGATCGTTGCTAGGCACTTGATACAGCAGTTTAAACAGTCCTATTTCTTATGCAGAATGATGGACACATTTTAGAACGGACAAATGAGAATTTATTTAAAGAACATATGTACAAGAAAGCTTTGTCTGTAAGGAGATTACAAGAACAAATGAATGAGGAAAATCTAAACAGTAATAAGATGAACTTCATGACAATGGCAGGAAAACAGGACAAGTATCTAAAGAACAGGACGATGATTGTTCTAATGCTACAGGCAGGGTTTGGCAGCACTGATCAACAGGGAAGAATCAACAGCTGGATCAATTCTAGCATCATGTATAAAGAGTTGGCTCACTGGTTTGATACTCACTGGATGATATTTTTCCCTACATCATATGGCATGATCCATTTTCCATACAACCAGAAAAATAGGACAGTATTAAACGGAAAGAATGGACTTCTGCTGCTTGAAAATAAGAGCCAATGACCTCCAGAATGACCCAATCTCAACTGACCAAGCCCTGATTCACACAAAAACATCAATAGCAGCAAGTTTCTTCTTTTTCATTCCTCTTAAAATTATGTGGCAAGTTCCACATGTTGCCTCCAAAGTGCTCCATTACAAACAGAGACATCGTCAGTTCTCAGACCCTCTGGTACCCAGCATCAGGCATATGACAGGCAGTAAGGTGCGCATGGCTATGGTGAGTACATTCACACTATAGAAGGCTTCACTGCAGCTCTGACCTGCTGCCAGCGGCTTCAGCTTCGTCAAGGGGAAGTGCAAGGACAGAATCTGGAAGAGCCTGGCATTTATGGAAACTTACGGAATGACTTTGTGTAGAAGGTAAAGCAACTACCTTAGAGAAATGAGTTTTCCAAAGGAAAAAGCCCATCGATAAAAGGACTGAACTAGGCAACAAGTCTACGGAGAGAACTTCCAGTTCAGTGTAGTAACAGTCTACGGCTCTGGCTAGGCAGAAGATCCCCCAAACCAGCCTGACAGGGTTTCCAAAAGAAAAACAGACCATTCCATCTGAGCTGGTCTGCTTTAAAAAGGTCCGTGAGCCTTTCTGCTCAACTTCCTGTCAGAGTAAAGTCTCAGTAGATTGTAAGGCTGACAGATCGATTCATCTTCTTTCCAATGAGCCTGGAGGTTCGAGGGTTTGACTGGACTGTGGAGCGGGTCAGGATCCTGTCAGTGGACAAAACCTTTTCCTCTGCTGCTGCTCGGGCCAGCTGGGCTTTCTTCAGCTCTCTGAGGAAGATGAAGCAGGAGAAAAATTCATTATGAAGAATATCTGAATAGTTCAACACTGGTGCAGAAACACAAGCTCTCAAACTTCAGCACAGACCTTTTCTGTTTCTACTCCGATTAAAAGTTGGGGGTGGTCTGAAACGGTAGCCTCAAGAACCACAATTGCAGGCACCCCCTATTAATCTCAGTGGATCTAATCATCTAATCCAGTGTTTCTCAGGTCTTCAGGACCCCCTGCCCTGCATGTCTTAGAGGTAACCCTACTTTCACACACCTGAATCAAATGAATGGCTCGTTAACAGGCTTTCAAACTTGATTCAGAAGTTCATTTGTCTGAATCAGATGTGTGAAAGTAGGGTTACCTTTAAGTGCAAGTCAGTGGGTCCTAAGGACCGGAAGTGAGAAACTCTGATCTAACCCAAGCTGACTGAGCACCTAACTTCAATGTCTACTTACTTTTGGAGCAAGGCATTTTTGAACTTCTCTGCATTGAGCTCCACTCTGAGTTGGTCTGCGCTCATTCTGGCAGCAGTTAGAAGCACCGGATGTTTGATGAGGTCGGAGGCTGATGGTCGTTTAGTTGGGTCTGGGTGGATCATCAACTGGAAAAAAAAAAAAACGGAAAATGAGAAAAAATTAAATCAGGTAAAAAGAAAAGCCTCTGATCAAGATGGAAAAAGTAAGAAAAAAATGTCCAAAGCATAAGTAGATGGCCTGGGAAAGTATTTGTATCCTTTTAAAGGGAGTCAAAAAAGTTATCTGAAAATAATCACATGAAAGCAGACAGGTTCTGACGGGAAGCACATCAAGGTCATGACAGCAACTCCCAACCTCAAAAACTTTAAAATAAAAGATAAGAGCTGCTGACTGTTACCTTGAGCAGGCTGAGGAACTCTGGAGAAAGCACTTGTGGGATGGCAGGAAGTTTACCCCGTCTGATTTCATGCCACTTTTCTCCGTTGGTGGGTAAAGGTTCGGCCCCTGAGGCACTGACAACAGTCAGAGCCAAGGCAAAGATGTCTGCCTTGGTCAAGTTACTGTAGTCCTAAAAGAGTGACCAGATTAAGGGCCGTGTTTACAAATCTTCTCACTCTGACGTGTGAACAGTTTTTGTTTTTAAGGAGGATTACAAACCTCTTGTAGAACTTCATTAGCCAAATATCTGCTGTCACCTTCCTCGACCTGTGGATTGTTTACTGTAGTCACATGACCAAGATCACCTGAAAGAGGACAAAAATAAAATAAAATAAAGATGTTTAAGTCAGAATTTCATCTTGCAGAAAATTACAATTAAATAATGGTAACAAGACACTGAAGCTCAAATGTGGGATCTGATTACCGATTTTGTACACAACACTCGTCGTTAGCCCGTCATCCTCGTCACATTCATCACAGCTCGCTACAGACTTCCGTGAAATAAAGATATTGCCTGGAAAATAAATTAAGTCATGAAAAAGAAACATTAAAAAACAAACCATCACAGAAGCCTGAGTTTGGCCTCTGCTGTTCTTGTGCCTTGACAATAACTTCAACTACAAGTCACTTCTATCATCAACTACTCACTGGGTTTAATGTCCATGTGCACCAGAGAAGTTGAGTGGATATACTTGAGTCCTCGTGCGACTTGCAGCAGCAGATCTTTTAGCTCCAGCTCAGACAAGTAGCTGAGCCGTCGGTAGTTTTCTGTGATGACATCTGACAGCGTGCCACCATTGCAGTACTCGTTCTGGATCAGCATGTGGTCGTCTTCGGCCCAGGCCGAGTAATACCGCACCACGTGGGGATGCTGGCCCAGCACGGCGTGGGCGTACACCTCCCGTAAGGCATTTTGTCTGTAAAGAAAAGGGACACACTGTTTTAATTAAGGACATCTGAGGTACATTATTAAAAAGAGGGGGAGGGGTGTCAGATACTTCAAGTCTTTATGGTAAATAACTTATTTACAGAATAAAAAAACATTTATGCTACCTTTTCTATGACTATTTACCAACTGTGGATACCCAACTTTAAAAAGAAATCAGATCTTTTCTGTGCAACCATGGACTTACTCATCCACTGATCCTGCCAGAGGTTTCTTTGATCTTTTAATGGCATAAATGCAGCCGTCAAGTCTTTTCACACACTTGAACACTGCACCAAACTCGCCGCAGCCAATTTTCTCCAGCTCGAGAAACTCAGAGGTGTAGCGGGACATCATGTTGCTCTCCATCATGGTGATCCTCTGAGGACAGACAGTTACAAGGTGGACATTAACATCCCTTTACAAGTAACAAACTTGTTTTTCAGTGACTACACTAGTGCCATTTAACATAACACAGAAACCAACCAGTTTTCTTAGCAATTAGCTTTCAGGCAATTTGCATACGAATTGGGACATTGCATAAACATGGCTTCTCAGCTTTGAATGTAAAAACAACAGCTAGTGTTGCAACACATCAGTACTTTTATTATGTTCTTACACTAAATCTCCTTTACAGCAGTCAGTTTCTAAAAGCACATACTGCTGAAAAATAATCTTTTTCTTAATACAGTTCAAAGATAAAACACATTCATTAACTTTTTCACCAATAAACATGTTTATACATGTAATAAATTCAAATCAGACAAGTGTTTAGTTTTACCTTAGAGGGCGGGAGGACCTCATCCTCTCCTTCACCATCACTTGCCTCCATGTCTTCTCCACAAGAGCTGAAACACAACAAGTTTTGTTGGTGAGTATTCTGAACAGCAGGGGGCAGCACCGAGAACGTCACAAGCACATGGCAGAGTTCACTTGCAACCATGTGGTCTTGGTTGCCAGCCAAACCCCCTGGCCTTAGTCAACGACTTTAACGAATCTGGTCGTTCTAACTGTAGCTTTGGTCGTGTTAAAGATAGTAGATATAGCTGTTCTACGCTGCCCTGTAATGAGTGATTACCACCCCCTTTTTGCTCTGCTTTTAATAACAACTCAGTGAACAATATGGACTCCAGCTGCTAAACTCTCACAGAAACTTGGAGTGGCTGAACATTCTGATGAGGTACAAGCTGTGATGTGACATTTCAAGACCGAGAAAAGGCAAACTATAAGTCTTGCAGGCAGAAAAAAAAAGGTGAGAAACGTACTCATTCCAGTGTGCTCGCTTCCTATTGTTTCTCTGTTGAGTGGCAGACTGAATGAGGAGGGAGTCGGGGGTAAAGGGGTTAAAGTTGACCAGCGGGATCTGTGGTCTCCTGCCACTGTCTGCAATTGACTTTCCTGGAGACTCCACATTCTTGAACAAAGCAACCCTCCTGCTGGAAGATCCTGGACCAGAACCTCTGGCTCTGGACAGCAAACTCTGTAAAATGACAATTTCACAACTCTGTAAATGTAATGAGCCAAAAATTTGAAAGAACAAATAACTTAAGAATTTTTTTTTACAAGAGAGAGAAATCTACTGGAGAAGTAGCAACTATAAAAAAAAAAATAATAATAATTACTTTTAGTTTTAAAATTGCATCTTTTTATTTTAAAAATCAAAACTATGTGCATGTTTGCTGTCTTATGCATGAATCACTGATACAGTGAAACATGCCTAGACATAAAACTGCCTGTACTTTAATGATCTGGCTGTCCAGTACAGTGAAAGCATTATGCAACAGGTACAGTTGTACATAAAGTGGGTCACTGGGTCGTTAACCGACACTGTAAAAATATCAAAAGCAATTCAAAAACGTGGACAGACAGCGAGACCTACTTCTAACCCATTTAATCACTTGGAAAAATGCAAATCAATGGTCAAAGTATTTAAAACTGCAAGCCTGATCAAGTGCTTTAAAGCCTTTGTTATAGAAAAAAAAATTTAAGTGTTTCTGCAGGAGCACCTATGCAGACTGTAGTTTCAAGTATTCCTCCAGTGAATCCTGCCATTAATCTGAAAAGAACAAATTTAAATGCCTTAATTTTATTATTAATAAAAATTCTAACCTTTGGTGTGTGTGGGGTGTCAAAAAGTCGGAGTTTTCTGAAGGTTTTGTGAGGAGGTGTGTCAGGGCAGTCTGGGATCGGAGAGCTGGATCCTTCTCCGTCGTCCTGGATGTAGCTCTGCTCCGGCGAGCCTCCGTACAAGCGAGAGCCTTTCCTTGGTGACGGCGAACAATTGGCAAAAATAACGCTGCTCGGTGACCGCAGATGAGACGGTGAACCAAAGCTTTCCTCATCCCACAGTTCCACATCGTCGTCACCGCCAGACTGAGTCAGGGGACTGCTGCTCCCTTCCAGGCGTTTGTCGGCGTTGTCCCTTCGCACGGGCATAGGGGAATCCATTTCTGTGAAGCCAGACTCTCCCCCGGTGCTGTTATTAACATCCTCAATGGGCTCATCCTCTCCATCGCTGGATGTGAATTGTAGTTTCTGGCGAATTGGCCGACTCTTTGGAGACAGGGATCCGTGTCGATGGCGACTGTAACTCGACATTTTCAGGATTTAAACCCCGGGTTTGTCGACAAGAGAATCACGCGGTTGGACCCCCAAAGCAGGGGTAGTAGTGGTAATTTTCTTCTTTAAAATAAGTCACGTCCTATTTACGTTTAAGAAAAGGCATTCATTAAAAAGTTGACGAAAACTTCTCTTCACGGCTTAAAATCACCTAAAACCCGATTGCTAATTTCAACACGCCCATAAACGCTGAGAAATGACCACGGACTAGCTTGTACTCACAGCAGAAAACAGTCTCGAGTTATAAATAAGCTGAAATAAAATACGAAAAGAACTCCGTCGAGTTGAACATCAGTCTTCGTCACCGTCGTCTTGATGGTTCGATGACTAAGAATCACGTCTTTCCACAATAAAACCTTGGCAATGTTTACAAAAAGTTCGAATGACTCAAGAACTGAGTTTCTTCCCATCACGCGCGTGGCATAGTACTTCCCGCGACCGTTGATCACGTGTAACGGCGCAGCCAATCAGAGGTCCCTTCGAAATTTTGAAAGATGGGCGTTCCAGGAGGAATTACGTCATGCACGGCAGCGCAACAATCTGGCGCGAACGCGTGCCTTTCACAACTCTAGGGACTGGAGTTAGACAATTACATTATCAACGAGACAATGCGTCTATTATTTAGACGGCACTATCAAAGAGGCCGCGATAAAACAAGATCAAAGGGAAAAGCTCGCGCTGTTCACTTTATACGAGCTAAACCAATTTATATACATGGTAATAAAAAATTGTGGAATAATAATAAAAAAAAGCTCCACCATTACACCAAAGCATGCTTTCAGGTTCAATAAAATACTTATCCAGCTTTAAGTCCTTAATATTTTTTTCTTTTAAATAGTTGTTTATTTTCAGCCTTCTCACACGTAATTACCGTGGATATTGTATGCTAAGGTGTCAGTACTCCTGACACCTCAATAAACTCATGAAACAAGTGAAAGTTGTACAATTAGGCTGGCGGAAGCAGACTGTGGCGAGGGAAAAAACAAAATGAATCATCTACTTGTTTCACAAACTAAAACAGTTTCACATTAGGTGTTAGTGTTGTACCAAGGAAATATTTGGGTGCTTATCTGTTGTCTCTGTGCTCAATATTTGTCTTCATTCTTTTTTCTTTTTGCATGACAAATTCCTGATTATATTAGCCTATTGTCATAAATGAATATGCATAAACTAACTTTCATTATGAAACTTCTCACTTAAAACCCCTTCATATTTACCACTAGGCATTGGTAAAGATTGGACAAAAATACAGATATTTAGAGTGAAAATTAATCACACAATCGTTTTTTCTTTAATTAGAAACAGCATTTACTGTACACTGCACTGTGCATTGTGCACCATAAACATTACAACGCATTTTTTTTCCCCTCATCCATTTTTCAGGTGAAGGACAAAATAGCATAGCAGAACTCCAGTTATCAAAATTCTATGTACACATAAAAGCTAAGTTCAGTTGTGGAAAAAAAAAGCAGGAAGACACATGATTACTCCCATTAAGTTCATTTGAAATGGTCACGATCTCAAATGTCCACCATCATCCAGTCTGTCAATCATCCAGGCCTGGAGACTCTCCTTGTTGTATTCTTGATGCTATTCTAATGGCTTCCTCCAGCGAGGGCTGATCACTTAGCTACAGAGAGGAGAGAAAAAGTGAAAAATGTTAACATGGTGATAATCACTGTTAATAACGGTTAATCAGTTTCTGATTTAATCAATCAATTTATTCTACCGCTCTTTTAAAATGCAGACTGAGCTACTGATGGCATTACTGAAAGCCAAATTTATTTAATTACACTCACATGGCAGAAAAGATGGACCAAAAAGAGGTTGTTTTAGTCAACATGACAGACTACTAAAAACAGTAGTTTTCATGAATAATATACAAAGCTGATCAGACCTGCAAGCTTTGATCTAATCATGACTCTAAAAGCTAACACAGTTTAAATTCAATGTAATTATGCAATAATTAGCTAAAACACATTATTGAATGGGTAAGCGAATCTTTAATTCAACATATGATGTTGAGAGAAAGTCTGTTGATAACTGACCAGAAAAAGAAGACTAAAATACTTGTGTCTTCCAGCTTTTGGTGACAAGGTTTGGTACCAATAAAAAAGGAAGGCCTCAACTGTAAAAGACTATTACAGTGCTACAGAAGGAGGTTGGTGGTCATCTGGAATTTGGATTACATGTAAACTCACACATTAAGAGGATTTAAATTTAGATTTACTTTAATCCACAACTGAATCCACCTGACCATCCCCTTCTAACCTGAACCCACCTAACAAGGAAATATTTAAGAACTTAAGCAAATAGTTTAGCAGGGTGGGACCTGGAAAGGGGATTATCTAGACAGATAAAAGTCACTACCATTAGTCCTGACCGAAACCACAGCCAGTATCATTTGAAACTCCCGTTAGCATCATACTAATAATCTAAAGAAAATTAATTTCACACAGGAATTGAGATTCATCACAAACACCACGTAAATATAATCTCTCTATATCTAAAAGACATCTCCTGCTTCAACTCTAATTCAATTTATATCGCACCTTTGAAGTAAAACACAAATGCTTTACAGAGCAGAAACACAAAGAAAAAAATAGAATACCTATACAGATGCACTATAAACGTGATAAAAATAAAATATCAACATAAAAAATAAAAGACTGAAAAAAGAAAAGTACACAAAAATACCGTATCAAAACAAGTATAATAAAAAAGAACTGAGTGAGTTAAGCATAAGCTCTCACTATTCTATTTTTATGTATTGAACCTTTATTTATACAGGTAAGTCCCACTGAGACACGCAGTCTCTTTTGTAAGGGAAACCAGTTCACCTAACATACATGTCTTTAGACGGTGGGAAGCCAGAAAACCCACGCACACACAGGGAGAACATGTAAACTCCAAACAGATAGGCCATTGTTCCAATATCTCCCCAGCTGAAGCTCCAACCAACGCCCTTATTGCTGTGGAGCTGTGGTGCTAACCAACCCACCACCAAGCTACACGCCAAGGTAAGTTTTCAATTTGGCCTTAAAAACGGACAGGGTTTTAATGTTTTATACCCAGATTGGCTGCTGGTAACCATAGGGGAAATAGCTGAAGGTTCTGCCACCCACTCTAGACATGAAAATTAAAGGGAACTTGTAATTTTAGGGAAAAATTGATTTTAGGGAACAATAGGATTTTAAAGTTGGATAAGGTTATGTGCTGATGAGGAAGATCTTCAAGTCGACTCTAAAATTTTCTGGGAGCCAAGAGAAGCTAACACTGTTCCAGTCAGTGCTCTGGCTGGAACATTTTGTATCAACTGAAAAACATCAAAGGAGTTATTTGAACACTTGGATAAAAATCACGTTGCAGCAATTAAGTCAGATGTGATGAATGTGAGGACTAGTTTCTCTGTGTCACTTTGGAACAACATGTTCCTAATTTTGGTGATATTTCACAGGTGGATAAAGGCTGCTGTAAAGTATTGGCGTTTAACATTAGCATGCATTTGAATGGTGATGTTTTAAGGCTCTAAAAGCTAAAAACAGTGATAGTTTTGCTTGGGTTCAAAAGTAGAAAACTACCGGTCATCCTAGCCTCTATAGCTCAAAGACAGCTATAACTTAAAGGCCTTTTAAGCCCCGTTTCCACCCACGAGTCTGGGTCAGGTCGGGCCGGGCCAGATCAGGTGGGTTTTGGTACGGATGTGTTGATTTCACGTTGCGTCCTCACAGCAAACTGTACCCTACCCTGGAGGTGGAGTATTAACCTGATAGCGATCTACTTGATCGCGTGACATCATCGCTGTGTAACACCTTTTAACCAAAGCACCGCACCACGTGACAGAAACAAAAGAGTCACCCCTGCTTTGTTTTTACGCCGGATCACGCGGGAAGTGACGGATTTTTCAACGAATCAACGGATTGCTGTGTATTAGCTCCACCTCTTTGGTCCGGATTGGTTAGATCAGTACCCCTACCGAAGGGTACCAAAAAAGTAGGCCAGGTCAGGTTGGACATAAGGGTGCCCGTCCCAGTTTTTATCTGTGGAGACGCAAAAAAACATGGACCGATCCGGCTCGACCCGATCTCGACCTGCTGGTGGAAATGGGGCTTTAGAAGATGTTTCTTTCAACAATTTTTGCAATATTCAATCAAACTGGATTCACTACCCAATACGCTATGATCAAATGAAAGCTTAAAATATATAAATACTATTATACATCAGCTGTGAAAGTAATGGGGCTGAAAAAACAAACGCCAATCATCTCTGTGTTCCGTACATGTTTCATTTGTCTATTGGCACATCGATCACTTTTACTACTGTAGTAAGACTGATTGACTGTCAATTCAACAGGTAATAGATGAGACTGATCAATGAGAGCGATTGATTGGTGAGAGCAATACTGTGTCCCGGAAGCTGCCCACTCTCATCTGATGTTTATAGCAGGTCGCTAACAATCATTCTGCTAGCAGTTATCAATGTTCAGACAACGACATTCTGTGTTAATTGCGTTTGTGACTTGATGGGAGAATCTATACCTGCTGTCTGCTAAACACCGGAGCGGCTTGTACACATTATTCTGCGGCCGGAAGAGGGAGCTGTGAATCTAGCAGGTTGGTCTTGTGCATGTTCAATATTCAATAACTCACTAACAGTCTCTGCTTTCTGAAATGCCGAAACATCTTCTATAGCGCCTTTAAGCAGCACATTGGTTTTCTGACATTTCATACATAAACAGAGCAGTGCAACATTACTAGATACAGTAATGTCATTCATTCATTCATTCAGCTACAAAACCCAAATATCCGGTGGCACGTGACCACACCGATTAATCACCAGGGAGTAGTTCTGCATCTCTTCATCCCCGTGGCCAGGATGTGCGTCGGATCTGAAGAGGTGCGCGTCGGACATCAGTGGACCTACTAAGAGCCTACGGCGGTTATGCAGACGCAGACGATGTGCGAGCATAAATCCAGCTTTACAAGGCAACAAGCTGATTCAAAGATAATCAGCTAGTTATTTATCTGGTGTGGTGTTGGTCAGCTATACTAACCTGCACAGCAATGTGAGTGCCATTAGAGGTGGCCAGTAACGTGACCGGATGAATATCTTCATGCTCTTGGGTGTAGTTTGCCTCCTCCACAGTTTGGAATGAGGCCATATCAGGTGTCATGATGGCCACCTGAGAATGACAGAAATATGTTTCACCAGTTAAATGAAGCCATTAATTTAACATATTCCACATCTGTGAAGAGCTAATAGCAAACAGCATATAAAAGATGGCTGCAGGCTTGTGGTGTGAAAGCAGGACACCATTGTTAACATGCCTTAAAGCAACTTTCCATCCACCTCTCTGACCCCACTAATCACTTGATTTGTCACCTACATTGTTTGCTTTACAAATTCATGGTTGCAATTGAGGGGAAAAAGGAGAAACAACCCAAAATTATTGATAATGTGTGTGTTTATTATGACTTGACAGTGGATTTCTACAAATGTCTTTGAATAAGTCATGGGCAAGACAAATAGGTGATTCCTTGAGGCAAGGCCACACTGACAAGCCACTACCATATGGACTGCCTAGTCTCTGTGCTTCTTGGTTCGATCCTCCATTTGTTCATCCCTTTTTAAGTTCTTAACAGCAAAATGATGAAGTGGATATTTCAGAGTAGGAGTCAACAGGCTGATGTGCCACTGGTGTCACAGTCACAACACTATGTCTATGTTTATTTCAAATACCTTCTGCCTTATGTAAAAGACTAAGATAATCAAGTGACTGTCAAGTGTTTAATCACAAATCACGCAGCAACCACATTTTCAGCAATGATGGATGTTTACCAGAAAACTGACTGCAACTAATGAAGTTAAAGGTTTAGCAAACAGCAGAGAAACAAACAATTCCCAGCAGAATGTGTTGTGGTGTGACTAATTATCCAGATAGTCTTAAGTTACAGAATCTGGTCTCATCTTTCTTTCCTCACCAAGTTTGATTATAAAAAAAAAAAAAAGAAAAAAAAATTCCACATGGATGCCTTTGTGCCTATTGATGAGAACTACAGCAGTTGTTTACCTGTTCATCGGAGCCGTCTGTTGCTACCATGGTAACCGAGTGAGCACCTTGCGTTGCTAGTTCATGGGCTGGGATGGTTATGGTTGTCCCTTCTTGCGTTACCATGGTAATTGTGCCACCCATAGCTTGCAAGTCTGCTTCAGAGATACTGACCTGACATGAAACACAATATGAGGGGAGAATATTCAGTTTCACATTTAATCATCCAAAACAATCCTAACAGCTACTAACTCAAGGGTAATACTCAAAGGCAAAAAAAACCCCCAAAGTAATTTGTGGATAATCTATACAGGACCAGGTACACACAATCATTTGATATTGTGTTGCCAAAATTTTGATGGCCTTTTTGTATCTACATGCTTTTCAAGGATTAGTGGGCTGGATAGGGATGGGCAATATGTTATCATGTGTGATATATTGTCAGAGAAATTCCCCAGGGTAATAATTTCTCATCTTGCGATAAAAATAATAAATTCAATTATCAGGTTGTACTTGCAGTTGCACAACTTTGTGATTTTTATAAGCCAAGTTATTTTTGCTGTTTGTACCGTTTGAATAAATGTTAAATTTGTTCTCATATTTCAGACTTGTTTGATTGGTGTCACTACAGTTTTGCAATACAGGTGTACTACTGGAACTTAATTGATGTAATTTAGTAGCTTCTAGTATTATTTAGAATGAAGGTATGGATTTATAATACAAACGATTAGGCTGATATCTTTTTTTCATCACTTATCATTACCATGATAAAAAAAATAAAATAACAACAACAATATGAATTCAAATTCTAAATTCATAAGTTTTGACTGCATACGTCAGTATTGACATTGATAACATGAACTAAAATCTAACAGAATATTGAACTTAGCAGCTTACACAAGTACAAATATTCAAATATTCAGTACAGAATAAAATCTTGTTTAACCTGTGCTTTTTCTTTTTTGGTTTTTTTTTTTTTTGTTTTTTTTTCCTGGGTAGTTTTTTTATCGGTGTCTCTTTTCTTTAGTTGATTTTTTTCTTTCTTTTCCTTTCTTTTTTTTTTTTTTTTTTTTTCTCCCCCCCCTCTTCTTTTTTTTTCCCCCCCCCCATACATCCGTTCCCTCCCCTGTGGTTGGTGGGGGTTTTTTTTTTGTGTTGGGGAGATTCTGGTAGAGGTTCCGGGGGCGGATCTTGTTGTATTATAAATTTTTTGTTATTTGTGAGCCATCTTCATTTTGATCTTAAATAACTTTACAGATGTATCCCTCTTGGTTGAGAACAGCAATGAGTAGTTCCAGGAAATAACCCGGGAGGGGAGAAAGAGTTGCATTCATACTAAATTAATAGACTATGAGATAGCACTCCATTCAATTCCTCTCATCACCTTCTCCAATTCCTCTTTCTAAACCCACTTTTCCTCTTTTTTTTTCTTTTTTTTTATTTTTATTTTTTTTTTTTTTATTTCTTTTTTCATTTATTATTTTTTTTTTTTTTTTTTTTATAAATTTTAATATAAATATAAAATTTATAAAACTTCCTTTAATTAAAAAAAATATTTTTTTATTTCCCTTCTTTTACTTTTCTCTCTACTCATTTTTTTTTTTGGTTTTGTTTTTTTTTATTAATTAATTTTTTCTTTTTTTTTTTATTTATTAAAAATATTTTTTTATTTTTTTTTTAATTGAAATAAATTATTTTATTATAAATTTTTTTTTAAAATTTCGGGTATATTTTTTTTTTTTTTTCCATATTTGTTGGTGTTGTATTTCTTCTCTGTTCCCTTTAAATTTTAAAAAATCCTCTATTTGGTAAAAAGAGTTTTTTAAAATATTTTGAGACACTCTCCCTTAAAGAAAGGATTTTTTTAAGAGAATTTTTTTTTTTCTATGGATAAAATATTATTTTTTATTAAACTGGACCTTTTCTTCCCCCCCCCCCCTTTTTTTTTCCCCCTTTTTTTTTTTTTGGGTTTTTCCTTTTTTCAAAAATTTCTAAATTTTAAATTGTTTTAAATTAAATATTAAAATCCAATAAAAACCAAAATGGTAAATTCCTCAATCCCAGTTTTTTCTTTGGTTTAAAAAAAAAATTTTTCTTTTCCTTTCAAATGGACCCAGGGGCTAAAGGGTTAAGTGTCAAAAAGCATTCTGCTCAGCATTTCACTGTAATTTTTAGCACTCCTTTTGAAAGGAAACCAAACACTGCTTTATTTATATAGGTAATTTAATTTCAAATTGACAATATCTGTTCCAGCTTTGGTGAGCAGTGACCCTTGTTGATTTATAGGCAACTTTAGCATAAACAACTACTTGCAACAAATCAAAATGTCAGTATCTTAAAAAGAAGAGCTGATCCTGTCAGAAGCTGCACACATTAACAACATGCATCGAAGGTGTGGTGAAGCACCAAATGTGAGAAATGTGACCGCATTGTTGTCCAGCATGTGATATGGTGTATCGGCAGAATTAATCGGACGACTGCTGCGCAAAAGTTGGTACTGTATGCAGAGACTGAAGCAGACATGAAATGTTACCATAAAATCTAGGTCCTTTTTTCTTTCATCTGAAGAATCTGCTGATACGTTTCTGTACTGAAGGTGAAAAAAAAATCAAAACACTATAAAACAGTGTAAGACAGAGCTTAACACCTGTTGGTTGTTATCAGTTCACCACAGCTTGTAAGTCATTTTGAGAGCATATAAAACAAGGCCCCCTTTATTGGGTTTAATTAGTCAAAATGTCTGTTACAATCGGATAAGTTCACCACCAGATGTGTCTTAAGTGTTTTAGGTTTCCTTTCATTACCTACAATATGAATTTCACTGTGGAGGGTGGAGCAGAAACTGACAACATCCTAAAAATAAAATTTCCTGGATCAAAACAACTGAACTATGAGGATGAGATGCACTCCTTTTTTTTTTTTTTTTTTTTTTTTTTACAAGTTGTTACCTGTTGTTGTGTTCCATCCTCCTGAGTTACCAAGGCAACATGCTGCTGAGCAACCATGTCGGTCTCTGCAGGAACCTGCTCTGAGCCAGAGTCATCTGCTTCAACCACAGTTGATGTGTAACTCACATTTGGATCATCAATTGCATCTGAAAGATTTAATCAAATATCATCAATAAACATGGTTTCATCTCTTGCTTGATTATAAACACCGCTGGAGCTTTAAATGGAAGTTTAACTAAGTTTTATACATGTCACATCATTTGTCATAAAAAGAAAAAAAACATTCTAAAGATCAGTTCATTGCATCAACATGTACCTGTTGGGGGTTCAAAGTAAGCCTCCTGCTCCTCCTCGATGGGCTCTGTGTCGTTATGTGCTGTGCGTTTGTGCATGGCAAGCGTTGAGATCTGCTTGTAGGTTTTCCCACAATGGTTGCAGTTGTAAGGTTTGCAGGGTGTATGGACAACATGGTGTTTATAAAGGCTTGAGTATTCTGTGAAGCGCTTTTCACACCCAGGCACTGTGCATACGTATGGTTTTTCTCCTGGAAAGACACAAAATCAGTCAAACAAAAGTTTTGCCATCAACAAAAAGTATGAAAAGCTGTTGAAAAACGTCACTCTGTACTCAGTGAGAAGCTTGAGAATTGCTATTTGTAGCATACAGACTTAGAATGGGGAGCACTTCATGGACATTTATCTGTAGCTGGCTGAGTCAGGTAACTTGTAGAAACAAAAACAGTGACCATAGAGGGACGCACCAGTGTGAATCCTCATATGGTTCTTGTAATTGGTGGCACTAGCGAATGACCGTCCACAGCTAGGCTCAGAGCAGTAATATGGCCGCTCTCCAGTGTGTGTTCGGATGTGAACTTTGCGAATGTTGGAAGTAGTAAATGACCTGCCGCAGCCTTCAACTGGGCATTTAAAAGGCTTTTCTCCTGCAAAAAAAAAAAAGAAATATTAGATGCAATGAAATAAGACAAAATGTATATATATATATATATATATATACACACACATCCTGTATATCTATGTAGTCAGCCAAACCATCCCATACTCGCATTATTAAGAATCTCAAGAGCTAAATAAATTAGAGATGTTAAAGGTTGAATATGGAATACAGACAGAACAGCGACATCACGTGTGTCTAGGTTGTAGTTGCAACGGCAGAAAAACAACTCCAGCCGTTTGGATGCCAGGCTCGCTGCCAATACGCGAGTGACCAACAGTCTGCAGCATGTTCAACAAGTAACGCAGAGAAGTTTATAACTGACAGCTAATGTTAGCCATGTTGGCAAACAAGCTAGCTTACCGATCCAGGAGGAAAGTCACCATTTCCATGTTTTGACACCGTGGAAAATGTTTATATGGGTCCATTTAGTGAAGTCTTCACCTAAATTTACTCCAGGTTTTGCTCTTCTCAGGTCACTCCTCCTCAGAAACAGATAATATCTCCAGAGCTCTGAAGCAGCTGCTTCACTCGCCATCTCCACTGTTTCCCCCTGTAGCAGCCTAACTGTGCCCAAAATATTGATGCCACACAGAGATCGTATTTGACAACCCACAATGGCGGCGTGTATTGGCTTATAGACGTAAAAATAATGCCATTAAAATTTATTTTATAATTATTTTTAGGCCAAATATAATTTTTCTAGGAAATGTTGTACTTTCATTCTGTACCTCACAAAACAACCTGTAGAGGTATTATTTTTTTTTTTTAAATATAGCTTTTAATAAAAATGTTCCATATTCAACCTTTAATATTACTGCATAACTCAGACTACATGTTTAGTCTTCTACACGATTCTGTAAATGTTTACAAATGTGCATTTAATTTCAAATATAAACAGCTGCAACATGGCATTTTGCTGCTTGTGATGACCATGTGCCTAACCTCCAGCACTTTAATAACTGTTGAAAACTCCCTTCATCTAACACAATCTCTCATGCTGTTCAGCCTATCCTGATGCTTCAAAACACACTGTTTTGTTTCAAAAACCAGTGGTTTGTGACTTGAGACTGTTAGCTTTGAACAAAATGTCATCCATTCAATGCTACGTTTAAAAAATAAAAAAAGGATCTTTTGTATAAAATTAAAAGCCCTGGGGCCAGATTTCAGTTAACAGCGGTAAACTGTAATCAGCTCCTGTTCAAGACACAGAATAACACATTTACACACAGTTTAATTTACCGTTTGATGCAATAAAGAAACTGAGTCAGTGATGTTATGGGCGTGGATAGGTACCTGTGTGAGTCCTTGTGTGCTTTTGAAGGTCTCCAGAAGTTTTAAAGGACTTGCAGCAGTTAATTTCCTGACATCTGTATGGCTTCTCTCCGGTGTGTGTGCGTGAATGACTCTTCAGTCCATACCCTCAAATGTCAAATCACCAAATTTTTAATGTCATTGCAATTCTACTTTTATAGTTAATATGACATGTAGCATAATAAAATGATGCTTAAAATAAAAACATTATCTAATGTAGGAGGGTTTAAAATCATGAAGCAAGATAAAATCAATTATCGATGACTACCTGTTGCGAACTTTTTCCCACAGCCACGATAATCACAAGCGTAGGGTTTGTCTCCGGTGTGTGAGCGCTCATGGACCTGCCGCACACAAAATTATTTAGTATTATAGTAGAAAAGCATAATTGTTGCAGGCAACATCAAAGCAAGATGTTGCCAGCAGATGTTATGGGGAAACATGTTCAGACAATTCCAAACTGGAGAAGCTACAAGCAAAGTATCAACCCTTATTTATGTGTTTCTTCATCTTAATTAGCACATACTGTATATTGTGAAGAAAGTTCACAAAATGCCCACACTTACCTTGAGGTGGTGGGCTGTGGTGTAGAGCTTTCCACAGCCTTCATATTCACAGCGGAAAGACTTTTCTCCCACGTTTGACACTCTCGTTGGTCTGCTGTCTTGACCCTGTAACACAATCTACCATATAAAAGATAGAATTCAGTTTCAATATTGAAATCCAGGTGAAAAACATCAAATACAAAGATTTGGTACCCTCATGTGAACACTATTGTCTGCTTCCACTCTGCCAAAGGATCCCAAGGAGCTTTCTACATTCTCCACCTATGAGATTTAAAAAGAATATTTATTTTTATGATCAGCAGGAATATGAAAATTTCAAACCAAAAGAAATGTACTTTTATGTTATTTACATCTAAATATCGATGGCCAAAGCACAAAACCTCCCATCTGCAAATTTTTGGATTTCACTTTGGATGATGAGAACAAGGAAGGCTGCACTATTTAAATATATCTGCAAGATAATGCAAGTGAATTTTACAGATTGGAGGTTTGGGATTTCGGCCATCAATATGCTTATCTGATATTCATTCATACAGAATGACATATGATCTTCACAAATCTGCATGGTCCATATTTTAAAATTATTCACACTGTATTACAAAATGGTGAGCAGTGGCAATTGTGTGATATAGTAAAAAAGAAAGAGCAGAGTTTTCTTAAGACAGGAAATTTTAACACATTTATACTTGATTTATAATGATATAATGAAAAGGATATAATAGACCAGACAGATTTAAAAAAAAACAAAAAAAACAAAAAAAACATGACAAGTGAAAAAAAAAGCATCCACATTAATACAACAGAACAGACGCACCTTGGTGCTGTACTGTTCTAAAACGCTAATGGTTTCTGGGTCAATGGCTGTGGCCTCGGCCTGCAGGTCAGCAATGGTGCCATCAGCCTGGATGGCCAGGATGGTGTTGGACTGAGGCATGTGCACTGTGTGCTGGATGTAGGCAGTGCTACCATCCTCCAACTGGACCTCTTGCAAGCCACTCTGGTCATATGTATCTACAAAGAATTGAGGAGGAAAAATAATTAATAAAAAAAGAAGAAGAAAAAAAAAAAGGAAACCTGACGTATGTTCAACAACTCCTCATTAGATCATACAGTTCTAAAATGTCATCAAATCTATAATATTTCTCAGAATAAGTATAACCTGACAAAATCAGTTCATATTTTACAGTTCTGTTTATGATTAAATGTAAGGTTTCGTAGTCAGCATTGACCAAAAATGCTACAAAAACTAATTTCTGTAAAAGGAAGCTGAAGACAGAGATTACATTAAGTTTAAATCATTTGACAAAATTCAGTTTTTAGAAGTTAAACATTTACCTTTGGGTGTGTGAATATATGCAGTTGTTCCATCCTCTAACTGAACAGCCTGCCCATCTTCAAGCTGTAAACTGTCCCCTCCTACAAAACATATTTAAAGGTTCTAGCTGACGAACAGTGTACACTTGCAACCTTATTGGAGTATTGATTAAAATAAATTAAAACAGCATTTCATAGTGCACCCGCTTCTTTAATCAAAATACACAGGATTAACCAACAAATTTGCACATGGTATCTATACAAAGTTCCCATTCTCTTTCCAGGTTTATCTCATACCTGCTTTAGGCATGGACACATGCTGAACGTAGGCAGCAGAGCCATCCTCCAGCTGGATCACTTGACCATCCATGATCTGCCCATCTGAAAAGGAAGCTTTGGAGTCATGTTGGATGTATGCTGTGGAACCATCTGCAAGCGTAACGGCCTGCAGGCTCACTGTGTCCATGTTCTCCATCTGGTCACCATCTGGGAAAATATTTGATAAAGAAAACATTTTCACCGTTGGCTTAATGGTTAAGATGATCATGCTGTAATATATGCAGGATCATTATGTTATTTCCCGTACTTTCTCAAAGTGGATCCCTGATAACTAATGAAAAAGTGTAAGACTGACAACTAAAATAAACTTTGAATTTGTTTTCTCTGTAGATGAAGATCTGAAGATTTTCAATTCAGTTCAGCCTCTTTCTGTGAAATAGCCGTGTCTTGTCCTGCCAACCGCATTTTCAATCAAAACAGCTATTATATGTTTATACTGACATTATTCAACAAAAGTAATCAGTAAACTGTGTTATGGCAATAACAAATGTGAGTTTGGGAGCTCACCTGCCACTGTCACCGCCTCTGTCAGACAGAGTGTAACAGGCTGCCCGTCTGCATCATGAAACTCTGACATTCCCTGGGAGTCCCGGTTTATCTGAGCCAAGAGCATGCTTTAGCTGCTGGGGTGACAGATACAGGAGATTTAAAGTTATGCTGAAACCCACAGGTCACACACACACACCAGCAAAAGCATTCAACTTACTTTTTATCCTGTTCATTTTTATGAGATGTTAACTGTAGTAATAAAATAACAATATTATTTTATTCATTTATGATTTTATTTCTGGGCAAGTTTTGAGAGACTCAACTAATTAAAATACTGTTATGCTTACGAACCCATCTAATGTTCATGTGCAGCCATAGACCATTAATAGTGTCCAGCATATGATGCTTTGCAACTTTGTGTATATATATATATATATACACATACACACACACACACATATTTTTTATGTGCACACACACACATAGAAAAGAGCAGTTATGAACATGCAACTGATACAAACTGATAAAGCCAGCAGTTTTTTTATTGTTTCTATTCCAAAAATAATAAAAATCACTCAATATTAGTCAAAAAATGACTACTGAATCGGTCTCTCTCTTCTATATTCAAGAAAAAGTGGTCTCTTTAGATGTTTGATTCTCCAAGACACGACACACTATGCATGGTGTTACACAACATCCCGTGCAACACATTTATTATAACAATTATGTTAGATTTAAGCCTTAAAGGACAGTGAAACCCCGTATTTACAAGTGATTTGACCAAGTAAATGAGGTAGCTCTTTGCTTCAGCAACATTTGTGAATTTGTCCTCAGCGATACCAGATACTGTTCGATATTTGAAGGCTTTAAACGTCAGCCTTTGACAGCTGATGTGTTTTTGGCGCTTGTTATTTTGAAAATGTTATTTAATGGCTTGCTAGCTACCATGCGCTGCAACTATGACTTGCAAATTTTCCGATTCTGAAGGAATTCTTACAGAAATGTGCTGCACTTGGTCAAATGTAACACAACCTTTCGTGGAAGCACATTAACCACCTAATGTTCAGACTTCAACGCTACAACCACAGAAACGACTTGTCGCAACACGGTAAGCTAGCTAGCCACAATGCTAATAGCATCGCTAACTACACCAAGTAGTGCCGTCACGACTTTTCAACGGCTGAGAGCAAACTGCTTCTTGAAGTTTATGGTTAAAAAGACATCAGCTATTAGTAACTGTCATGTGGCCATTTAGTGGACACAAACTGTCAGCTACAGGCTAACTAGCTCTCTCCATGAAGCTCGTCGCCAAGTTCGACTAACTAGCAACGCAGCAACGAAACAAGAACGAGGAATCCATGAGCTAATTAATGATATCATAAGCATTTGTGGCTCGGTGGATATCAGTTTTAATTTTTTCATTTAACAGCATTTCCCATTCTCCAACTGAATCCCTGCCGCAGCCTGTCACTCCCACTCACAGCAGAGATGGCTGTGGGAATAATGCACACTGGGTAAAAACCAATTTATATACTAACCTCCGAAAAATTTCCAACAATTCCTCCTGTTCGACCACCATGCAACAGTGCAGGAAACGATCAGTTACGTCCACACACCGGTAACATGTATGACAGTACAATCTGCTCAGTGTGGCCCCGCCTGTTAGCTACTAATCGAATATTATTGGTTAAAAAGTCTTTAACCTCACTTCTATTGGCTAAGCGCTGTGTCCATCATGTCCTTTGGAGCATGTGTAGTTGTTATCCAGCTTCCTGGGCCCCTGGCAGACGCCATTCCGCGTCGGTTTTCGTATTGTCTCTGGCTTTTGACCATAAATGCGCTGCGTCGTGGTGTAAAATAAATATTCAAGGCTTAAAATAATTCCACGGCCAATCGACAGTGTACATTTTGAGCCACTATGTGCCAAAAGATGCGGCCACAATGCTTCTGTAGCGTCACAAACGGCGAAGCGGGATGAAGTTTTTCGGCATCCATGTTGAAAACAAGGTCGTGTGGGAAAAAAAGGGGAATGTGGGCAATGCAGTGAAAATGTGAAAAAGGCTCACTGTGACGTTCTGCTGACATTTGACTGAATGAACTACACACAAAACACTGATGGACTCTATAGACTGTTAACGGTGTATAGCCTACAAATGTATGTATATATATATATATATATATATATATATATATATATATATATATATATATATATATATATAAATTTATATATATATATATATATATATATATATATATATATATATATATATATATGCGCGCTTAGAAAATAACCAGGACTGCGAAAGTCCGTCCTACAAAGATAAAAAAGCTGCAGCCCTGCAGGTTTTCCATGTATCCCTGCTCCAACACACCTGACTCAAATTAAACAGATCCAGTAGCCTATGACAGTGCACTATGAATCATTTATTTGAGTCAGGTGTGTTGGAACCATAGACTGTTAATAAAGAACCCAAAATATTCTCATGTTAACCTGTTTTTTGTGTGTTTTGTTTTTCCCTTGCTTGAGAAAAATGTAATTTGTTTAGATTAACCTATTAATAAATAATCTAATCTCTGCTTCTTTTAGCTAATATTAATTTAGAGGAGAAGTGTTTTTAAATGCAGGTAAAAGGCCTGTTTAGCTGGTTGTAAATAGACAATATAATATCTTTAATTTTTATGGTGTAAAAATTAACATTAGAGTTCCCTCCAGATATTCAGCAGCTCTTTAAATGCAGAAACTACAAGAAATAATAAAAATTCATTAACATTTTTTCCCACTCATTGTCCTCTCATAATGTTCAGGCTCTTCAGTGATAATTTACAGTGAATAATCATTATAATAAATAATTAAATTGGCATAATTTTTTTCATGCAAACACTGCTGCCATGTTGCAGCAGTGTTTGCTCAGGCCCCCAGTCAACCAGAGGAGCCAATTGAGTCCGGCTGCCTGAGAGCCTCAACAAACAGGGAGAAACAACTAACAGGGAGTTGTGGGGTGTATCAGTGATGGACAAGAAGCCAAGTCAGGGAACTGGTCAACCAGTTTGTGAAATGGTGCGATAACAATCAGCTCATCTTAAATACCAGCAAGACTAAAGAGATGATTGTTGACTTCAGGAGGAGCAAGAATAAGCAGCATAGTGGGAGAGGAGGTGGAGAAATACAAATACCTTGGAGTTCAGCTGGACAACAGACTCGACCGGAAATGCAACGCTGACTACATCTACAAGAAAGGTCAGAGCAGACTCCACTAATTAAAGAAGCTGAGATCATTCAACGTCTGCACCAAGATGTTGCAGATCTTCTATAAGTCTGTGGTGGAAAGTGCAATCAGCTTTGAAGCATCTGCTGGGGCAGCAGCATCAGAACCACAGACTTGAAGAAACTAAACAAGCTGATCAAGAAAGCTGGTTCTGTGCTGGGAATAACTCTGGAGCCACTGGAGCTGATCGTTCAGACAAGAATGCTGCACAAGCTGATGAAGATGATGGAGGATTCTTCCCACCCTCTCCACAACACAGTGAAGAATTAACAGAGTGTGTTCAGTGGGAGGCTGCGTCAGGTTCGCTGTAGGATGGAGAGATACAGAAATTCATTCCTTTGCTCTGTCTTTCCTCTTAAAATTGTCACTGTACATTCCGCTGCTTTGTCCGCCTTATCTGGTCATCTTTTCTTGAATTGTATACTGACATTAAGGTTGAATATGGAAAAATTTTTATTAAAGGCTATATTTGAAAAAAAAAAAATACCTCCACAGGTTGTTTGAGGGGGGGTTACAGAATGAAAGTACAACATTTCCTAGAAAAATTATAGAATAAATTTTAACGGTTTGATAATGGAATTATATTTACGTCTATAAGCCAATAAACGGCGCCATTGCGGGTTGCCAAATACGATCTCTGTGTGGCATCAATATTTTGGGCACAGTTAGGCTGGTACAGGGGGAAACAGTGGAGATGACGAGTGAAGCAGCTGCTTCAGAGCCCTGGAGATGTTGTTATCTGTTACTGAGGAGGAGTGACCTGAGAAGAGCAAAACCTGGAGTAAATTTAGTTGAAGACTTCACTAAATGGACCCACATAAACATTTTCCAAGGTGTCAAAACACAGAAATGGCGACTTTTCTCCTGGATCGGTAAGCTAACTTGTTTGCTAACGTGGCTAACGTTAGCTGTCAGTTATAAACTCCTGTGTGTTACTTGTTAAACATGCTGCAGACTGTTGGTCACTTGCGTATCGGCAGTGAGCCTGGCATCCCAGCTGCTGTAGTTGTTTTTCTGCCGTTGCAACTACAACCTAGACACACGTGATGTCGCTGTTCTGTTCATATTCCATATTAAACCCTTAATTAACACACAGTACCAGTCAAACGTTTGGACACGTTCTTCGATTAGATTCAATAATAATTTTAGCATGATCCGATAGTCGCATAATCGCCAAAATAATCGGTGACTAGTGGATTATCAAAATAATCGTTTGTGGCAGCCCTAAAAATGAATATAATTAGAAAAAACGACAAAAACTGACTCATTAATCTTGCCTGAGGAAAAAGAGGGAAAATAATGTTTTATTTAAAGTTTGACTTGTTCACTATTTGAATTATTTACTGTGTTTATTGTCATTGCCTACAGATTTACACAATAAAACAAACTGTGTAAAACAGTTAAAAAAAACACAATCATTCTCTTTTTGTTTTCTATTTATTTTCTGAAGATTTCTCTCAGATGTTTTCTTTTCTTCTCTTATGGGCAGCAGTTCTCATGTTGTGAGGCATCACAAGAGGAGCAGCTCCTATGTGCAGACCAGGTCCCAACCCAACATCCCAGTCATAAACCACGTCCCTAATAGGGGCCTACAATGCTCCGGTGTACCCCACAACCCTGCAGACCGTGCATGTCGTCTCCGCATGTGCCCCGCAGGTCAGGAGGCCTGGCTTCTCTCGTATCGTCCACAACTACTCCCACAGAGCCCGCCAGCACGGCAAAAAGCACTGAGGAACAGGACCAACGCCGGAAGTTCGAAGCAGTCCTGAAGGCCCAAACCAGACGCAGATCTCTCAGCTTTGCCATATGCTCACGGGGCTGCAGGCCAGACAAGCTTGACTTTGATGATGATGATGATATTGATGATGAGGGTTACGCAAGGCCTGGGCCATCACTGAAGCAAATTTTTCGTTTAAAAATCAACTTAATCTGCCCACAATTTCTCTCCTTGTAGATTTGATCCTGTTTTACGTTATTTCATGTCATTTATTTTTGTGTATGTTAAGAAAAAAGAAAGGTCAGATGCCCTTTTATAGATATTGTGCAGCCCTTTCCTCTCATTGCACTTTTTCGTCTGTTCTTAACACATTCTGGACAAACATTGGCACTGATGCTTCTCAATTCTGATTCTCTGGAAAAGTCAATAATTTCCGCATTGTTCAGTTTTGTTTATTTATTTTGCTTTTAGGACCACTCTGCGGCGCTTTTCTGTGTCTTATTTGATCTTGTGCCTTTTTAGAGCCCATCTGACATAAAATCTTTTTTTTTTTTTTTAAAAAAACCTTACTTTATCCTCCTTTTACTTGTATCTTATTTACATATTATTTACATATTTGACCTATCTTACTCATTTACAAATCACAATGCATCTACATTTAATCTCAGGTACATGGAGCTGAAAAATACAGTATTTCACATTGTGATCATCGTAACTTTTCAAGCTCTACAAGTAATTTTAATTGTACATATGTGTACATTTCCTCACCCGTGTGGTAATCCTGACCACCTGAACTGACTCACCGTAGAATGGAAACTGAAATCAGATCTCTGAAGTAAGAAAGATGCAAGAACTCATCCCCTTTTTATTTGCTCATGTACTCCCTTGCATGTCTCCAAGTACCACAAGACGTTCGTGTACCCCCATTTGAGAAACACGTCTTTAGAGGTTTTAAGGAGCTGAAATGTTGATATTCACATGCAAAGGAGCACACAGACAGGAGGTGTGTGTGTGTGATCATATCTCGTTGGTTTGGGCCAAAATGTCAGGACCAGAAATCTGCTACTGTGACGTGACATGGCAACTATGACATGACAGTGTTTGTTACGCACCCTTCAGTTGCCATGAACACAACTGGTTCAGTGCTGAATGTGTCTCCATGGAAACAGACGTCAACAATGAGGGGAAGCTGTCGTCTGCAGATGACACAAGTGTGGGTACCGTACTCTCCATGTTATCTAGTATTTGCTATTGCAGCTTGACTTCAAGTTCTCTGTTTCTGATGAGGGACTCTCCTTTTTTTTTTTTAATGCTTCCTTTTTGTTTTTTGTTTCAAAGTTCATCTAATAGCTTTATGGAGACGATCAAAGGAATTGTGCCAACATTAGGATGTCATCCAGGCAGATGAGGCCCTCTGAGGCTGCACTGGTTCCACTGTTTCTTGGTGAGCCAGGATGCAACATCACTTATGTTTTGGACACCTCAGAGAGCATGATAGCTGTTCTGGAGTCAGTGAAACGCCTGCTGATTCAGGTCCTGCTGGCTAAAGGTTCGGAGAGAGACTCTCTCTTCAACATCATAACATTCTCAAGCGAGGTGAGAAAGCTCCAACTGCTCATCACAACATGAGTTAAAACAATCCAAGTGTGCTGTCACAGTCTTAAGAGACACTCCTTTTAGTATTTATTGTGGATCCCCATTAGCTACAGCAAGATACTGTTGCTTTTCTTCCAGGGGTCCATAACATCCTATCACCAGATGGCAATGTGGTTTCAGTGTGGGTGATATTAGAGGCTGTTTATGGAATCAGCAATCCAGTCATCTATATCCACTTCAGCGTCATGGGGTGAAGCTTTGGAGAGGTTTTCGGTCCATCACAGTGCCAGCACAGAAAGACAACCAACCACTCACTCCTAGGGAGACATGAAAAACAAAAAAGTTCATCTAATATGCAGATGTTTGGACTGTGGGAGGATATTTTCTTGTTCTCAGTTGAAAAATTAGATTCCTACAACTTACTTCAACATGACTATCATCATCTTAGCAAAATGCTATTTTACTCTGTGTGTGGCATTAAAGGAGAGCTGAAAGGGTTTTTCCTCTGGAGAGCAGGAATGCTGACGCTATGATATCATTACACTTTTTACGCTTCATTGTTATGGCTGAAGAGCAGGAGCACCATGGAGAGAAAGGAGGAAGTTTAAATATTTTCTTCCCTAAATTATGGTGGGGAATTTGCAATAAAATTGATAAGCTTTGAAAGCTGATAAGGACAAAAAAATATCTCATATTTCAAGTTCTCTGTTCTTGACCAAGACAAGCAGCATTAGCTACGTAGCTGGAGCTTCATAAATCAGGCGATACATGTTTACACTTTAACTTCAGACTTAAGTTAATGTGAACAATGAACACGCACCATTCTTGGCTTACCTCTTATCAAACTCAATATTTTTTCTTCTTCTGTCATAAAAGTTACTTTAGGTTTCTTCAAAATAAAGAATTTCAAAATAAAAGCACTGTCATTACTTGTAGAAACTAAACAATTAAAATGTGATGCTGTGCAATTATAACAGCAAGTCATTGTGAAATGGAGGCAAATCCATACTCTCAGCGAACTAAGCATAACAACCAGGAACATGTTTGAACCCCAAAGTCTCTTCTTAAGTTTATAAGTTGTCAGACTGAACAAGACAGAGACTGCAAACAGAACAAAAGTAAAGGAGGAGGGGTCAAGAGAGGAGCATCTTTGTACCTCCAGATATTGAACTTTTGGTTATGAGTTCCTGCCCATATTTTATATGAACGTTCTCATTTGAAACCTGTTTACACTTTATAGGATGTCTTCAGCTCAGTTATTGTCAAACTACAAACATGGAGATTTTATCCTTCCTCTCTGCTACACGTCCAAATCTTCAACAGTTTGTCAAGAGAGTTTTGTTCATTTAGATTATTTATCCCAAAATAATTTGCACTGCAATCGGTGTGATTAATGAAGTTTTATGCACAGCAGTGGACATCAAATTGTGGTTTGACTTCCTGAATGAAAACCTAATGTAGCTAACATTCAATTATATTGTTTTGTATTAACTAAAGCTTGTAAAGTTTTACTTACTGAAATTGTTCCAACAAATTCAATATTGTTCTTTTGTTATTTGGTGGAGGCTGATGAGAGAATTTCCACATGGAAACCACTAAATAAAGTAAATATTCTGACTTAAAACCAACAGAAAAGAGGGAACCATCACAATCTTTACCTAAATTGTTGAGAAAGTTTTAGAGTTTAAAAGAACAAATATATGTTCAGGCTGAACACTTATTTAAATTTGGATACTATAGCTAAAAAGTCTATTAAATAATAACATTTTTAAACCATGATCTTCTTCTATCTCCGTTCCTGAGAGCTTCTTATTCCCTTCTCATTTTGCAGGTCCATTCTTGGTCCCAACACATGCTCTCATGCTTTCCTGACGCTGTTTGTGCAGCTCTGTCCTGGCTCCACCGGATCTGCTGCAGCCCCGGCAGGAACCTCCTGGCTGCCATGAGCCTGGCTCTCACTGACCCCGCCTGCCACACGGTTCAGCTGCTCTGTGCAGACCTTCCCGACCAGCCGGAGGTTGTACTGAGAGTCCTGCCTGCTCTGGCAGCTGGGAAGTCTGTGGATGTTTTCTACCTGCAGGAGTCTGGCAGTCAGATGGAGACCCACACTAGAGACTACTTGCAGTGTCTGACTCAGGCCTCTAGAGGGAGCTGTTATCTGATTACATTTGATCTGAATGGGACGCTGGAGAAGGTATGAACTTTAATCAGTTCTTTGGTTTTATAAATTTTTTAGCACTTTTTTTTCTTTGCATTCCTTTTTTTTTTTTGTTTAACAGTGTTTAACTTTCAAAACATGTTGCAGCAAAGTTAATGTGTGCTTCTATGGCTGTTTATAGGTGATTCCTCTGTACGCACCTGAGAGCCAGTTACTAGGGACTGTCCCTCAAGTCAAGTGTTGGTGTTTGCCCAGCCCAGCTATTTTACCATCCCCCTTCAGGTTGGATAGCTTGTTTCTACTTGTTTTTAACAGTGTGCACTTAATACAGTTTTACCGGCGTGGATTAATTATTTTAATGGGTGATGTTTCAAAACACATCTGTTGTAAATTTTGTGATTTGTCCCCAAGGTGCAGTCTTGGTAATCAGCCTTGCTCAGCCACCTCCTGCAGGCTGTGCAGTCAGACTGAAGCCAATACAAAGTTCTTCCCAGGGTGCAAAGTGCTGGCCAGGAGAGAGGTGGATGGTCTTTACTACCAGGGGACTCTGCTACAGCAAGTACAGGTAAAAACCCATGGTGTGTAACCATAAACTGTGTGGTATTTTGGCATAAACACACAACTTTCAAAAAACAAAATCAGCCCAGTTTGGATTTTGAAATGAGACAGTAGGGTTTATTATAATTGTAATTGACATTAAATATGTTTAAGCATTTAGAGATGTGAAGCACTATTTGTCATTTTACACCTGTGTCTGGCATAGCTGTTGGTATTCAGATGATACAAAGTTTGTAACTTTCTTAAAAACGCTAAGAAATGCTGCTTGTCTTGTTCCATTGGAAGTCAGAACTTGGAGTGGGTAATGATTTCACACCAGAGGTGACCATTGTCCCTGTTGAAATTTAAACATAACAATAGGAAGATTGTTTACAGTGCTGTTGTGCTTACAGGTTAGCTGTTGACAATATCATAACTGCTAACAGGCTAATATCATAGTCAGAATCTCTTCATTGTCATTGCACCAGTGCAATGAAACTGAAGTAGCAGCTCTCATAGTTTCAGTAAGTATAAAAAGTACAAGTTAAAACAATGAGAACAACAACAGAGAAACAACAACTGTAACTATAAACGATAAGTACAAGAAAATGCATAATATAGAATAACATGTACATTAAAGAAAACAATACATGAATATAACGCTTTACACCATGCTACACTGTTGAGATGTGTTTGCTACTTGTGTGACTAATTTAATTAGACACAATTTAACATAAGTGGTTTGTAAATGCAGCTTTCATTACTTTTTAAAAATATGTAGGACAGCCATGTTAGATTTTGAGGTTGAGCCTGATGAGATTCATTTGACTAAATGAGTTTAAAATCTAGCTTCAGAGGCCATGTCATTTTATTTTACTTCCTTAAAACTGGAAAATACTGAAATGTCAATTATCCTGCTCTCTAGGACAATAATAATTTAGCAACTAATACAATGGTATCAAACAAAATTGATGAGGTCATACTAGGAACATTGGCAGGATTACTGTTTGATGAACGTGCCGGCTCAGGCCTTTGTAGCTGACCAATCAAAGGAGACTGGGACAGCCAGTCTCCACTTTTATGCCATAAACCTGAAAACAAGTTGAAGAAAGTACTGTTACGCTAGCAATTTCAACAAATATTAAGGTGTTCATATAAATATTACAGACAAGTTTAATCAGTCTACCAATTTTCATCCTTTGTGTCCCAGTTTTGGCACAAAAACAAGTGACCACATTGGCTTCTCCTCCTATATGTTCAAATCCAGGGCAGCAGAGGAATCTGGGTAATTGAGTTTGACCATCCAGGAAGCACGAACATTGCCGCTATTTCATCCCTCCATCAAGTAGTTTGCTCATTGGACATGGTTAATGACAGCAAAGCTCAAAACCACCCTATGGTACCTGGTGATGTTGTCCTGTCACCATGGGAACCAGATCCGAAGAGATACGGTCCAGGTCGAGTGATGGCAGCTACAGGGTGCAGAGGTAGTTTTTGAGGTAAGAATGGTTTTTAATGCATCTACAATTCAGGCTGATGTCTCTTTCTTTGTTCCTGCAGCTGATGGTGTGACAGACCTCAGAGTGCTGATGTGGAACGGCTGTGTGTCTCTGGTTCCTGACAGCCTGGTCTGGCCCATTTCCACTTATCAATATGGCAGACTAGTGAGGGAGCTCCAAGCTCCGTCATCTGCTCCCAGTCCATGCTGCAGCTGGCTTTCTAACCCCAAGTCCACCATCATTCCCCGGCTGTCCTTCACGAACTGCAGACAGTCAGCGTTTACTTCATGCTGCTGTTCAGTCACTCACAACCTGCCCTGTGTCGTTTCACCCCGGTGTCGGTCCAGTCTCGGACGGATGGATAGATTTGATAGCACAGAACAACATAGACAGGTGGACCTCAGAGATACAGATTCTAGAAAGAGTAACTCCGAAGCTCCATCCTCCTCTTCTTCATCTCCGTCTGTTGATGAGGCCAGGGTATCAGTTTCCTCTGCAGGGAGGCTAAAAGTAAACAGAAGCGTCCTCCCTGGAGGTACTGGAGAAGAATTGGACCAGAACCACAGCATCGACAACCAGGTAAGAAGCAAACAGACTATTTTTGCCCCTGTTTTTAAATCTTAACTGAAACCTAACAATGTTTTTTACAGGAAGCCATGTGCCCAAGAGAATATCACAACCTGCCTCTTTCCCTGCTCCAGAGACCAGTGCTTCACCAAACCACAGCTCCCTGTTTCAGTCACTTTCTGGTACTAAGGGAAGAACAGCAAACATCAGGGATGTCTTTGGGCCAAATAACTACAAACCTCAACCACCTGCAGGACTGCGGCCTTTTTCTGGCAACAACACTACTGCTTATACATAATGACTGTAATCAAAGTACTTTATTTGGTTCAACAATAAAAGGCATTTATTTTTTAAAAATACTTTATTTTAAAATACACTAGCAGCATTAGTGCAGGTAAACACTTTTCAGTGCATAACATGATGAAGTGCAAAATTTAAACACACAATCTAATAAGCAAATAACATGTAATACAAATATGGCTCTTCAGGATGCAGCATACAAAAAGTTTTTATAGCAAAATAAAACACAGGCAAGAAACACACACACAGGTTTAGCTTTTGGTCAGTTTTGTTATTAAAAGTTCAGAGAGCTTATTTGGTGAGGTGTCAGAGGTTAAAGGTAAGGTTGATGCTCTCTCCAGCTTTAATGCTGACCAGTTGAGTCTGCTGCTGCAACTCCGGCAAACTGGCAGTGATGGCGTACGTTCCCGGTGAAACCTCGATGTAAACCTCTTCATCCATTGCAGAGGCACGACCCTGACGACAGGATTTTTTCTTTTAAAGATTTATCTTGCATTCAAGCTTTATTCCATTAAAAAAAAAAAAAAAAAAAAAAAAGAGTCACAATCTAATTACCACTTCTTTTATGTGTTTACTGGTTGGAAGTGCTGATGTTGGCCTCCCAGCTCCTGGCTGTGTGTGGAACCTGGACATGTGGGTTCTTTCGCTTTCAGTGGGATCAGTACAACCAGACTCATAGAATCTCTTAAAGGAAGAAAAATAAAACAAATCCAAATATTAGTCTGAAGCTGGAGGTACACACAGAAGTACAAATTAACCCAAGAAATGTGCCTTGCCTACCTTGCAGTGATAGGTCGTCTGTGCCATGAAATCTGCAATCGTTGCAAAGGCATCATTAAGCTCTGTTTGGGCTCTCTGAACAAGAAACATGGAAAAGTGAATTGTAATTTGGAAAAAGGGTGACAGGATAATTAAATGTAGGTCACAGAGGCTCAAATCTTTGACAGACCTTGACAGGAATGTGAGTGTCTTCATCAGAACTTGTGGGGGTCTGAGATGCACCAGTGTTCATCCAGTCTACATTACGCCTGGAGGCTCGCTCCAGCACCTCCAAGCCGAGACTGGCAGAGCGCTGCAGAGAAGACTCCAGCCAAGATTGGTGTGCCATTAACAGCTGAAGTAAAGACACCAGTGGCTGTCACCTGTAAAACCAAACACATTAACATTTTCCAGTACTTTTAAGGACTCCACATTACTGCTCTACAACTGTACCCATAATGCCAATGTAAAATAAAATCTGACAACTGGGATCATATTAACATATGAATTTGTAAAAATTGGCCAAAATGAATTGATACATTAAACCAGAATCTTAAAATAACATAAGAACCTTAGAATATAATCATGATGCCATACTTGGTACAAGGTTGCAGAGTGAATCTGCGCATGTGCAGTTCACAGCCCTGACAGAAAGCAGCTGGTTCGTGACCCGTTATTAACTACTTACTTTCACTTTTATACAGATGGCAGTGTCCTTCACGAGCTCATATGTGAGACTGGGCTATCGAACAGATTTTAGCTGCGTGCGAGTCTTTCTCACATTGTGTTGTCTCAACTTTACCAGTTCGTTCTAATCACCAAATCTCCTGTAAAGAGATTTACTCGTTTGCGCGTTTCAGCGCGTGCAAAAACCATTGAGAAATACTAAAAATACATATCGTTATAAAACATTTTTTAGGGAGTTGTGCCGTTTAGAAATTACCTTCTTCAAAAAAGGTCTCTTACATTTTCACTGATGATAAGGTGAGTCCAGCGTTCACTACTTTTGAAACATGACAGGAAATGCTGCCCGTTTAAGCCCCGCCCCTGCAGACGACGAAACAGGTCACGTGTTTAAAAGTGGTACTCCTACTACATGCTGCTTCATAAATTAAAGTATTAAACGTACATTGACATCATTACGAAATGTTAAAATTACATTTATAGCTACTCGGCAACGAAAACGTTAATAAATTTATTTGTATGCAGAATCAGAAAGTGCTTCACAAAACAGCACAAGTGACAAATTACTTGAATGTATATCCATTTAAATGTTTCGTTGAATCTTCATTACCCTGTCAAATTTAACACAGCAAATGAGAAAACGTATTTTCCCAAATGCATACACAAATTCTACATACCTGATTATTCTCATCTCTGTGAGTTTGTAGTGGTAAAATATTTATTAACAAGTCAGAGTCCAAATAACTACACCTGTCACATCGGATGCTTTCTTCTTAAATACAAGTCAGGGATGATTATTGATCTGAGAAGAGTGACACTCCATTGGCGAGATTCCTTTAACACTTAGATTCTCACCAGCTCCTGAATGAATCACAGCAGAGGCTGTACTTTCTCAGAAGTCAGGGGATTTCCAGCATGCCAATCAAAAATCCTAAGCAGCTTCTACAGATAATGCTTTATTATCATAAGCATATCTCCATGTGTCATGCATGCTGTGCAGCTCAGGACAGACTCTCACGTCCAGAGTATTATGATACTTTCCTATTTCTGGAACTTTCTCAAGATTTAAGGATATTTACTCCACAAGGACCCACAACAAAAATGTAATTCACTTCCACAACACATTGTTCATACTTCTGTTATCAGAAAACTCCAACAGGAGGGTTAAGTCTCAGACAAGGTTGGCCAACAGCTTCTTCCCACAGGCAATACAGCTCCTTTGAACACTGACCCTCTCTCAGCAAACTATCCCGTCACAAAGGGCAGACATAACCTCTTGACTCGCTTTAGTTTTTGTCTACTATTGTGGCAGGGATCCTCAATCCTGGTCCTAGAGGACCAGTGTCCTGCAGGTTTCATCAGTTTCCCAGCTGCATACACCTGACACAGAGTTGTGTAGAGCAGTGATTCCCAACCCTGGTCCTCATGGCACACTACCTGAAGCCTTTCCGTTTTGCCCTGCTAGGACACAGCTGATTCAAATCAATTGGATCTCTGATGAGCTCTGCACCAGTCTGGTACTAACCCATTAATGTGAGTGAACTGTTTCAACAGGGAAACATGGAAAGTCTTCAGGATAGTGTGCCTTGAGGACCAGGGTTGGGAATTACTGGTGTAGAGCTTGTTTGAATCAGGTGTGCTGTAGCAGGTAAACGTCTAAGACATGCAACTAAAGCCTGCAGGACACCAGCACTCAAGGACAAGGATTGAGGGTCCCTGCTACATAGTCCAAGTCAGTGTTTCTGGACTCTGATCCTGAGACTCCTGCTCTGCATGTTTTAGATGTTCCAACTCCAGCACACCTGATTCAGATTAACTGCTCATCAAGTTCTTTGCAAGCCTGTTAGTGAGCCCTTCATTTCAGTCTGGTGTGTTAAACTATGCAAACATCTAATAGCGCTGAGAAACACTGGACTGTGTTTTTGTTTAACTAGTGTGGCAAATCTTTTGACTTGGCACAATCATCACTGACACTTTGTGAAATTAAACAGGACAATTTCAATTTACACAGTTTATTTTGTCAAAAAACACACTGTCAGGAACGTTATGCCATCAGCACGCAGGCTCCTCCCACTGCCTTGATCTTCTCCTCAGCCTGTCGGCTGAAGAACTTGGCCTTAACAATCACGGGCTGCTTGGGCAGCTTGCCTTTGCCCAGAACTTTGTAGTAGCCCTGGAGAATGAAAAACACAAGTGAGGAATATTTTAGTCAGGAAAACAAACATTCAAGAAAATAAACAGTTATAATTACAGCGTTGGACGGAATTACTTGAAATTCATACAACCAAAAGTAAAAAAGAAAAGGGAACTCGCATCTCATAAAATTTACCCACACTTCTGCAGTGGCTGACTACATTTGTAACAAATTCTCCAAAGAGACCATATCTAGAATTAACATCCGGCACTGACATCCTGCAATTTTTAGAACATGCAGTCCTCAACCCATCTGAATCAAATGGAAAATTCCCTCATGCATGTCATTCAGCTCTGCAGAGGCCTGGTAACGAGCCATTCATTTGATTCAGGTGTGTTGGAGAAGGAATGCAACCAAAATGAGCATTATCGTAGCTCTCGAGGACTGGACTTCAGCACCCTTGGGTTAAGACCCACAATGAAACATTTAGCAATGTTCTCAGTAATGTGTCCCCTATTGATGGCTAAACTGACATCCATCTAGCATTGTACCTGAACTGAGCTCACTCCAGCCAGCAAAAGACAGGCTTATCTTGACTCTTGTTCTGTCCCTTCTGCTCTCTTTTCTTCTCTTCTGCCGGTAATGTTTCCTTACGTTTCTTTACAGAGTCTAACATGATGTGCGTTCAAAATACCCGCTGTGTTCATGTCTGGTTCATATCTGCTAAACCGCCACATACAGATTAAGACCGACTTTCACTAGTTTCCAGAATAGATTCCAACTAACAGCCTAATATGATCATTTCAAGACTGTTGTCTATGATTACCAGTCCGCTAATGGATTTATCTCAGAATACATGTGCGTGATGATGTCACATCCTGTTATTTTCTCATCAGTCCGAGTGTTAGTTGCTCGTGTAAGTAAACTGCTTAATAGTTTACAGGTAAATGTGATATGGTGAATTTAAAAACAAACAAAAACCCTTCTGAATTTGTGATTTTCTCTATCAAAAAGCATTTGCTGTCCTTATCTATGAAGTTTCTAATAGTCTCCAGCCTTACATTGAGAATTTTCTCTTTTTGGATGTTCTGAAACAAATGTATCAAAAGTGCTGTTTGAAAAGTTTGAATTGGGCCTCAGATATCTGTGGCACAAGCCAATTTTGGTCAGACCTGACTCAAGCAACCTTTTGACTGCGTATATATGTTAAGATTTTGCAGAGTCACACGAGAGTAGGGTCACTGTAGTCATTGGAAAAGGAAACGTATATTTAGAAAAAGAAAAAAATCTGAGTTTTATGATATTTGATTAAATTTGAAATTATTCAAACTGATCAATTTATTTTAACCCAGCTAAAATACAGATCTGTACTAGTTGGGCTTCTGTAAGCCAAAAGGGAGAAAAAAAAAAAAAAAAAAAATCATGCTGAGACTCAAATCAAAGTACAAAATTCAAAATTTAACTGAGCATTAATATTTACCAAACTGCTCACCATTCCATTAAAAATGATGTGGTTTATTTGCAAATCATGGGTTTAACAACCTGACAACCAGGATAGTGTTTTTTTGTTTTAAATCAGCGAGAGCAACTACAATAGGCAGTACATACACCTGTTAGTATGATGCATCACATTTTCTGGGCAAACTTTTTAATGACTGCTTTGTAAAACTCCATCTTTCGTTCTACCTTGAACCAACATGACCCTGTATTAACTTAATCAGCGATTATTTCACTTGTACATGAGTTACGGCTTCTGTTTTATTTTTAGCCGATCAGTTAAACAAAATAAGACTTGACTACAGCATGCTGCCCGGTTGAGAAAAACAACAGTATGCTTTTGTAAAACCATTTCGTGAATACTTAAGAGAATCCATTACATCTGATGTACTTACGGCGCGCACAGCATCAATGACGGGGGCAGGTCCATCAGGCTTCTTACTGTAGTTGACCCTGGTCTGCTCGCTCACCAGCGTCCACAGTTTGTCCAGGTTGATGGTGGGGCAGTAGGTTGTGTTCCTCTTCAGGTGGTAATGTCTCATACCCACCTTACCGAAGTAGCCTGGATGGCTGTGGAAAAGCACAGGAGCAAAATGAAAAGAATTGCACGACCTCCTGACCAAGAGCTAATTTGGGAATTTTACATGGAAAAATATACAAATTAGTTCTACTGGATATCTTTCTAAAATCCGACTAAACAATGAGTAAAGGGGGCTTGATTCTTATAAAATATTTACACTTTAAACAAACTGACTCATTAAATCGTACTTAAGCCCAAAAACTATTAAAAAAAACCCAAACAAAAAAACCCCATCTTTTTAGAAATGCTGAACTACAGACGCATTCTGCATATCAACATCCAACCAATGTGTGCATGCGTTGGTTTCTTACACAGTCATAGGCAACTGAATTAAAAGTAAAGCATAATTATGTAGTTTAACATTTACAGGAGAGAGAAAGAGAAAGGGGGTTTCAAAGTCCATGACATTTCTGAAATCCACCTACTGAGATGACTGACTTTATAAGGTTGCTAGTCAATTAATAGGATCAATGGGCTATATGCACGGCTCCACTACTTCCTGAACTTCAGACAGCACCTTTGCTTCCTGTCTGTTGTGACTGGACAAACTGATTACTCCAGGTGTGTTTGGCCAGTTACTGAAGTCAGACACACCTGAGTTAATCAGTTTGTCCAGTCACAACAGACAGGAAGTAAAGGTGCTGTCTGAAGTTCAGGAAGCCTTAATAACCCATTAATATATATAAGTCTAGAAATTGATCCAGGGCAAGATTATACTGTACTCTGCAAAATTGTTAACCATTTCTGGATAAACTGAGCTGTGGATTTTCTAAGCAAGTATAAAATCGTATACAAATGTCCTTCTGCACCAGGTCAAATCTTGAACGAAATGGAGTTGATAAGCAAGCCATTTTTTTCTCAAGTATTTGACTGCAGGATCAATCAAGAAACCAATCTCTCTATAAGTAGCACATTTAAAAAAAAAAAAAAAAAAAAAAACATTCCTAGTTTCTCTTTACTAGAATATAGCACAGACAAGTTCATGTGATTCAAACCCATTCTAGTAAGAACTCCAACCCTGTCATTGTGTCTGTATTATGAGGTACTTACTATTTATCAAAGTTGATCCTGTGGTGATGCAGACCACCAGCGTTACCACGACCTCCAGGATGCTTTCTGTGCTTGCCTGTGGAGTGGGAGAGCTGCTTTTAAATGATATCTCCATTATCTCTGTGAATATCAACTCGCTGGGACCCACTGTGGCGTCAATATCATGGTTTAAACTCACCAACGCGACCATGTCCGTGGCTGACGTGTCCTCGGAGCTTTCTAGTCTTCGAGTTCCTGGTAGGCTGTAACATGATTAATTAGGTTTACATATGGGTGTAATATGCTCTATGAATACATCCATAGCCAAAGAAACTAATTGGCAGTATACTGGCATTCTTCCCGATTAATAAGCAGGATAAACAGCTTGGCTGGACATAAACAACGCAATCTAAAAGTAGCAGCCGCGTTGAATAAGTTTCCCTTTTATTTTGAACAAATATCACCATGTAGTGCCTGCATGCTGCCTAGCATCTTGAAAGCTAATAGCAACTCAACCCATTATCCGGCGACTGTCTTCTACTGGAGACAACAAACAAGTTCTCGGGCCGTCTTACTGGGCAGTTTTATACCATGTCAAGACCAAAATAATGACAAATAAAGTTTGCTATGTCAATGAGGGTAAAACGCGTTACTGGAGGGACAAGCTGTCGGTTCACTGTAATAGCTGAGGGCCAACGCTAACACAGGGACCCGCCGGGTGAAAAATATCTTTATAATTTCAATGAATCATGGCAATACTGCCCTACAATTGTTCGACTGTCACCAATGTAGAATAACTTTGTAAGAAATGTGCATGTTCTGCATTAACAGAACATGGATGGAAGTAGATGTAACTGAAATTCAGTACACTCGGTTAGTTGATAGCACCTACCATCTTGGAGGCTAGTTGAAAGAGGAACGGGATTTGGAAACAACGCGGTTTTGTGCGAGACTATGACTACACCCCACAGCGACACCTGGTGTTGTCTGGCGGTAATTAAGAGAAAGCTAATTTTACAGTTAATCAGTTTGACTAACGTCTATGTGTTTTGGATAAATTGTTATATAAAAAGGGGGCAGTTCATATGAGTTTTTTTCTTTATGCTCCTTTTCATTCTTGCATTTGGATAGTCTTTTTTTTTCCATTATTTTTTGTTGTTTTGTCACAAGAATTCATAGAAAAAAACACCACTTAAAGTAAACTAAACTAAATCAAGGTGTATCAAGGTTATTTCATGTTTTGTAGGGTTGAAAAGCATTTGCTTTGTTGGTAATGACTTGAAAAAAAAAGTCAATTTTGGCTGCCTGTTATGAAACATCCAGGCTGTTCCAGTCTGAGCTTTGTTGAAAGAATTAGTCTAAAAGAGTCTCATCTGGCTCGTCCACATTTTCTAAATTCTATTATTGTATGGTTTTTCCAGTTTGACAAAGCAAAACTGGAAAAACCATCTTTGAACTAAAGGAGGTGGTCTTGGTTATCACTTACCCAGTATTTTTGACTCTCCTCCTCAGGAGGTTTCACAAGAATTCAGACATTAGTCCTCAAAACCAAAACAGTTTTAGTCACACAGGTAAACATTTCACATGTGACAATGACTTGAATGACCAACAGAAAGGTCAAGAGAGCCAGCCACACCATGTGACCTTATAGACCCTTGATTTGGGAATGTTCTTATAAGCTGAAAGTCAGCACCAATAGTTAGAGCTGAGGAATAGATGAGGGGTGAAATGATGCACAGTGATATCCCATAATTTTTTTATAGTCACAGTTTCATAGTTCACAGGATTGATGAACTTTGAGTGTAAATGAAGGAATGTCTGTTACAGGCACATCATTTTGTGGTTGCATTACTCGTGAAGGAGAGAGCCACACACAGCGTTTGAGTCGATTTACATAAGGCAGGTCTGTTATTCAAAGTCTGAGTGAACTTCCAGAGTGTACGTTGTCATTGGTCAGAATTGGAGAGTGATCTTTTTTTTTGTCTCAAATCTTCTTCATCCTCCAACTGTCGGATTGGTTTGCAGCTCCCGTTGGATTCATTGTCTCGATTTGTAAGGAAATTTCTTTGAAATTCTTGAAAAAATGTAATTTCATATGTTAAAGATTATGAATAAAGTAGCATTTCATGCTGCTTTACAAATACTCTACAATTCTCAAGGATTGTTTTTTACTTATTTATGAGCTAAAGTTACTTATCTTAAAAACCAACATTCATTCAGAAACAACTTACAGTATGCTCAATGAAATGTATAGACTAACACAAAATACTGTGTAAAACTCTTTCCGTATTGCACTCACTCAGGCATTTATTTTGACTTCATACAGTGTGTAGACTTATATTTTAGCTATTTAGTTATTTTAAATTCAGGACCTGTTCTGGTAACAAGGTATGTTACACTATAATTTAGCCATTTTTATTTACAAAGTCAAATTTCTCCCCTGTGACTGACAAATTGTAATGCATTTTTAAAAATCAGACCAGCTGTTGCCAACATTTGCTTGTGGCCTCTTCAGAGAAGTTGTGTAATTAGGATCTTTTCAGACTTCTGATGTTTATAAGTTGTTTCTTTCCAACGTCTCTCATGATTTCATTAGAGTCATTGTGCAGGCTTATAAAAATGTGACTTTATTTGACTATATTTCACACATTTTATATAGTAAAGTGTGACTTACTGTATATTATATTTAACATGTTATTTAAAATCAATTCATATTGACACGAAGAGTAACTGCAACCGCAAGATGGCGCTCTAGGCTTGTGACAACTATACCTTGCTCCAAGAACGAAGATCAGAAAATGGTTTTATTTCAGTGAAAGGAGTTCATTTCTGCATGCACTGAGTGTGATGGAACAAATCCTCACGAAGCATGTTTATCTTTATTTTTATGATCATGTACAGGCATTAGGCTGCGTAATTATTAACGTCGCGGGCTGGGGTGCGGCAGACCCGGGCTCGAGTCCCCGACACGGCACTCAGGTGAACTACTATGGACCCTTTAGCAAGGTCCTTAACCCCCACCAACTGCTCTCCGGGCGCTTTAAATAGCAGCACTGCTCTCAAGCCCAACCTGAGATGGGTTAAATGCGGAGAACGAATGTCCTAATTGGGACACTAATTGGGATGAATAAAGTATATCTATTTTTTCTTTTAAAGGTAGAGTCTGGGTGTTTCCCGTTTTTGTTTATAAACACTATTCAAACTGAGAGGCCCCTCCCCTCGAGCTAATGGTCACATTGCTCTTCAGCCTCAAGCATCTCTTTCAAAGTTGGGAGGTGGGTGAAAATCAAACCAATATTAACTCATGGTTTTTGAGCGAGCACTATCTAAAGCTGTTTTCGCTGCAAAATACTTCCTTTTCTTCGCTGCATCTGCCATTTTTATCAAGAATTTGAGGGAATCTGGTGTCGGCTTCAGTCGATGTAAAAAAAAAGTTTGCTCCAACTGAGGTCATCCTAACAGAGTGCTTCGTCCTTAGCTCTGTCATTGGCTGGAGACGATATGCAAATATCCGCCCAGAAATGTCCCAAACACATCAAAACAAAGGGAAAAGAGAAATACAGTCAGGGGAGGGGGAGTTTCAAACAAAACTCACCGCCACACGAGAGTAGAGGTCCAGACGTCCGGATTGAGCTAGATTTCACTCACATAAGTGTAGCGTTTATTTTCAGGGGTAAAACTCTGGAGTCTATGTCAAACCTTTGAATCAGTGATTGGGGAGGTTTTACCAAAGTCACGTAGGCCTTAATCAAAAATCTGAAAATAGCCTTATTTCAGCGAGACAAGTTAATTAATGACAACAACATGCAGACATTGTGTAAGTTCTTGATGCATTAGTAACGTGTGGCTGCGTGTTTTCTTGTTCCCATGCATTAGTAATCAATGGTCACGAATTGATGACATGTGGCCTCAGGATAACATTTTGTGGCCATATATTAGTGAAGCGTGGAGAAGTTTGTTTTTTTTTTCATTTTCTGTATGTTGCTGGAGAGGCTCATAGGATTCAGATCAGGATGAACTTACTGGTATCTTGGCTGTTAGACTCACAGGCGCTTGTAATGTTAATTTAGCCTATTCAGACTCTCAGGTATGTTCTTTTTGCTATTGTGTATGTGAATAACTGTTAATGTGTTACGTGATTTGTTACTAGACACGCAAAAATGTTAACATACCAGACACCTGCTCAGTCTGTTCTTCTGTGTGTTATTGTGTAGTTGAATAACTTGCTTTTCCAGATTCAATTTCTTTTTTTGGTCTTGGATTTTGTGAAATAGATTTCACAGAGAGAGAGAGAGAGAGAGAGAGAGAGAGAGAGAGAGAGAGAGAGGGAGAGAGAGAGAGAGAAAGAAAGAAAGAAAGAAAGAAAGAAAGAAAAAGAAAGAAAGAAAGAAAGAAAGAAAAAGAGGAGCATAACTTAAGACCACTTAAGATTACAAAAAAGTCTGCATGGAAACAAAATACAAAGTATGATTGCTGACTCAATGTTTCTCTCCAGGAATGAACAATACATGTTGATCATGTAATGTTTCAGCTATTATCCCGTTTTAAAAGTGAGATTTTTTTGTGTTCCTTCAAGAGAAATCAAGACAAGATGGAATCTATTTAATAGGTTCAGAGGGAGTTTACTGGGTCCCAACACAGTGAGCCTTTACTTATTCAGAATCCTTAAAGACTAATTTGATAATTCATGCAGACATTCACATTAGTATTAGAAGTATCACTATGAACTCTGAATGTGGACCGTTTCTTTGTCTAGAATGTAAAACAACTTCTTCCTAAACAGAAAGTATGATACATCTTCCATCTCTGAAACCAAATGAGCGCATGACTGGATGTTAAACATCGTTGATACAAAACGATTGTCATTATAAGTGAACCTGGCTGATCTGTCAGGGGTCTGAAGCCGGTTCAGCTCTCCACCAATCAAATCATTTGTGTCCCCCTTGATAACTGGACACATGGAGCAGCGCCGCCTCTCTCCTCTTCAGCTCACATCCATCCGAGGACGCGTTCACATGGATTTCTAAAGCCTTTCTGACAACTTGTAAATGTCTTTCTTTCACACGCAGGTGAAGTACAATCCTGATTCCACCTTAATCAGGTTCTTATAAGATGATAATCTTTAGAAACTACTTGGCATTTATATGCAACACCTTTTGTGTAATCATTTATTAGAGATATAGCTAATAGCTAACTACTCTCATGTGTTTACTTAACTGCAAATTCTTCTTTGTTGTTGACGTTTTCTCTGTTTGTCTTGATTTGGCTGTTTTGCCATCAAACACTGAGCAGACAGGATTCAAACCAGCAGCTTCTGCTCTGTTTTTCCTCCTGTTTTTTCACCCCAAGAGGCCCGATCTCCTGGAGATGGCACACTCGACTCACAGACGCCATGGTAACTTTCCACAAAGGCAAGATTCCCTGTTGCCACCAGGAATCATGAGCAGAGAGCCACTGGCACTGGAGACCATGTCATCTGAGACTGATCCAAATCAGGCCATCGCACCAGAGGAGCCAACACCCCCAGCAGAATACGTAATACAGTACATGCATACAGTCTTACACAAGGCTTCGTTTGTCAATCAATCAGAAAATTGGAGTGATAATAACAATGCTAAATCTCTCTTAATCGAACGGCACAGCTCAGCATTTCTGGACTCTGTGAGATGGAGAAAGAGGCAAAAAGATCTTGGAATGGAAAATCCAGAGGAGCCTCTCCAACATCTGAGAAATGGCAAAGACATCCCGACAAGAACGTGAAAGCTTTACTGAAGAGAATAAGGTAAAGTATGAAAGAACTTAAAGGTGAGGTAACAAGACTTTGTATTTAAATAAAGAGTTTGACACTTTGGTAAATGCACTCATTTTCCTTCCTGTGACTGTAGTAGAAGAGTTCTGGGACAGTTTTATGCTCATGTATTGTGGACATACTATCCCATTATTGCTTTGTAAAAACTCTAGAAGCAGAGGGAGACTGCAAGCTCCAAATATGTACCATTTAATGCATGCATTATTAACCAAAAAAAAAACTAGCAAAAGACAAATTTTATACTACAAAAACATACAATTTGAGCTCTTACAAACCTAGATATGTTCTGACAACAACAAATTAATTCCTTAAGTTTTCTAATTAACCTGTTTTAATCACACTAAGGCAGACAGAATTATTGTTGGACTTCTCCAGGTTTACATACAGAGATTTTTCTGATTTCCTCATTTGTCTTTGCCCAGTTTTACTTTATGGCAGGGAAGTTGCAGCAGTAATGAGGGCTGGAAATGCTGCAGGTTGTATTTGTGAACTGTGGACAACAGGTGGCAGCAGAGCACATGTATGCTCACAAGTACACAGTCTAGCCAAGACAAGTGACAGCAACAGACGTTGACCTAAGTGCTGCACAACTTAAAGACTAAAACGTCACAAAATAGATGAAGACAAGAAACCAGAAAAAAACAACTAAATCTAAAGAAAAAACAGCAAATGAAAATGAGTTTTTAAATGATCCACCTGTAGTCCTGATGTGGAGGGGAAGGCAGAAAAAAGCTGTCACACATTTGTTTTAACCTGGACCTGAACATCTGGTTGACGGAAGGAATGGGTACAGTTGAAAGGTTGGAAAGATAAGAATGGTAAGCCAATAGGATAAGCCAATTAAACACTTAAAAACAAACAGTAAAACCTAAAAAAAATCACAAGCTAAAGAAGCTTCAGGGCCCAGCTTGGACCACAATCTACCTGGTCCAAAACTGGTCCAAGGTAGATGCTCCAACTGGGATGAAGGTTCTTATGTAGTCACTGAAAAAGGGTTTATTTGTGGTTGGTTGTTCTTCATCAATGACTACAATGTGAGCTATAGAGGGCTGTTAGGTGTTTCTTTTAACTGAACTCCTTGTTTTTATTCTTCTTCTCATTATCTTCAAGCCGTAGTTCTCACTTGAAATTACCAGAAATTCATCTTGATGGGTGTGGAAAGCTCAAAAGTTAATCAGAAGGTGACTATAAGTAGAGCAACAACTTAAATCCTCTAAAATAACTCAAATATATCTTTAGATTGCCTAACTTTCCCTTTGAGTAGATGATATAGTCCATATGGTGTCTACTAAAACCATTTTTCATTGATCAGAAAGTCTTGATGGTGCAGTAGATGATCCTGCATGACTCACTGCTGATCTGCAGAGCTAACATGACCATAGCCTTGTTTTATTCTCACAGGATTCACCCTGAGGCTCAGAGGATTCTGGGTAATTCCTCAATACCTGTAGTGACTATGGAGCGTCTGAACTTCCTGTCAATGTCCTTATCATCTCTGCAGCCAGTTGTGTCTCTGACCCGATTGCCGTGCCAAGCACAAGCTGAGCTCCACCATGATGTGTCTTTAAATAGTCCTGAACAGGTACACAGATGAAAGCCCAGATTCTTTTAAGTGGGAGAAAGAAAAGTCCTTTTTTCTAACTGTTTTGTTCTTATCTTAAACCATGTTCCTAATCTCTGCTTGCAGAATGGCTTCAGCTCAAATGAAGTAGATACTTTGGAGGTAAGAGAAGAACCAGAGTGGGCAGATCAAACAGAAACAACACCTACATCCTGGACTGAACCCTACTGTCCCGATAGTCCCCCGTTTGAAGAACTAGGGCAGTCATATATCCTGTGTGACTCTGGATCTGATGAGGGGAAAGACGATTCAGAAACATTTTATCTGGATCCAGACCTCGAGCAGGCCGTGGTGATCCAATTAGATCTGGAAGAAGAAGCAGAACAGGATCTATGCTTCCAACTGGAGGATGAATGTGACACTAAATGTGAAGCTGATGGAGTTCATATGAACCATGATGAAGATCAAACACCTGATCTTTACTGCTCAATTGAGCAGCAGCCTGAAGCTGAAGTGGAGACTGTGGAAATGGAGAGTGAAGATTTTTGTGCTGCTTGTCTGAACGGGGGAGATCTGCTTTGCTGCGACTGCTGCCCAAAAGTCTACCATCTTGCCTGTCATGTACCACCTCTCATCAGCTTTCCACTGTAAGCACCGTGTAAACACACAAATCTGTAGACTTGTATCTCTAGCAGTTGTTCAAAGATTGTAGGATTAAGACCTTCATGATGTATTTGTTACCTCACCGAGTCTGTTGCTGAAGTTCGCTGTCAGACATCTGTTACATCAGTAAAGGACTGGTGCATTAATGTCTTTTCAGTGACAGTTTATGACTGTAGGTACTGAGTTTTATTTAAGTGTGTATATTTTATGGTCTGACTGTAAAACAGTGGAGGTTTTGTGTGTGTTATAGAGGTGACTGGGTGTGTACACTGTGCCGAACTGACCAGGAGCCTGTGGAGGACTATGACTGTGAGAAGATGCACCCCTGTGGGGCAGTCAAAGTGCCTTACACGCTGTCCAACCAGGACCAGAGGGTGAGCTGTGCGGAATCAGCAGTTTAGATTCTATACTTCAGCTTAACAACAATCCTGAAATAAAGAGAGAAAACTTTCACCATTCTGCATTCTGGTGTTTACATTAATGCAGCTAGTAATGATAAATGTTTCTCAAATTTCTTCTCACCTTCTGTGAAGAGAAAAAGAAGTTTGTGGTGAAGCTCACTCACTTTTCTGTGTTTTTTTCTTTATTTTGCCCTTTGCAGCGGTGTGAGAAATTGGCTCTTCTGCTGTATTGTCATGCACTCAGTGCTCCGTTCCATGAACCCGTCAGCCCCCTGGTCAGTCCACCAGACTTACCTACTGCCATAAACCTGCACCATCACGTCTTATAGAAATAACATTCTTTTGACTATTTTTTAACAGCACAATAGAGTGAAGGTATTTCTTTCAACAGGCTACCTGACTGGATTACAAACATAGATTATGTGTAAAATGTTCCAATTCACCTTAAAAAAAAAAACAAATTAAAATGGCATTATTCTCTCCGTTATAATCTAATCACTTTGTTTATACTCCAGGCCCGAAACTACTACCAAATCATCAAGAGGCCCATCGACCTGTCAGTGATCCGCAGGAAACTGGACAAGAGCAACACTCTCCATTACTTCACAGCCGAGCAGTTTGTTGACGACGTCCTGCTGATGTTCAAGAACTGTGCTACTTTCAATTATGTAAGTTATCTGAGAGGATGGTGGATTCTGGGTGATACCAATACTATTTTTAACAGTACCAGACATTTCTGATAGTTTATAATTAATATTGATGCCTATAGTATATCTTTTGCCCCTTAAAGGAAAATGACAGGATTCTACAGTCTGCATCAATATCTTTATTTTAAAGGTAACTTTCATATGAATATAATTCATAAACATAAATACTGGTAAGTAATGCTACTGAAATTGTAGATAGAAAATATCTATAATTCTTTAATTAAAAAGCAGAATAAAGAAATCTTTTAAAGAATAATAAAATAATTGGAAAAATTATGAGATTAATAAAACTGATTAAATTTAAAATAGTTTAATGCAAAATATAATAGTAATGCAATAAATATGATAAACATAATTCTTGAGTAGAATAATAAAGTACATCTATATCACATCATCATCATTGCTAACACCATCATCATCATCATCATGGCATCATGACATCATAGGCTAATTATGTGACATGGAAAGAATACACTGAAAGAATACACGGTGGCTGTAAATACAAATTACAAGTTTTTTATAAGCACGGTGGTATCTCCGTATTCACAAATGTATTGAATCTGATATTTTGGCTGGTGGATATGGATATGCCGGAGCGTTGATAAATCGACATATTTCTGCATTAGCTTGTGGGGCTAATGCTGCATTCCATTTTCCTCAGAACTGGGAAGTGGGAACTCGGGGGGGTGATGTCACATCGGGCCAACTTGCGTTCCAGCTCACTGGTCGGAAAACCAGTTAGCAGCCTAGCACAGCAACTTGTTTGCTAAAGCTGCATTCCATTTTCCTCGGAACTGGGAAGTGGGAACTGGGGGGTGACGTCATACCCGACCAACTTGCGTTCCAGTACACTGGCCGGAAAACCAGTTAGCAGCCTAGCAAAACAACGTATTTGCTAAGGCTATTGTTATTAACCGTTGTTGGCACAGCTTGCGTTGTAGTTCACATATACCACATGAAAAATGTGAATGTGAATCCCCCTACATCTGTATAAACCAATACTACGTGTATGACTGATTTGTGCAACAAAATATAAGTAAGAAGTGTAAATAAATGTAACATTACAGGGGTTTCTAAAACTGCTAACACAGGGTGCGGCCATCTTTAAATCTGAACTCGGAGCTGCGAGAGTTGTCCGACTTTCCGAGTGGGAAATCCGACTTCAGGGGGGCGTTCCAGTTGAAACTTCCTACTCGGTTTGGGAATTTCCGACTTCCGAGTTGAAATGGAACGCAGCACAAGGGTATTGCTATTAGCTGTTGTTAGCACAACTGGCGTTGTAGTTCACATATATGACATGAAAAATGTGAATTACGCCACAGCATCTTCCCCCTACATCTATATAAACCAATACTACGTGTATGACTGATTTATGCAACAAAATATTAGTAAGAAGTGTAAATAAATGTAGCAGTACAGGAGCTTCTAAAACGGCTAACACTGGGCGCGGCCATCTTTAAATCTGAACTCGGAGCTGCGAGGATTGTCCGACTTTCTGAGTGGGAGATCCGACTTCGGGGGGGGGGGGGGGGGGGGGGGCGTTCCAGTTGAAACTTTCCACTCGGAACTGGGAATTTCTGACTTCCGAGTTCAAATGGAGTGCAGCATTAGTAAACTGAAAACATCTTCATTCATGATTTAGCATGCTTACATTGATAATAATAAACATTAAATAAAGTAGTTTGTCTAAGCATGCTAAAATCCTTTATTTAGAAATGAGCATTTAAAAGTTAAAAGGTATACGCACAGCATGTTCCTGAAATTTGAGGGACTAGATGTAGGCTTACATTGTTTATTTGACCAGTTTGCATTATACATTAAAGCTAGGTGTCCGTATTGAGGAAAACCAGCCTTGGGTTTGAATGTTCTTGTGGATATTTCTCCTCCTGACGTGCAGCCGGATTCAGAGGTGGCCAGTGCTGGTAGAAACCTGGAGTTGTTTTTCTTGGGCAAACTGAAAGAGATTTTTCCTGACCGGACGTTCCCATCTGCTCACCAAGACAGAACGGAGAGAGCTCGCCTCCAGTGGCTCAGCAAGAAGAGGAAGGAAAACTATAAAAAGAGAAGATATGTTTTTAGTGGGAAAAAATATTACTTGTAAACTTCATCTAACCAGTCTTGTTAGTGGAAGTTTTGGTAATGGAAATAAATAAGTTTGAACATTTTTATAAACTAATACTCAATACTCATACTTAAGGAGTTTAAAGATGGAAAAACTTTGCAATTGCAACAGATATATTGGATCAAATCACTTTAATCTGTGGTGTTATTTATGGTTTTATAGAAGGTAAGGTTGTAATAAACAACAACAAAACCCCCTTTTTTGTTAATTAGAGAGATATATCTATATTTTCCACATAATGTTTAGTTTAATTTGAGAGCTTGAACTTCAACTCATTCGAAATTAAAGCAGGGCCTAAAGTGTCACGGTATAGATGATAAGTCAAACTGTGGTCATCTAGCTACTTAATGGACACAGTTTTTTTATTCTTTTATTTTTTAAGCTGCTACATTCGCTTTGGCTTATATTTGAAATTGAAAATGAATTTTATTTCCAGATTTACCCTTATGAATAACAACTTGTATTTCTTTTTTCATTAATGTGGAGTTGCTGTTGTTCTCTGCCCTGCTGTTTTGGGGAGCACAAGCTTTATTTTTCCCTCCAAACAAAAGATAATAAAATACATTTGCAACAAATGTGGACTGTTATTTCTTGATTAATCTAATCTAGAGCAAAACAAAACAAAAACAAACTATGTATTCACACTCCGTATCAAAAAAAGAATCTTGTGCTGGTTGATGTGTATCTTAAATTAAGCTAATTAAAGGGCCGGTTATCTGATGATGATGATGCAGTCATTTGAAAGAACATATTTTTAATCCTCAGGTTTTATGTCTCAAGACTTATTTAAATCATCTCTGCATCAGGCTATAAATGATGTGTAGACAAACAACACTTAGCATATAACACAGTGTCACATGCACCCTTACTGATCCCTAGAAATTGGAAGTGGGGGAAGGGGACCTGTGGGGGGTGTGGGTGTCCCAGGGAATGGGGGTGCCTACTGTCACACCTGGGGGGAATTCCCTTCTCTCTAGTTTTACATCAACCCTTGTTTACAGAGCAGCTGGTGGAGCCTATGGTAGGCAGACAAAAACAAGAGTTTTAAGAAAAGTAAAAAGTGGGTTCTTGTACTGACTTTGTACTGTACTGTTCTGTTTATAATAAATGAATTAACTGAGACCGATGGCTCGCCATTTGACAGCACTAACCCAGTCAAAGTCTAGACCACAATCTGACTGAGACATTCTAATTGAACTCTTAACGTAGCTGAACATAAATGCCTGCAAACCTCAGTGAAGTGAAGTAATTTTAGAAAGAAATGTGGACTGAAATTCCTCAGCAATGATGGGAGAGAGTCTGTCAAACTGCTCTCTGGTACTAATTTCCCCTCGGGGATGTAAACAATACATCAAAAAAAAAAGGAAAAAAAAGGGAAAAGAAATAGAAAGGAACAGTAGAGAGACCAGGAGAGTTAGAGGTCAAAAAGATCACTGAAAGAGCAACATGTGATGAAATGAAGATGGGGGAAAAGATGAGTGTGAGAGATGAAGAAGAGAAGATTTCAGATTCAGACAAAGGAAAAAGAGGAAGCAGGAGGTTCCATTGGGCTGAGGTCTGGAGACTGACTTTGCCACTCCAGGACCTTGAAATGATTCTTATGGAGCCACCCCACACTTATGGCCAAACACACTGCCACGTTTCATCTTCAATGCAGTGCTGAGGGAAGGTTTTGTGTTTAAAATCTCATGATACATGGCCCCATTCATCCTCTCTGAAATACAGATCAGTCATCCTGCCCCCTTTGCAGAAAAGTCGCCCCAAAGCATGATGTTTCCACCCCCAAGCTTAACAGTGGGTATGGTGTTTTTGGGATGCACCTCAGGATTTTTCTTTCTCCAAACATAGCCAGTGGAATTCTTACCAAATAGTTGTATTTTGGTCTCATCTGATTACACGATATTCTCCGAATCCTCCTGTGAATCATCCAGATGGCCTCTGGCATACTTTAGATGGGCCTGGACATGTTTTGGTTTAAGCAGAAGGACCTGTTTGGTACTGCAGTATTTCAGTCCATGACAACGTTGTGTGTTGCTCACCGTAACCTTTGTGACCGTGGTCCCAGCTCTCTTCGGTCCATTGACCAGGTCCCCCTATGTAGTTCTAGGCTGATTCTTTACTGTTCTAAGAATCATTTGAACCCCACGAGGTGAGATCTTGCATGGAGCTCCAGACCGAAGAAGATTGTAAGTGACCTTTGGCTTTTATGTCTTCCATTTTCTACTAATTATGAAAACAGTTGATTTTTTTTTCTCACCAAGCTTCTTGCCTATTGTTTTATGGCTCATCCCAGCTTTACGCAGGTCTACAATTTTGTCTCTGGTGTCTTTAAGCTAGGTACACACTACAGGATTCCTGAGACCTTCATAGATGTAGAGACCACACACTTGATGATTACAAAAGACAAATCACACAAGATTTGCCTCTTCTGATCATATAGTGTGGGGTGTACAGGACGGAGAACACCCCACACTAACTGATTCGTCAGCAGAGAATCGGATCCTTCACTGTCAACATCCCAAATCTCGCAATATCAAACGAGACTTTGTGACGAGACTTCGCGGCGAGACTTCGCGGCGAGACTTTGTGACGAGACTTTAGCATAAACAAACGTAGCGGACTTTTCAGCCTCTTACATTGTGGAAAAAAAACACGCATACATAGAAAAAACATTGTGGAAAAAGTCATAGAGAGTAATAAGAATGTGGGCTGTATGACCGCGGTTGGAGGTGAATAAAAATGGCCGCAAACATTAGCTTGGAGAGCAGGGCTGTAAGCTATTGGCTGTGCTCTTTGTCTGTGTTTACTTCCTTTTCCGTTAGTCAGCTTTTAGTCAGCCGTTAGTCAGCCGTTAGCTCTTGCGTTTTGATTGGCTGTTGTTCCAGGAGCCTCCACGTGATTTCCCAATGAGAGTAGCGTTTTTGATTTTGCACAGTTGTGAACATTGTGCGTGTTCGGGTCCCCTCGGAACACCACACACACCAGGATTTCTAGTCGCAAATATTAAACATGTTCATTATCTACGATCTCTCCTTCCGAGGCCTTTCGAGCGGATCGGACAAAATCACTTGTAACTCACATCACACCATGAGAAGATCAGATGCGATGTTTTTTGCAAACATCCGACAATCGGACCTTTGCTGGCTTTGATCGTAAGGGGAAGGTCGGGACATAAATCAGGCTGATTTTCCTGTAGTGTACCTGCCTTTAGTGAGCTCTCTGGTCTTGGCCATCCTGGAGTTTGACTGTTTGAGGGTCAGGACAGGTGTCTTTTATACAGATAACGAGTTCAAACAGGTGCCACTAATACAGGTAACGAGTGGAGGATTGAAGAGCTTCTTAAAAAAGTGTATGAGAGCCAGAATTCCTGCTTGTTTGTAGGTGTCCATGTATTCATTTTTCGCAAGTATATAGACCCTTCTCATGTGTCGTTGCTGATCCCATGACAAGCACGTTGTCGACGTATGTGGGTGGCAAAAAGATCAACACAGCAGGTTTACTGCTATAGGCCGATCGACATCCCAGGATGGGATTTAATTTTTTCAGGCCGCCTCCTGACCCTGATCGACGAATTAAATGGGATACCATAAAACATAACCCCTTGAACCCATTGGTAGAGCTCTCAGCTGCAGCAGCCTTAGCAGCACTGTTGTCAGTGAGTTTCCTGCTAATTCTGTTTTTGGTGAGCAGGGGTTTATTGCACGAAACTACAACTCCGTGATCCAGGATTTAAAACTTAGCTGGGATCATTCAATCCACAATGCCCATCCAGGCTTAGTTGATTGCTCAAACCGCAAGCCAGGATAAGTAGACACGGAATCCTCAAGTCAGGTGAAACACTGCGGTCAAGCCAGCCGCTCTTACATTTTAAGTGCGCTTCTGTCGTAGGCTTACGCAAGGGACACACTGCACACAGAAGCGTGCTGCAGAAGCGCGCCTATTTTCTCATTGACACCGCTCCTCTTTCTGTTGGATGTGTTGTCGAGTGACGTCACTCATACATTAAAGTGTGTGCGTGTGCGCACGCATGCCCATGTGTATGTTTTATTTGGAGGAATATGATGTAGTGGCACCCTTCTGCAAAACTGATCATTTCTAAAGAAGCAACACAGTTGTTTTTTTTCTCTGGATAGTTTTGTGCAGCAAAATTCCATTGCGACTCCATATAGGCTATATATAACTGTATCAGAATGTACGAAATGGAACAAAAATGGTGCATATCAACAACAGTGCAGTTACAATGACCGTCAACGGCGCCGCCATACACCCAATCCATACAGGAAGTCTCAATCAGAAGTTAGAAACTCTTAGCGGTGTTTAACTATCTGCGGCTTGCAAACAGATGCATATGGTGTAGTCGGGTGGTTAGGGTTAGGGGAAGGATCAGGTTCAGGGTTAGATTTCAGTAAGTTACATATAGAACAAACTTCCAGTTTGGGTTCTCAGCTAGCAGCGCCCCGCTTTACAACTGCGCTCTCCACAGGAACCGCCTCTAGTGACGTTGGCAAACACTGTGCACAGGCAGATGCCATTTGAGAAAACTACAATTAAAATGTAAATAGAATTCAACCTACCAAAGTGGCTAGTTGAAGTGGCCGTGTTACCTGCCATTGCTGAAATTCACCTGCATTTGGCGGGTTGGCGGCTGTTGATGTCAAGCCCTGGTCTCCAGCTTATGTCCCATCCATCTTCATGTTTGTCTGCGATCCAGATAAAAGGAAGCAAAAGGAAGATCTGGAAATGTCTGCAAGAAGACAACAAGCTAACGAGAGTTTTCAGTTCTCATTGTAAATAAAATGCACTTTTATTTTCGTTTGTGGTGTCAATAAACCAAACCATCATAAAACAGCAGTGTTCTCTATTGTATATGTTTACTCATAAATATAACGTGGAGAGGTACCTATTGTTTACATAGTATTAACATTATCTGGGTCTGCTGTTTTTATCTCTGACATGAATAGGAAATACTTTTTATGGGAAACTCTCCACAGCTGAAAGTCTAATACCATCCTGCACCAGATATTTTAAAAGTTTCTAATTACTTGTAAACTCTCATTTCTGCTCCCTTGAAGTGCGACTGTAGATTGACTAGATTGTTGTAAATGCTATGATAAGCTAATCATGTAGCAACATCTTTGTCTGGTGGCAGTTTTAGAGGTTTTTAAACCAGGATTTGAAAAAATCTTAAGGGTCTTGAACACCGACAAGTGGAAATTTATCAAAATATGGCTGTCTGAGCTGCCAACATAAAAGCTGAAATGGCTTAAGAAGTGTAAAGTCATATAAAAACAACATTAATGAAGTGGCTCACAGGAAGTTAACCATCACTAAATAGCGAGTGCAGAAGCCCAGCATTCTGCCACTCATCATGGCGGCGTGACCAAATCAAGTCACATGACTAAGAAGGGTCTTTACAAATAAATTGTTTAACAGTCACAGTGATTTCCTTGAATTTTTTTCCCCCAAATTTGGTTGAAAATTGCAGACCTCTTTCATCCTTTTCAGTGGGACAACCTGCACAATTACTTGGTGTCCTTTTACTTTTTTTGCCCCACTGTATATCCTCAGCTTCTACACCATGCTTTTACACCTTTTGATAGAGCCTACTTTTTAGTGATTAAAATAAGTCAAAAATGTCAAAATTTTGTTAGAGCAAGACTTTAGCAGAGATTTAACCTACTTCATGCCCTCTGTTATATTTAGATTTTCTCCGTTTTTCAGCTTTTAAGAAATAGCTACCTTCAATTTTTCACAGTAATATCACAAAGTAGGGAAGACCGGGGCTAGTTGTCATTTAGATACGCTGTCACATTGCAATTATCTCCTCCACCGGAAGGCCCAACAAAAAAGTGGAACACTAGTTTTTTTCCTTTACATGGTCAGGTGTTGTGTCCTGTCTGATATGAAAATAGCATGTTGTGAGCTAAAGTGAGCACCAATAAACCATTTTGCGCAATCCAAAGTAAAAAAATATTAACCTGATACATTTCCAAATAAGCTTATTTCAGGTAAAAATCTTAACAGTGATAAATGCAGACTTGTTAGAGGAGACATTAAGGCATTCTTTCATATCTCAATCATTGTTCTGATTTATGCTAGCTTTAAGCTAGAGCTAGTTCTACAAACATGGAAGTTTAGGGTAACTTGTCTCAATCATTTTGGGGTATGTTGTCACATATGGAAAATCATTCCTCATTTATTATGAAAAACGCACACCTGGCAAATCAGTCAACATATGGTAGAACTGTGATCCAGATGAGTCTGACTTGTGACTAGTTTAAAAAAAAAAAGATAAAACAGACATCTGAGGCAGTCCAGACTTAATCCAGTGCGTGTTATTTTGTTACCCACTGGGCTAAAGACGTCTGTTAGACATCTCGTCTAAGTTTAGACCGAAATTTACCCAACCATAATTTGTCTATGGACGTTAGAATTTAATCCATTAATATTACATACTAAATTAAAAAACAACTCTAAGCTGTATAAATGATGGCCAAATGTTGGATAGAAACATTTGGCAAGTCATTGATCAAAGTACAGTGTAGTATAGATTTAGTCTAAGCTAGTCTAAGTATAGAGAGCTAAAATCTTTTCATTTTTAGACCAGTGGTAGACCGATTTCAGCCTAGACATCTAAGGACCAATAGAAGTCTTTTAGACCAAAAAATGCTGTGAGGTTTTTTTAGGGGCCAAGTTAACTGACTTCTTCAAAGTCAATGATAAACACAATCTGTGCCTGACTTCAATGTTCTCTTTCAAGTGAAAAAAAAAGAACAATAATAATTGTCTCCTTGCTTTTTTTGTTGCAAAATTCTGTGTGACATCTTACCCCATATAGTGAGACAACTTACCCCATGGTGGAGCAACATGTCACATGTTCACATTCTCCATTTGATTGCCTATAACGCTGGACTGACAAAAGATATGAAAATAACATGAATACAAAATATATACCTGAGACTTTGGTCTTTCATTTGGTACACATGTCTATTTTATATGATGTATTGATTCCAAGAAATATATAAGAATGTAAAAAGAGTGACAACTAGTCCCGGTCTCCCCTACTGTACAGTATGTTAGTGGGTGATGATACTGCAAGTGACACAATCACACACAACCCTCAGGTCTGTGCTTGAAAAATGGCATAACTTCACACTGCATGAAATAAGTGTATCCCTGCGACCAGAAGGTCAACAGTACTCAAATACTTTTGGAATCATCACAAGGGGAACACGTGTGAGATTTGTTAAGATGTGTAAATATCAACATGTATGTTATTAGTGAAGAATAAATCAAGATGTACATAGCACAAATGAAAGTTCAGGTAGCCTACTTTCAGGATCAATATGAATGTCTTGATGCATTTGTAGCTTTAAGCATTTGACAAATCATTGTGCAATATGTGAACATTGTGTCTGCAAAGATCAGCTCGGATTAAGAGAAGCAGAACAAAGTTAGGGAAGTTTTAACACAGACAGGTCAAGTGTGGTCTCAAAAATGGCCATTTTGGCAATTTGGCCGACCTGTTCTCCATGTCCCCCATTGGGGAACCTCAGGTACTTAAATAAATCAAAAGCTCTGTAGGGAAGTCTGGGTTTCCCTGCCCATGTAGCTGCCCTTGAGACCCAACCCCGGATAAGTGGCAAGAAAATGGATGAATGGATATTGTTTTTCTATTTATTTATTTACATAACATAACAAACACACTGGGAAATCAGCATTATCTTCATCTTTTGTGTAGCTGTTAGTGTGATTTTCCTTTTCACAGATCTAATTTATACCCTTTTTTCAAGTGTTTTATCTTAGGACTCTTCCAATATCCAGCTCAGTGTAATTTACCAAACATAAGAGAAGAGACCTCTTCAAGTAATTTATGCCATCTACACAGCAATACTGTCATGCAGTCTTTTCAAAGTGCTCCTTCATGTAATGTAATCGGTCAGGAAAGCTGCTGCAAAACAGCCTGTACTTGAAGAGCCAAACAGACTTTTAAAAGGGACAAAATCTGTTGCAACCATTGATGAAACCCTCTCACCCCCATCTAAACATCGTGTCTTTCATCTCGGTGTAACTCAATGATCTAAAATTTGTCAGCCACTGAACAAAGAGGTAGAAAAAGACAAGAACAAGCTTTTAAGAGAGAGCGGTCCTGCGGTAATGCTCAGATGAAATGCTGGAAGCAGAGCATGAGATGTTATTGAGGGAAGGTTTAATGTCTACCCACTTTACTCAGTCCATTAAACCATGGTCACATGTCGGTCTTTCTTTTACCTCCATGGCTGCACTTTTTCTTTTCCCTCCTGTCCAGTGTTGTATTGTGCAGATGTTTCATTTAAGAACATCAAAGCCCCCATGCAAGCCCCCTTCGCTCCGTCTGTTTGAATCACTAATGCACACAAACAGGGGGAAAAAGCAGACATACCTCCAGCTGCAGAGATAAGACCTACATCAAATGTTTTGACCAAATGCTGTAGCATCCATTATCTATGATTACACTTGGTTTTTTCCATTCATCTCTCACTTTAAAACACTCTTAGAAGCTGCGGGCCAAGATTTGTTGCTTTAGCGTCTTTCATTTGGATCTGTTCAGTCTAATTTCCTCACTTATAATCTTTATCTATTACATTAAAAACTCCTCAGCTATCAAGCTTTGGACCGGATAAGTACATGATGTTTTCTTTGGCTCCTTTTAAAGAACGGAACTAAATCTTTATTTCACCCCCAAAGAAAAAAGATAGACCACATGCTGATGTTTTACTGGCGAGGAAGCTGCTCTGTTCCTCAGTTTTTGGCTGTGTCTTAGCAGCTCTGGAATAAAACAAAGAAGGAGATAATGGTGCTCGGCAGAGTTTTCTCAAGGTATGTTTAAGTTCAAGAAAGAGATTTGAGACCAAAATAGAATAAGCTAAAAGACTGCACCAACACAACATCAGCCAATGCTTTTTATAAATCTGAACTTCCAGGAAATGAAACAGAAACAATTTTTCTGATACTCAGTTTGGTAAATAAACGGAAGGAAGAGAAAAATGAGAAGAAGGGATGACAAAAGTCCCTACCTGCTTCTGTACTTGAGCCTTTTAAACCTGCTATACTCAGGATGGTGGCACAGAGGAGTAACTTGTTGAAGATATTTGATTTGTACACATGTAAGGTACATTTCAGCTAAAAGTCAAGGGGCAATAAAAGATGAACATGAGTTCAAAATTACTGGCAATTTCAAACACCAAACTAATTTTGATTTTTTGAACAAATCATTGTGTCAGATGCTGTCAAAATAATTGATTGCTGCCATCTTGAAACACAGATGTTGTTTGTGGGAAAGTTTAAAATGATCACATTTTCCAAATTTATGACAGAATCAAAGGTTTATAATCTTTAACTCCTCAAAGAGACAAAACTCATTATGCTGTTTCCATGCATTTTTATTATAAGCTTGCTGCAGCTAAATCCTCAAAGCTTTTACATATTTTGACACAAAAGAAGAGCATTTTCTCTTTGTTTTTCACCAAAATCAAAGCAGTTTCAATATTTGATATCTTGATATGCCTTAGTGTTTAAATGATAAATTAATGCATTGACATTCTGCTTTGTTGTAGAGACACATTCGTGATAAGAAAATAACACAACACAAACAGCCTTTGAAGATTTCAAAATTCACTGTATAATTAAGTCTATATCATAATGGTAAAACAATTCTTTAATTTCTTACTTAACCATCTCAGTGATCATATGAATCTGTATTTGTCAGAGCATTTTATCTCACCTTCAAATTAATGATGACACATTATTTTTCTTAAAAAACACAAAACCAGTTTTGCATTACACTCTGCTCTTTGATGGATGTTTCCATGCAATCATTGCATGTGCCTCTCAGATTTGACATGGATGGAAAAACTAGAAGTAAACTTCTTCCAGTTCTTATATCCAGATGTTGCATCATCAATGTCTGTGGCTTTAGAAGGCCAAAAAGTTTTGAAGCATAATAATATGGAGTCCAGTTGTCCAGGTCTGCCGTCAGGCTGGCACAGGGCCACCCTAGGCCGACATTAGTAAAGTAACAACATGCGCAACTACAGTATCAATGCACTGATCTTGACTACCTAAGATTAGGGAAGGAGTCTGATTTTGACCACTGCCTTTCTTCAAAAGTCTCTATTTAAAGATAAAAAAAAAAACTATCCTAAAGAAAAATGAAAGACAACAAATATATTAGAGATACGAAAGCATCCTAAAGTATAACAGATTTTCCAGGATTAGGCCTGACTGCAGTGACATCCAGTAGCTGTTCCAGTTTCAAATGTCCTCTCACATTTGGCCAGCAGCCAGAGCATTACTGAAGTCCACTCTTACTTTTCCCATGTCACACTTGGCCGATAATCTCCTTCACAAAGTAAACAGAGACCTTCCAGACAAGTTCCTGGCACACACAAATTATGTAACGACAATGGACGTTTTCAGCGGAGGTCCTTTGATGTGGACGTGTTGAAATTTTACATACATGTGCATGCCCTTCTCGGTGTGTGTAGTTTTGTAAGCATGTGAAAGCCTCTCTGCGGCCATCAGCTCATGGGGAAACGGCTGAAAATACTCTGCCTGATCAAAAGCTACTATGGATGGCTGGACCTTCCTCTGCACGCACGCCTTGAAAATAAGCAAAAGTCAGATTGTATGTGATCACAGCAGGGAGACCCACTGATTATTTGAAGCATGAGAGGAAACTTTTTTTTTTTTTCCATCTACGTTGTTCTTCGTGCATGCAGCTGATTCATTGAGCTCAAGCCTTCAAGACTAATTAGAAGTTTTACTTTAATGGTTCTGTGATTAAACACGATTGGGGCGCAAATGTTTTCACATGTCTAATGTTAATATGTCTTTTTCTTCAACACTTTTGATGTGCAAAGAATTTGAACTGATGTGTTGGTGATTTCAGTCCACAGCTGAACTCCTAAAACATAAAGCTCCCTGGATCCAATTATTTTTTCCCCTCACGCAAACCGATTCTTAGGGTATATGATATGTAAACATTACTGAATGGAAAGTGGAGAATTTGGTAAACATTTCTAAAATGCCGCCCATTATGAATGGATTTAGACTTGCGTGCTGGGTTCAGGTTGTTTTCATTTAACAGTTATGACTTTTGTGTTATGGTTAGAAAAGCTCCGATCTTTCAACATACAGCCAACAAAAGTGTTGAGCTCTTTTCTTTAAAAAACAGAGACTTTTTTCCAATTCATATTGATTGACAAAGTTCCTGTGGTATGAATGATTTTTGTTTGAAAACTTCACAACACTCACTATGATAATCCTGTAATTTGAGTTCTTTGATCAAACTGTCCAGAATTTAGATTTAAAATGTGCTGTACTGTAAGTCTGGTCATTAAAAATGCTGGAAACATTAGGCTGGTGCAGCCAAGTCATGACACGCTTCTCTTAAGCCAAATGTAAAACTGTAGCAATTCTGTGCAGGCAAGCTGACACCAGATCAAACAACACTAGTTTGAAGATGGGTCCAAAATGCCCAGAATGCACCCACTAGAGGGTCAGCGGAGATATAAATATGGGTTTTGTCTGAAGAATATTCATTTTGTTGGCTGACATTGAGGATCTGTGAAGTTGAAGTTGAGGCAGAATGATTTATTGAGTGTAAGTGCCACATTTTGTGAGGAGGCTGAAGATGAAGGAGATGGATTGCTTGTCTAAATCGATTCCATTTGATGTCAGGAGTATGACTGATGGTTTTAGCAGGGTTTTTTTTTTTATTGCTGGTGTTCTGGTTTTTAAATCAAGCTTTGACTTTTTCGTACTGCTTCAGTCCGGTGAGGTGTGATTATGCATTTGATAAATGATGTGACCAAAGCCATCTAAAATGTTGTCTTATCACTGCCTGTCTGTTGTAGCACCAAAATATTCTGGACACAGCTGGAAACTATCTGCATTATCACACTGGGGACAGAGCAACTCCAGAACTTATAAAGCAGCTAAAGATCCCATTGTCTAATGATAAAGTTCATAAGTCGTCTAAATGAGATTGTTCAGGAAAATGGTAGAGTAGTTACAAGAAGAAAGCAACTGCTGCCCATCTGCAGTTTGTTAAAGTTCACATTGCACTGGCCTTGGTTGCATCTTTGGTTCCTCTTCAACATGTAAGCTTATAAGCACAACTCATTTCCTTAATTTATCTCCTTATTTCCTATTTTCTCAGATTGGCCTGCCAGAAGACCTCGACGCTGGAATGCTTTACTGTATACTTTAAGGACATCTTTTCAGGGTCTCCAACATCTAAAGACAGATTTAAATTGAAATGAACTCTTGTGGGTAAAATTGGATTTCTTTGTCCTTTCAGATCATTTTTCTCCTAAGTTTTGGCAAGCATTTTGGTTATTATCCTCATAAGGGATGATTTTTTTTTGTGAGTTTCTCATGAAGAACTTTAAAATTCCAATTTTATTTTTTAAAAAACTCCACAGGATACCAGGGACAACAGATTACAGATTAATAGTTTTTCCAACGTGAGTTCCAGCTTCAGTTGTAATTAAAATTACCAAATGGGTAGTTATTCAAATGATTTTAATCCCTTAAATGCCAGTTTGATTATTTTTTTTAATTTTTAAAAAATAAACAGTAATAATGTGTCATAAAACTACACTACACTGCCAAAGGTATTTGTTAATCCATCCAAATTATGGGAATCAGGTGTTCCAATCACTTCCATGACCACAGGTGTATAAAATAAAGCACCTTGGCATGCAGAGTGTTTTTATTTGCTACTTAATATTCCACAGTCAACTGTCAGTTGTATAATAAGAAAATGGCTGTGTTTGGGAATGACAGCAACTCAGCCACGAAGTGGTAGGCCACATAAACTGATGGAGCGGGGTCAACGGATGCCGAAGTGCATTGTGTGAAGAGTCACCAACTTTCTGCAGAGTTAATCACTACAGACCTCCAAACTTCATGTGGTCTTCAGATCAGCTCAAGAACAGTGCGCAGAGAGCTTCATGGAATGGGTATCCATGGTTGAGCAGCTGCATCGAGGCCAAACATCACCAAGTGCAATGTAAATTGTTGGATGCAGTGGTGTAAAGCACGCCACCACTGGACTCTAGAGCAGTGGAGGCGTTCTCTGGAGTGACAAATCATGCTTTTCCATCTGGCAATCTGATGGATGAGTGTGGGTTTGGCAATTGCCAGGAGAACAATTACTTGTCTGACTGCACTGTGCCAAGTGTAAAGTTTGGTGGAGGGGGCATGATGGTGTTGGATTGATTTTCAGGAGCTGGGTTTGGCCCCATAGTTCCGGTGAAAGGAACTCTGAATGCTTTAGCATACCAAGACATTTTGGACAATTCCATGCTCCCAACTTTGTGGGAACAGTTTGGAGCTGCCCCCTTTCTCTTCCAACATGACTGTGGACCAGTGTACAAAGCAGGTCCATAAAGACATGGATGGCAGAGACTGGTGTGGGTGAATTTGATTGGCCTGTACAGAGTCCTGACCTCAGCCGGATAGAACACCTTTGGGATGAATTAGAGTGGAGACTGAGAACCAGGCCTTCTAGTCCAACACCAGTGTGTGAACTCACAAATGCGCTTCTGGAAGAATGGTCAAAAGTTCCCATAAACACAGTCCTAAACCTCATGGACAGCCTTCCCAGAAGAATTTAAGCTATTCTAGCAGCAATGGGTGGACCAATGTCATATTGAACCCTCTGGATTAAGAATGGGATGTCACTTAAGATAATATGTGAGTCAAGGCAGGTGAGCAAATTTTTTTGGACAATTTAGTGTATATTAAAAGGGTTAAAAATCATTACATATTTGAGAAAAATCCTGAACTGTTTTTTTGGACACCCTTAATACCAGCTTAATACTGATGCGATAGAAACCAATTCTCACGTCGAGGTTCTTCTGAGGCAACAGTCACTCGATTAGTTTGACTACTAATATAACGTCTTCAGATGTGAGCCCCAATGTTTGAAACGCTTGTACTGCCTTCATTTGCACTGTGACTGTAAATAATTTCAGTTATGACTACTAAGTTGGGCCTCTTATTTGTGCCAGGGCGCAACTACAAACCGGCTGAGGGGTATGCAGACACGTCATTATCCTTCCCCCCCCCCCCCCCCCCCCTCCCCCCGCCCCCGCCAGTGAACAACAATTTAAACTAAATAACTGTTTACAATTCAGCATTTATTTAGCAACAAAATAGTAAATTAGACCAACCTGCTGCCTTCCCTGTTTTCTTATCCACTCTTCTCCCCTTCCCTTCTCTCCTTCTCCATCCTCACACCTAGTGACCAGGAACTTTGATAAATGGAGCAGTCTTTCAGCTTCACATTAAGACAGTTGTGAAGTCAGCCTGTGAGGACCGTATCAATAACATTCTGGACTAAACTGCCGCCATCTGAAGGACTTTAGGTAGACATGCAAGGACAGAGTTTCAGTAGTCTAGTCTACTAAAGATAAATGCAGAATTCCTGGTGAGACACCTTTGATCCTAAATGCGTTCTACATTGATAAAAGTAATGTAATTAATCAAGATTAATTTTTTGACAGCCTTAATATATATATGGCCCATATATATATATATATATATATATATATATATATATATATATATATACATTCATATATATATATATATACACAGGTTTACCACATACCAATGAAACGTGGAACTTGTACAGTTTCAAAACTCGTAGTTAAATCACATAAAAATATATGAAATTTTATTTTAATTCTACAGGATGTAAGTTATTGGACACTACATCTACAGGTAATTAGATTGATCTAATACATCACAACCACTCTGCAGTGTTGGGCTATACCAGAAGTAGGGGACAGTTTTTATTTTTTAAAAAAGAAAGCACTCACCATCAGCGCCCATAAATGATATTCAAAGTTTACTCAACGTTGCCTTTTAATTTTTAAAAAAATATATTTAAAACCTCCTGCTTGTCATTAGAAAATTCAGGTTACAAAACAAAATAATATTTCTCCAGACTTCTCGGAAGGTTATTCAACATACTTTGTATTGTGACCTAAAATAATATCTTTAACTACTATCAATGGTTTTAGAATTCGAGTAAAATAAAATTCCATTCTTATCTAAATAAGAAATGTGGAATGAAATAATTATTAAGGTTATGTCATTCTTTTTATCAGAAAATAAATCTACTACAGAACTGATGACAGCTCCTGTAATTCATCTCACTCCCAAGTTCCACATTTGACCTATTTTATGATTCATCCGCTAGTTATTTGATATTTATCTGAGAAATAATAATAAAAAATAACCCCTGACAACTTTGTTTATGCTTTTTTTTGGGGGGGGGGGGGGGTTGGGGGGGGGGGTATTTATATTGTAAATAGCCTACTCATCAGCACACAGTTGCAAGAAGACAACAGTAACCTGCCGTTTTACTTCTATAGTTTATGCTAACCTATGTAAGGCTGCAAGAAGCACAAACCACTTAATTTACCTGCCGTCTTTGAGCCACTTGGTGAAGCTGGTTTTCATTGCGGCAACATGTCTTTCCTCTCGCCCTCTTTCTCTTTCTATTCTGAGCCCCGAAAGTTTTCTCTCCATCTTTAGCGCCACATGTGAACTCTCAACATTTACTAGCTGCTTCCACCGCAGTGCCCACTGGAGCACCTGGCAGGAGGAGGAGGAGGGCAACAAGTAACGTGCTGGACTGGAGCACCTCGCGGGAGGCGGCAGAGGTGGTGGTGGTGGTGGTGGGGGGGGCTGATGGTGGCCGTGCCTCTGTTATTGGTGAATAATAACGATCATAATATCACTTATTACCCAAGAAGAATGTAGGCTACACTTGGTAATTTTCCCTCATCGCTTTGGCGCCCCCTCAGCGCAGCGCCCCTATGCGCATATGCTGCATACCCACTTTTTGCGCCACTGATTTATTGCCACTGGCTCAAATTATTTGGTTGTCTGATTCAACCTGAATGCCCATTAGAGGTTATTGATGTTTAACCTTTTCATCTCAGTCAGTTCAGGACAAAAAATGGAAAACAAAAAATCCTTTTATGATGCTCAGTAAACTGTATGAATACAGGTAAACGAGCTATTTGCTTCCTCACTTGATTGGATCGGTGATCGGTGATCTGTTTTTTAAAACTCTCTAATTGGTAATCGGTGATCGGCCCCAAAA